>QRFJ01002213.1:162734-495373 GCA_006176705.1 Cocos nucifera | reverse complement strand
TTGCATTCGGAGATGTTAATTTCTGATTGGCCGGGGTCTTTTTTAGAGCTAGGAGAGCTGGATAATTATTTTCTAAAGGCAATATGGGACTAATCAGCCTTTGTAATTCGTCAAAAATATTCAAATAAATTTGAATAAAATTTGAATTCAAAATAGCTCTGATACGACTCTGATAAATCTGATAAAATCCAGCCATTCAATAGAATCAATTAGTCCAAAAATCGATCAAAATCGGATGCAGGGATAAGCTCAATCGGGTCGGATTAAATCTCTGGCTCAGTTGGATCGCGCTTTGATGGAGGAAATCTGGCCCAAATTCATGCTTCGGGTAAGTTCTTGATCACCGTCGGGAGCTTTCTGGACCGTCGGATCGTCACCTAGATCTGGCGCTGTGCCATTCCCGATGGTGATCCGGGTGATGTTTGTATCTGAATTAAAAATCGGAAGGTCAACCGCAGGCCGCTCCGATCCTGACGCAAACAACCACATCGTCAGATCGCGCAATAACTGTTCCCATGTGGACCCGTGGACCGGGCATGCAGCCGCCTAATAACCATTATCAGTGCACCGCTGGGATTGTCGGACGAAAAAGGACTTAAATTAACCCTGTTTGAGCCACGATAAATTTCTTAAGACCCTTAAGGGGTCTAGGTTCCACCACGTGGTCAATCTCTGAATTCGCCCGAATTTGCTGACGCTTGGCGGTCCACGCCTAGATCACTGGAACCGACTGATGGCCTTCAATGGCTGAGTCGGCTAGTGATGGCTTGTACTTGCTTGGTGTGGCTTGGTTACTGGAGCGGGCTGAAGTCGTTTTCTTTTTTTTTTATTTAAATTTATTTATTTTATATCTTTCAAATTCAATTATCTTTTTTCATTTTAGCTCGTTTTACTTAAAATTTATTTTCGTTGTGATCAAAAAAAATGAGCTCTTTCTATTTGATTAATAAAAATATTATTTTTTTTAATTTTATTGTTATTTTATTATTTTTTATATTAATTTTTTTAATTAATATAAAATATGGAATTTTTTAAAAATTATATATAATAATTATTAATTCTTAAAAAAATAATATAAATTAATTGATAAATTAATACTTTTATTGATGAATTTATATACTTATCCAAACCCTTTGAGGTGTATGTTGGCATATAGCATGTTCTTGTAGGAAAACTGGAGACAATCAAGATGGAATCTATCTTACCTCGGTGGTAAAGAGGAGCAGGCCCTATGATGTCATGAGATCAAGTCCAGAAATCCATGGCATGGTAGAGTGAAATAATAGAAAGAGTTTCTATTTAATTTTCACATCGACTCGAATCGAATGGTTACATCCCATATGACCAGACAAGGGTTGTTTGACGAGTTTACCTTAACCCTAAATCTGATCGGGGCTCAAGAGTAGAGAACTGAAATTCACACAGGTAGCATTACACCAAGAGAGTTCGCATTCAGCTCTGATTGGGTTGCCACCATATACTGCTAGGTTTGTCACTAGTGGATTTTTGGAGCAATAGAATGATTTAGGATGGATCAACATTTCTAGCTTGTTCGAATCAGAAGAATTCTGATCCACCAAAAGGAGTTTCGATGATTGTCAATGAATAGAAGATCATTGATATTATCTCATTTACCATACAGAACTGAACCTAACTGTGGTTCATACAAACAAAGGGTTTAAGATCTTAGGGTTGATCATCAATTAACTTGATCTAGTTTCAATTTTTGATCCGAATGAGATTCAATTTTAGGTTCAAAGGGAAATCGTGCTAGCACCTCGAGTTTGAATAGCCTAACGTCTTGTTTGTTTGCTATCAAAATAAGTTTGTCCCTATCTTTAGCCAAAGGAGTTTGCTGCTCAATCAGGAGGGCCTTCATATTGGTCTGAGCTAGAGTGTTGTCCAGTTCAGAATTAGTTGTCTTATTTGTATAATGGACATTACCTGCCATTTTGGTCATCTGTCGATTCTCTTGTGTGTCTTTGACTTTGGTGCAGAAAAGTCTAGCCTTTGACTGGGTCAAACATTGGACAGATTGATACTTCTGACTTTTTGACCCACATGTCTGCACCTTATTGGAGAGCTGGTGGGGGCCTGTCCCCCTGCCAAGAAATCTGGCAAGGAGGAGGGGACGCCACCCTAGGCGTGTGCCCAAGTGTTGGATGGCGCCTTGGAGTCCTTGTTGGACAAGGGGCTCCGATTCTCCCTTTGGATTCCAATTTAGAGTTCTTCTAGAAATCCAGTTTGACTGGTCTAGGCGCCCTTCTAAGGAGGAAATCCAGGGGACTCTTAATTCCCACTAATCAGATTTAGATCTGATTTCACAAAGGGTTGGATTGCGTTAGGAAAAAGAAGAGTTGATCACAGGTAGTCTATAAATAGCCCGCCGCCCAACTGCAAAGATTGATAGAGAAAAGAGTTTTCAATATGCCCAAGGCTTTTCTTCCTCTCCTCCTCCGCCTCTTCCAAAGATTCTTTCCCTCTCCTCTTCCATGGTCACAAAATAGTTTTTGGGCTGGTGTTGGGGCGTCCAAATCTACGGAGGAAAGGCCGATGCAAAGCAAGAAGGCTGCACTACTGTATAAGGACGAACTGCTGATCTTCAAAAGGAGTTTTGAAAGAGATTCCTCCAGTATCAGACCAATCTAATTTTTGGAGACATGATTAGAGAAGAAGAGAGATCTCCAGATCAGCCTGAGTGGGATATCGGTAGAGATCAGGCGCGTGCAGTGGCTAGATCCGAACCTTATCCACTGCATACAGGATTCATCAATGGGTATTGGATTAACCCAAATCAGATAATATAATTTTGATTATTTATTCTCTTATTTTATTTTAATAATAGAGAATCAGATCTGAAAATATCCAGATCTGATTACTAGATCAAAGTAAAAAGAAATTTTGAAATATATCTGTCTTTGATCGTTGATCAGATCTGAACGAACCTGGTCGATAAAATCAGAAATTTCCCTTCAAGTTGATTTGAAGTGGCCAATCTGGATTAGGTTTCATAGGTATCCTTAGGCTCGTTGCTTCTTACAAGACTTTTCTTTTCTCGAGCCTTTATCTATCTTCTGATACCACCATCTTGAATAAACTATTTTTCAAGAAAGATGGCATATCGACTCATAACGTTGTGATCTTTCAGAAGATAGAAATAATATCCTAACGACTCTTTAGGATATCCTATAAAATGAGCTCTAAAGGACCTAGACTCTAATTTGTCCGTCTGCTGTCTCTTGACATGAACCAGATAATCCCAAATTCTGACTCAGACTTGGTTTCTTACCATGCCATACCTCATCCGAAGTGGTAGGAATAGTTTAATAGAAAACTCTATTTAGTAAGTAAATTATGGTCATTAGACTATGTCCCCAAAAAAAATCAGAAAGGTCCGTGAAGCTCATCATGGATCGGACCATATCTAATAGGATTCAGTTCCTCCATTCTGAAACCTCATTGAGTTGAGGCATTCTAGGTGGAATCCATTGAGAGACTATGCCATTTTTCTTAAGATAGTCTAGAAATTCTCAACTAAGATATTTATCTTCTCGATCTGATCGAAGAACCTTAATGAATTTTTTAGTTTGCTTTTCTACTTCATGTATGAATTTTTTGAACTTTTCAAAAGCTTCTGACTTGTGTCACATCAAATACACATACACGTACCAAGATAGATCATCGATAAAGATGATGAAGTAGACATAATTGCCTCTAGCCGGCACATCAAATGGACAGCACACATCTATGTGTACCAGGACAAGAAGGTCTGTGATCCTTTTCCTATGTCCTACAAAAGAAAGCTTGGTCATTTTGCCATGAAGGCATGATTCATAAATCGGATATGACTCGGAAGTCAACGAACTCAATAGTTTAGATTTCTCCAATTTGTTAACCCCATCTTCCACTATATGACCTAGCCTAAGATGCCATAGATACTTATTATTTAGACTATCCCTAAGTTGCTTTAGTCCTACGACATTCACATTTTGCTCGACATTTAACACAGATATATCAATATGCAATTGATTGAGACCATTAACTAAGAATCCACTTATAATTTTATTTTTTTCAAAAAAAATAGTACAGTGGTCCTTAAGAAAGTTAATAACATAATCTTCATGTGCTAAATAAGAAATAGAAATCAAATTCCTACTTGCTGTAGGCATAAAATAATAGTCCATATGAATCAAATCTAAACTAGACGATGATCGAAAAGGGTAGGTTTTCATGACCACAGTAGTAATTCTTGCTCTATTTACAATGCGTAGAATTATCTCACCATCCCTCAGTCTCTTGCTCCCCTCAAGATCCTGCATGGAAGTGCATAAATTAGCACTAGATCCAGAGTGAAGCACCCAACTAGATGCAGAAGAAATCGTTAAGTTAGATTCAATCACGAGCATACCTCCAAAAGGACCTGCTTCCTTCTTATTCTTTAGGATGGCCAAGTAAAGAGGACAATTCTGCATCCAATGATCGTCAGAATTACAATGGAAATACTTTCCTTTATCGACGGCCTTCTTCTTCGGCTCTTTCTTCTTCTTCTTCCCACCTTCCACCACCTACTTCTTCATGATCTTCTTCTTCTTCTCAAAAAACTTTCTTTTGGAAGAAGTCCACTCCACAGCTTGCACTAAGCCCTTTGAACCTTTCATAGAGAGCTCAGCAGTAACCAGCATGTTCATAAGTTCATCCAAGATAATTTGAAATTTATGTATATGGTAGTTTATGATGAACTACCCATACCCATCAGTCAAGGATTGCAGAATTATATCAATCTGTAGGTCCTTGTCTAACTTGACATCGAGCTTCTCAAGCTCCTCTAAGTCCTTGATCATCATCAGACAATGATCTTGGATTGACTATCCATCATGCATCTAAGCCTTAAAAAGTTTCTTAGTAACTTGATATTTAGCTGCGCGACTCTATTCACCAAACAACTCTTGTAGGTGAGCCAATATTTGGCGGCTAGTATTTATGTCCTCATGTTGGAACTGGAGCTCATCAGACATTGAGCCCAACATGTAATACCTAGCTTTGTTATCTTCATCCATTTACTTGTCCAAAGACACTCCTTGATCAGCGAATGGATGGACTGGTAAAGTGGGAGGATCCTGTTCTAACACATGAGTCAATTTCTTAGAATCCAAAATAATTTTGAAATTTTGGGACCAATCCTTATAGTTGGGTCCGGTCAGTCTATGGATGTCCAAGATACGGGCTAGTAGGTTGGATGCAGATATTTTTCTGTAGAGAGTCAAAGTTTCTAGTTAGATTTTATAATTAGACTTAATCAATTTATTTAGGAGTTTTATTTTCAAATAAATTAGGCTCCCACTATTTACTTGGATCCATACACTTCCTTGGTAGAGGTGCAAAAATCTCCACAATCAATGAATTCTAGTGAGTGGTGCGATCCCACCAACTGGCTCACCACCTCACCTAACAGTTATTGATGATGGATCAACCTATGAGTAGACAATTCTTGTCCAATGATTCTTTAATCATGATGCATCCAAACCTAATCTCTAATTCATGAAGCTCACTGTGCCAGAAATATTGCTCCATTCCTTAGTTAAGTCAGACCCACCATTTGCATGAATTAGATTCTTGATTGAGTCTCTCACTGTATCCAAAATATTGAGCCCAACCCATTCTCCAACTCATAGTATCCAATGCCTAATAGACATAATTGCGTCTTACCGATGCAACTGAACCACTATATCCAGTCGAGAACAATCAACCCTAAGAAGGATCCGCACATCTATAATGGTGGAAGACCTTAGACTTAATATTTTTGTAGGAAGATTTGATTTAGGTCTCTTTAAACTAGATTTAGTCATAACAATTAATGACTAACCTAGTAGCATGGGTTGGCTTGAATTATTAGCCATCTCTAATCAAAACTGGATCGACACAAATGGCCAAGTAAGTGAAACCGATGGAAGGGATATGTCATTAACTCAATAAGAATACATTCAGATTGAGTAGCTTTCAATTAAAAATTAATCGATCGTATCTACCAGACTTATCTTAGATACCAAATTATTGAATTAGAATCAATCAAGTTAGCTTACAATCTAGGCTCAAATCGTGGAGCTAAATTAGGTCTTGACTTGATCGAGTCATATCTCAATGTGATTTGACCTTGATCCATATTTAATTTTATAAGGCTGGTCAAATCTAAGCTTTCTTTGATCCCATCTAACCAACTCTTGATTCGGTTTGATCAACCGCTAGACCTAATTGAGCTACCCAAGCCCAAACCCAAATTTATGAAGGCATCTTAGATCTTAAAATTTATAATTTTAGATCAAATTAATTTTATAATCTTAATTTTTAGTTAAGTTTGGGTTCATAACTAGAAACATGCAAAAATCCTAGGATTTCAAGATCTAGAGTTTTACAAAAAAGTAAATTTTTGATTTCTGATTAAGGATGAATGCGCAGCACCCCTACACCCCATAAGAGCATCCCATCAAATGGAAGACGAGGGCCTTTAAACCCCTACTTTGCTCTTATGACTGGACGGCCAAGGAGAATACCTTAATCAGAGATAATTTCTACACTATAAAATAATAAATCTACAACACATATCTCATATAAAGTCATAGATCTAAACATGCACATTCTGTATACATCTCATTTATCTTTTATTAAATCCTAAATACATGCTTTTAGATCTGATACATCATATATAATATCTAAAAAATAAATTTTATACTGATCATATCAAAATAAAATCTATTCTAGATAAATTATAGAACTATTCTATAATTAGTCTAAGCATGCTTCATTCATATCCCATATAAAAATTAGAAATTTTATTTTTTATTTTTAGATCTAATTATAATATTTATAACATATAAAAATAGAGGCATAAAGATCTAAAAAGAAAATTAATCATATCAAAAAGGAATTAGCACTAGACTACTCATAGAATAATTTTAAACCTAGTCTCGATTTGCATCTCATGCAAGATTGATATGAATCTAAAATTTTTAATCCTTTTGATTTCAGATTTGATCATATCTGACATGATATCTAAAATTTTTAATATCAAATCATAGATCTAAAAAAAAAATCTAAAATAGATCTAAGAAACTGCTAACCTAGCTCTGATACTAGTTGAAGAAAAACTGCTTTTTCCTCTACCATAGGATCGGTTTGATCTGACTAGATCTGTAGAAAATATTTTAAAACTTTTTCTATAGAGTCAAATTAGATCAGAGAATTCTCTAATCTAATTTTAATGATCTGATATTAAATTTAAAAAGATGAATTAAATCAAATATAAATTTTGTACCTGATTGGGTAATCTGATTATCCTATCGATGATCTATGGAAGCTTTGGATTTTGGATCAAGCCATGCATGTACCTGGCCTCCACCAGAGTTCACTCAAGCTAGATCTAGAGGTGCTCTCCTTCTAGATCTGATCATTAAAAATCATATCTAAATCTGATTTTGTATAGGCTTCGAATCAACTGATGAAGGTAGCACGCTCATCTCATGAACATCATCTCTTTCCTTGAAACCTTTGCGCCAATTCCTTTTGAACTTTCTCTTGGAACCTTGTCCCAACCTTTGGATGTGGAGAAAAAGAGAAGGGGTGTGCAGAAAGAGGGGACAACAGCAAGAGGGGCTTTGGAGTGTGGAGCAATAGAGCATATGAAACCCTAGGGCGCGGGTCTCTTAAATAGAGCCCTACGCCACTTTAGTGTTCCAATCAATCAAGCAACCAATTGCTTGATTTGTTTATAATTTCTTAATAAATTTTTCATGCCAAATCACATCAAATTTGCCACCCCAAATATTTCATATAATATCGTACAAAATAGATAGGGAGAAGGAAAGGAAGTTTGGTGCAAAATGGATTCTTCCTTCTCTCTTAGAGTTTGATCTCTATCAAACTCTTTGACCGATCAAATCTAAAATTTGACCTAGTCAAAGCCTATCCACATTGGGCACATGCCTAGGAGGATGTGCACCCTCTCCATGCCATACCAAAAAGTGGGGGTGCACGCCCCTAAAAAATTTTCAAGGGCCATGTGCCCCTGATCCCTTCTTTCTTACAACAGGGTCAACCTTTCATCCTAGTGTGCGATCGAAAAGGCAGGTAACCAAAAATGATAGGTGTTGTCCTAAAATCATCTAATAAATTTAGACAACCCTATTCTAATCGAACAAGTTTCATTTAGGATTTCGATTGAGATGAACCAGAAAGACTACAAAAGAAGAATGTTAGGTTTAATCACGTGCTAGCATGATTTTCTTGAACTTAATCGGATCTAATCCAAATCAACTAAACTGGCTTAGTCTTGTTGATCACAACTAGATTCAAATTCTTGTATGTATGATCCAGTTAGGTTGAATTTCGTATGGTAATGAGATATATCATTATCTCTATCATTGATATCATCGAAACATCTTTCGATGGATCAAAATTTTTTTGATTCATACAACTAGAATGATCGATCATCAAGATCATTCTAATTGCTCCCAAAATTCACTAGTGACACCTAGCAGCATATGGTGGTAATCAATTGAAATTAAAAGCAAACCTCTTAGTACAACTATTTATGTAAATCGATTCTACTATCATGAGTCCCGATAGGACTAGGATTTAAGGTAAACTTGTCAAAACCCAACATCCATCATATGAATGAATCATTCAATTTAAGTCCGATGCGAAACCCTAATAGAAAACTCTTTTCTATTATATCACACTGCCATGGCCATGGACTTAAGAAGTCGATCTCATGATCATCATAGGACTACTCCTCCACTACCAAGATTGATAGATCCCATCTTGGTGTAATCTAATTCCTACAATGAACATGCTATAGCTAATATACATCTCAGAATTCCAAATGGCTAGAAGATCGAGTTATGATGCAATCAAATTATAACACACTCAAGGTGAACTATCGATGCACCTTAGATCAAAGAACCTGACGCACAACTATAGCATCGAGCTAGTCATCAACGAGAAGGTAGACTTTCTTATGACTGCTCAATATGGTCACACTCAATGCCCTCGTTCTCTAACGAGTATTTGTACTCTTACTTTAGTGTCTCCATTCTGTAGACTCAAGACTCATCTATCCTAAGAAAGCGATCGTACATCAATTTTTTGGATCGATCACCATCCTCGTGATGATCCTACGATCGAAAGCAACTTATGAGTTAATTATAAAAATTCATGTCTTAAATTTTCAACTCTTGAAAATATGAATTATCATTACTATTAACTTTAAGGATGTATCATGAATACATTTAAATATACACTATGATAGAAAATAATTTTTTTATTAATTTATAGTTAAAATTATAAATTATCCTTAGAAGTGTATTACAAGTATCAGCCAATCTAGCTTTTAGGACACACATCTAATAAGGCATACCAGCAAACGATGTACATACTGCACTGCTACCATCTAATCTAGGAGATCATGGATCGAGATGATATCGATCTTTAGAATATCGATGAAAAGAAAAATTAGGCCAACCCCTTCACTAAAGTCTGGCGGTAAAGAAGTTCGACAACCATAAGTCGAAGATGGATATTAGATACTGTACTGAGTGGCTTTATGATAAGTGGAAGTTATTAAAAATTATATTTCTAAGCTAATCATCAGTCTATTGATGGTTGTGCTATTTTGTATTTATAAATAATTTATTATTAAATAAAATAATATTCTAGCTTTTCATCATAAAGTCTACATCTTTTAATGAACTCTATTTATTGTGATGAAGTTCTTAGGACTATTTAGTTTCGATAAAGAGAGGATTTATCGATTAGTCCTTAAACTATTCACGGCTAAATGATATGTTGTTAATCAGGATGATAATATTTATCGAGTCTAGATCGCTGTATGCCATACACGTTGATTATCCTCTCAATCTAAAAGTGTGAAAATACTAGTATGACATACAGATGAGATATAAAGATACATCATCACTGAACGTAACTAACTTTCGAGCATTCTACTGTCAAGAATTGCTCTGATGGAATATGGTTATAAGTATCCCTTAGACCTAAAATCATCATAGTAGCTTACAAAAAACTCACTATGCTTTGGTACCAGACTATCTTAATTTCTAATTTAATGATAGAAGATTTTTAGGTACAGTCAAGTATTTATAAAATTGGTGTGTGATCAAGATGGGATTGATAAAGTTTGAAGAAAATATATCACTATATTTTAATTTAGCAAAACCTTGGCCAGGATAATCCATGAGATGAATTTGATATTTTGAAATACAATGTGGATGATCTAATCATCGATAAACTCTGAGTCATCCTATGAGCATTAAGGTCAAAGAGATAAATTATATGAAAACTATATCAACATGGGTTTTAAGAGTGTTGCTTTACACATTCAACCTATTGAGCAGTCGTATTGATTCTAGATTGATTTTGATAATAACAAAAGTATTTGAGTATAAATTGTTATATTACTAATATTGTTTATGAGGATGTGTAGTTGTAAATCTCAAGTACTCACAAACATCAAGTATTCTCATTCATCAGTTATTCAAGATTTTAGAGAGGATATTTCAAATTGGAATCATCTTTCAAGAGGTTTTAATTAAGGATAAATCAAGGCAAAAAGGCAAATCTAACCTACAAAGTAAATTAAAGAAGAAAGAATCACAAACAATATTTGGTACGCTTGGCACGCAAACTAAATCGACCCAAATTGTAACTGAGCCATCTTAGTCTCAATGGAAGCAAAAAATAGAAAGACTGAATTTTTTTTAACCTAAGGGACTGAGCCGACCCAGCTGAAAACTGAGCCGACCCAGTGGAACTAAGCCGACCCAGTCATAAAGTGAGCTATCCTAATCTCAGACAACAGAAAAAGATAGAAATAGTATTCTGAGATTTCTGAGACTGAGCCGATCCAACTGAAAATTGAGTAGATCCAGTTTGGACTGAGCCGACCCAATTTAAAACTAAGTCGACCCAGTGTCTCTAATGATTAGTTTTTAGTTCTATAGCTTTTTCACTCCACACTTCTTTCAATGGCTATTTTGGATCTTCCAATGGCTAGATCACTTCTAGAAGCCTATGATAATAACTTGTAATGGTGGAATACATAAGGGATACTTAAGAAAATACTTGAGACATGAAAAATAACTTTTGAACATATAAGAAAGAGCTTCCAAGTAGATTTTTAATCCTTCAAGTGTGTGAGCTCAATAGTGAAAAGGAAGGAGTATTTTTTAGTGTTACCTTTGTCCTTCCAACATCCTCAATCAGAGAGAGAAGTTAGGCCATCAGCATTGCAGATTAACTCCTACTTCTTTTAAGCATTCAATAGTAGAAATCAAGCCTACAATCCAAGCTTCCAGATTTTCTTCTTCTAAGCTTCAAGAGTTTACTTTTATTTTATTTACTATATTATTCATTTTTATTTCAAGTTTCTTGGGATGAGAAACTTGGGTTGGTCCAAGCCTAGAGTTGGACATTGTATGATTGTGATTGGTAAGCCAAAGTGAAAATCAATTAGGGTTGATTATTAGCTTGGAAAAATAATCATTGTATGGTTGTGGTTGGTGAGCCAAGGTCAAAACCAACTGGATTGAATTGTGAGTCCAAGTAAAACAATCGGACTATAATCGAGCCTAGTGATTATAGTTAAATTTTTAAGTGGTTTACTTAGGGAGTGAACGTAGGTGCTGAGTTTTGCACCAAACCACTATAAAATCATTATGTTTGTGATTGCATATTACTGTTCTATTGATTTTCTTCACTGTACATTACATAGCTTATTTGTTGGCATTTAATTAGATCAATCTACTTACATCATAAGCTTAAAATCTAAAATACCCAATTCATCCCTCCTCTTGGGTAGCCATACTTAGGCAACAAGTGGTATCAGAGTGGGTGTTTTAATATTAGTTGTTGATCAAGCTATCAAAAAGCTAAAGATTATATGGAAACCCCAATTGGGACTCCATTGGTTGAGAGGCAACCAACCAATAGACCTCCATTGTTCAATGAAACTAATTATACATATTGGAAAGCATGAATGAGGATATTCATCCAAGCTTAAGACTATGATATGTGGAATGCCATAATGATAGGACCTCACACACCAATAATGACTATTGATGGAGTGTCCATCCCAAAACCTAGAAAGGATTGGGATGAATATGACAAAAAGAAGGCTCAACTTAACGCCAAAGCGATGAATGTTCTATATTGTGCTTTGGATGCTAATGAGTTCAATAGGATATCAACATGTTCATCTGCCAAAGAAATCTGGAATAGACTTGAAGTCACCCATAAGGGGACTAATCAAGTCAAGGAATCTAAGATAAATATATTGGTACATAAGTATGAGCTATTTAAAATGGAACCACATGAAACCATCACTTAAATGTTCACTAGATTGACTAATATTTTGAATGGTTTGAAAAGTCTTGGAAGAGATTATACTAACAGCGATGTTGTACGTAAAATTCTTAGATCTTTGCCAAAAAATTAGGAGCCAAAGGTTACTATCATTCAAGAGGCAAAAGACTTAAACACTCTAGCATTGGAGGAATTAATTGGGCCACTCATGACCCACGAGCTAAATATGAACCAAAAAAAAGAAGAAAAAGTAAAGAAAAAGAAAAGCATTGCACTTAAAGCTGCTGCCATCCATATGGAAGAAAGTGATTCTAAAGAGAGTTCGGAAGATGATGAGGAGATGGCCATGATAGCAAGAAGATTCAAGAAATTAATGAGAAAAAGGAAGAGATTTGAACCTAAGAAAAGTTTAACAAGGAAGAAGGTAGCAAAGAGAAAGAACAACCACCTATTTGCTATGAGTGCAAAAGGCCCAGACACTTTCGGATGGATTGTCCAATGTTAAAGAAAAACTCCAAAAAAATGAAAAAGAAAGCATACAAAGCCACATGGAGTAATGATGAGGACTTTTCTTCAAGTGAGGAAGAATATCAAAGAGAAGAAAAGGCAAATCTTTATCTTATGGCACATAGTGATAATGAGGTAAATGATAATACTTCAATTTCAGATTTTACTTTTGAAGAATTATATGATGCTTTCAATGACTTAGTTAATGACTTTAAAAAGCTATTACATAAGAATAAGAAACTAAAGAAAGAGAATCAATCTTTAAGTAAAGATAAATTTCAAATAGAAGAAAATGTAAAGAATTTACAAACTAGTCTGGATGAATCAAATGAAAAGATTATACCTTTACAAGATGAACTAGTAAGATTAAGATCCATAGTAGATAGATATATGCTAAGCTCTAAAAATCTATAAACAATAATTGAAAATCAAAAGATGGTTCTTGATAAAATCAGTATAGGGTATGATACATCAAGAAAGAAAAAGTCATTAAAAAATCTATATGTAAAATCTCAAAATTATGGTAAAAGAATTACATGTTACAAATGTAATAAAATTGAACATAAATTTATTGAATGCAAAACCTTTAATTCAAGCAAAACAAAAGTAATGCAAATTTAGATTCCGAAAGGAACCATTTGTGCTAACCCCAAAAGACCCAAGTTAGCTTGGGTATCTAAGTTTGCTTGATTACTTGTGTAGGTGTGCTTAGCATCCGTAAGAGCTAAAAAATGATGGTACCTTAATAGCAGATGCTCGAGGCACATGACAGGAGATAAATCATAATTTATCTCTCTTGAAGCTAAAGATGGAGGTGTTGTAACATTTGGAGATAATGGTAAAGAAAAAATCATTGATCTCGATAATATCTTGATAACATCCTCTACTAGCATAGAAGATGTCTTATATGTTGAAGGACTAATGCATAACTTACTTAGTATAAGTCAATTTTGTGATAAGGACTTTAATGTTTTATTCAAATCATCTCATTGCATTCTAACTAACTCTATAGATAAAAGCATTAAGTTTGTAGGAAAAAGACATGAAAATGTTTACATTGTTGATCTTGATGAGCTTAAAAATGAGAATATTGATTATCTTGTTGCTATGAATGCTAAACTAAGTGAATCAAGTTGGATTTGGCATAATAGATTAAGTCATGCAAGTATGGACTCACTAGCAAGATTAATTAAACTTGATTTAGTAAAGGGTTTGCCCAAAATCAATTTTGAAAAGGATAAAATTTGTAAAGCATGCCAACTTGGTAAACAAACGAAATCATCTTTCAAATCCAAAATTATTGTTTCAACTACTAGGCCTCTAGAATTACTCCATATGGATTTGTTTGGACCTATTTCAACTACTAGTCTTAGAGAAAAAAGATATGGCTTTGTAGTAATAGATGATTTTTCAAGATATACATGGGTTTTATTTTTATCACATAAAGATGATGCTTTTCATATGTTTATTGATCTATTTTATAAAATAACAAAAGAAAAAAAATATAATATTTTATATATAAGAAGTGATCATGGGATGGAGTTTGAAAATAAAAAATTTAAAAATTTTTGTTCTACAAATGAAATCAATCATAACTTTTCAGCACCTAGGACATCCAAACAAAATGGGATGGTAGAAAAAAAGAATAGGACTTTGATTGAAATGGCACGAACCATACTTTGTGAAAGCAATCTTCCAAAATATTTTTGGACGGAAGCGATTAACACCACATGCTATGTGCTAAATAGAGTTTTAATTAGACTAATCTTAAAGAAAACTCCATATGAACTCTATAAAGAAAAGAAACCAAACGTTTCATATTTTAAAATTTTTGGATGTAGATGTTTCATTCTAATAAATGGTAAAGATAAGGTTGGAAAGTTTGATGCAAAATCAGATGAAGAAATTTTTCTAGGATATTCATCACATAGTAGAGCATATAGAGTATTTAATAAAAGAACATTGATTATGGAAGAATCCGTACATGTAATTTTTTATGAAACTAACTCTCTTAGAATAAGAGAAGAAGAGCTTGATGTGAATGCAAAAATTTTAAAAAATAAAATAAAAAATATATCACTTAAAGATATTCTCTCTCAAGAAAAAGAAGATAAAGAGCAAGAGGTTGAAGAAATAATGCTACATTCCCAAGATGATCAAGGTACATCCAACTTATTAAAGAAATGGAGGTATGATCATAATCATCCTAAAAAATTAATAATAGATGATCCATCTCAAGGAGTTCAAATTAGATCATCTTTTAGAAAAGCTATGAATCATATTGCATTTGTATCCCATCTAGAACCTAAAAATATAATTGAAGCTGAAAAAGATCCAAATTGGATATTAGCAATGCAAGAAGAGTTAAACCAATTTGAAAGAAATAAAGTTTGAAAATTAGTTGAAAGACCTAAAAAATATTCTTGTAAATGATACAAAATGGGTCTTTAGAAATAAACTAGATGAGAAGGGCAATGTAATTAAAAACAAGACTAGATTGATTGCATAAGGGTACAATCAAGAAGAGGATATTGATTTTGATGAATCCTTTGTACCCATAGCTAGACTTGAAGCTATTAGATTGCTTTTAGCATTTGCATGTTTCATAAACTTTAAACTTTTTTAAATGGATGTAAAGAGTGTATTTTTAAATAATTTAATTGAAGAAGAAGTTTATGCAGAACAATCTCCAAGCTTTGAAAGTCAAGAATTACCTAATCATGTATATAAACTTAAGAAAACACTATATGGATTAAAATAAGTACCTAGGGCTTGGTATGATAGATTGAGTAAGTTCTTATTAAACAATGATTTTAAAAGAGATAATGTAAATAAAATACTATTTATTAAAAGAAAATCAAGTGATCTATTGATTGTCCAATTATATATTGATGATATAGTATTCGGTGCTACTAATGAAGTTTTGTGTAGAGAATTTGCTAGTCTCATGTAGGACGAGTTTGAGATGAGCATGATGGAAAAGCTCAACTTTTTTCTCGAACTCCAAATCAAGCAATCAAATAAGAGGATCTTCATCAACCAAAGTAAATACATCAAGGAAATGTTAAAAAAATTTGGGATGGAGAATGTCAAAGAAAGTGGCACCCCCATGAGCACAAGTTACAAGCTTGATCAAGATCCAAAAGAAAAAGTAGTAGATCCTAAGCTATATCGAGGTATGATTGGATCTTTACTATATTTAACTACAAGTAGGCCAAACATAATATTTAGTGTATGCATGTATGCACTTTATCAATCAAATTCTAAGGAATCACATGTATTAGCAGTTAAAAGAATCTTTAAGTATTTAATAAATACTCAAGATGTTGGTTTATGGTACTCTAAACAATCTTCATTAGACTTAATTGGTTATAGTGATTCAGATTTTGCTGGTTGTTGCCTAGATAGGAAGAGTACAAGCAGTACATATCAATTTCTCAGAGTGAATTTGATCTCATGATTTAGCAAGAAATAAAGCTCGGTAGCCTTATCTACAGCAGAAGCCGAATATATTACTGCTGAGAGTTGTTGTGCTCAACTATTATGGATCAAACAACAACTAGAAGATTATGGTATTACTTATAATAACATTCCTATTTGATGTGACAACATAAGTGCCATAAATTTAACTAAAAATTCCATATTGTATTCAAGAACAAAATATGTAGAAGTAAGACATCACTTTATTAGAAAGTATGTTCAAAATAACAATATACTTCTTGAATATGTGCCTACTGAAAATCAAGTTGTTGATATCTTTACAAAACCCTTGAATGAAGAAAGATTTTGCACAATTAGAAAGCAATTGGATTTATTTGATCCAATTTGTTAAATAAATATCTTGTGATAATAGATCTTAAAATGATGAGATGATTAGTTTTCATGTGATAAATCATCTGGTATTTACTCATTTAGAAGTAAAAATTAAATGAGAAAATTTTTGGACATGAAACACAAATATCAAAGTCTGTGCCAAACTGGGCCAACTCAATTTTTTTTCTTCTATAAAAATTAGGTCATCCCAATACTTAGCCGACCCAATTTTTCTTCACAGAAAAATTGAGCTGGCTAAGTTGTTGAACGTCCTATTTTTTAAATGGATAGATCGACGGCTTTTTCATCTTTTGTTTCTTAGTCGTCTAGAGAAAAACCCTAGAAACCCTCAAGCCATTCCCTAGAAACCCATTTTCACTACTCTTAGGAGGGATTTTGGAATCATGCCATGCAGGAAACAAACCGTAACCCCTAGGTTTAAGCATGTATGTTTGGATCCACCATTTAGAAGGGGGCATTCTTTTAGGTCATCTCAGTCCTCCTCACCTCCTCTAGAACCATCCACTCAACTCCCTCAGCCTCCCACTCTAGTTTCCCCTCCATCTCCTTCTTTTGTACCCATTTCACTCTCCTCTAGGGCTGTCACAACTGGTAGAAGGGTGGATTTTGACTTCCTAGCTAGAGAGGGTTTTGAATTTAGAGAGGGTTTGAAGTGTCAAGGGTGGGAATACCTATCCGAATCTAGTATGGAAGTTTTGTAAAAATGCAAAGATTAGCCCTAGCTCA
This sequence comes from Cocos nucifera, assembly GCA_006176705.1. NCBI lineage: Eukaryota > Viridiplantae > Streptophyta > Magnoliopsida > Arecales > Arecaceae > Cocos > Cocos nucifera. The sequence continues at coordinate 477,937 of QRFJ01002213.1, read as the reverse complement.
TTTGAATCAGATGTAAAGAGGGTGAAAATCAATTTAACCATAAAAAAGCTGGGCAATTTACTTAGGGCACCCACTATCGAATCTGAGAGACTTGATGATCGAGCAAGTGGACTACAATTGTTGTTTGGAAGAGATGATGCCATGCATTTTGCAGAAATTCATGCTAGGGATCTATCCATAGAGAATAGACTACTTCACCACATCTCTGTCCGGATTCTAGTGCTTCGAGTAGGAAAATTTTGACTTTCTCAACAAGAATGATATAGCTGTGATGTACCACATTCTTACGAGGTAAAAGTTCAATCTTCCAGCCTTGATCTTAGGGGTAATGCAAGAAGCATCCCAAAGAGCAAAACTAGCACTACCATATGGGATGTTCTTGACACTAGTATTCCAGGACTTTGGAGTTAGCCTGGAAGGGGAACCCAATAAGAAGCTTCAGCACTATGACACATAAAATTTGAAATCAATGCATAGGATGAAGTTTAAAAAGGTTAATGGAATTTGGGTGAAGTTAGATGAAGAAGGGGAAGAAAGACATGAGCCAAAGCCTGTGCCACAGCGTCCAGCACCTGTACCATCTTCGTCCACTGTCAGACTTGACAAAGATCAGATTGAGGAGATTGTGCAGTGCGTCTTGGCTAGGGTATATGATAGACTCTTCGATGATCTTTCCCCATTGATGGAGAATGCTGTAAGGAAGGTGTTCGCTGAGCAACGCACTTCTGCATCCGACCCTCCAGAGTCTAGTGTCGATTAGATTGCATTTAGGGTCCTTTTAGTTATGCTTAGAACATTTTGGTTGTAAATGTCTATGATATGTAATATTCAAACTTCAATATTTTGTAAGCTTGCAAGTCTTTGTATCTATAAATGAATGAAGTTTGACTTTTGGCTTGAATTACATCAAATTCTTCATATAAATGAATGAAATTATCCTCTTTCATGCTTGACCGAATTTCTTTACATTGTTATATACTTTTTGATAACGACAAAAAGGAAAAGAAAAAAAAATAAGTATTGAAAATTTAATTAAATCTAAAGAATGGCACAGTATGTCACACTATTTAAATGGGATGGCACACTACTTAAATAGGCATTACTTTAGCAAGAACAAATAAAGAATATGCAAATAAGTGAAAGCCATCAAAACTCAAATTATTAAATTGAAACCTCGGCACATAGTAAGGGAGAGCAATACAAAATTTGACTTAGATCAAATAGGATCATTACACTTAGGGGGAGCATATATAAATTGATAAAATGAATATGATGCATGAGTTAATTAATAAGATTGAATGAAAATATCATTTTCAAATATCAATGAAAGGTTATACTCAAAAGGTTTTGTCATCATCAAAAAGGGGGAGAATGTTGACCCTAGATTGATTTTGATGATAACAAAAGCATTTGAGTATAAATTATTATATTACTAAAATTATTTATGAGGATGTGTAGTTGTAAATCTCATGTGCTAAAAAATACCAAGTGTTCCCATTCATCAGTTATTCAAGATTTTAGAAAGGATATTTCAAATTGGAATCATCTTTCAAAAGATTTTAATTAAGAATAAATCAAGACAAGAAGACAAATCTAACCTACGAAATAAATTGGAGAAGAAAGGATCACAAATAGTTTTTGGTATGTCTAGCATGCAAACTGGGCCGACCCAGTCTGAGACCGAGCCATCCTAGTCTCAGTGGAAGCAAAAGATAGAAAGGCTAAATTTTTCTTGACTCAGAAAACTGAGCCGACCTAGTTGAAAACTGAGCCGACCCAGTGAAACTAGGTCGACCCAATCATAAAGTGAGCCATCCTAGTCTCAGACAATAAAAAAAGATAGAAATAGTATTTTGAAATTTCAGAGACTGAGCTGACCCAGTTTGGACTTAACCGACCCAGTTTAAAACTGAGCCGGTCCAGTGCCTGTAATGACTAGTTTTCAGTTCTGCAGCTTTTTCACTCTACACGTCTTCCGATGGCTATTTTAGATCTTTCAATGGCTAGATTACTTTCAGAAGCCTATGATGATAACTTGTAATGGTGGAAAACATAAGGGATACTTAAGGAAATTATTGAGACATGAAAAACAACTTTTGAACATACAAGAGAGAGCTTCCAAGCAGATTTTTAGTCCTTCAAGTGTGTGAGCTCAATAGTGAAAAGGAAGAAGTGCTTTTTAGTGTTACTCTTATCCTTCCAATATCCTCAATCAGAGAGAGAAGTTAGGCCATCACCATTGAAGATCAACTCCTACTTCTTTCAAGCATTCAAGAGAAGAAATCAAGCCTATAAGCCAAGCTTCCATATTTTCTTCTCCTAAGCTTCAAGAGTTTTCTTTTATTTTATTTACTGTATTATTCATTTTTATTTCAAGTTTCTTAGGATGAAAAACTTGGGTTGGTCCAAGCCTAGAGTTGGATATTGTATGATTGTGATTGGTAAGCCAAAGTGAAAATCAATCGAGGTTGATTGTTAGCCTGAAAAAATAATCATTGTATGATTGTAGTTGGTGAGCTAAGGTCAAAACCAATTGGATTGGATTGTAAGCCCAAGTAAAATAATTGGACAGTAATCAAGCCTAGTGATTATAGTTGAATTCCTAAATAGTTTACTTAGGGAGTGGACATAGGTGCTGAGTTTGGCATCGAATCACTATAAAATTATTATGTTTGTGATTGTATATTATTGTTCTATTAATTTCCTTCAATGCATATTATATAGTTTATTTATTGACATTTAATTAGATCAATCTACTTACATCATAAGCTTAAAATTTAAAATACCCAATTTACCCTCGCTCTTGGGTAGCTATACTTGGACAATAAGTCGGATATCATTGCTAAATGGTCACTTTGATTAGCACAAAAATTTATTCCTATTCTATCGACTTAGGTTCAAACCTATGAGGTCTCACACATAAAAGATATTGATCTGATTGGATGGTTGATCAAAGATTTAGAATTATTCTAAGGTCAAATAATCAATACGATTGATATTTGACCTATTGCAAGTATTGAAGGAGGATCGATTAGCAATTTGATTATTAATTGACTTAATTTGATTAAACTAGAGGGCTAATATTAAGTTTAATTAAATATAATTTAATTAAATTTGATTTAGGCTTGATTGGATTAAGTCTAATTGGTTTATTGGATGAGCCAATTGCAAGAAAGAACAAGTTCTTGTTCAATTAGGACTTATATGCACCCAATTTTTAATTTAATTAGAAATTAAACTAGATTTAAATTTAATTTAATCTGATTTAATTAGGTACTTAGTTGGACTAAGATCATCTCTAATTGGGTTGCATTAGTTTTGATTTAATTGGGTTCAAATAATAAGTTGGACCAAGTCAAAACTAGAAGTCCTAGTGTGACTAGGATTTCTCCATCTTGCACCACCTTACGTTCCATGCCCTCCCCACATTAATTCCCTTAGAATTTTCATGATGTTGGGGGACTTTTATACCTACCGAAGATATGATAATATGGGCTGATTGAAGATCTTCACAAGGCTGTGGGCGAGGTCCTATTTCAAGCCGAGCTTGAGGTCATCAAAAGATGAAGGCCTGAGTCACAATGTGGGTTGGTTGAAGATCTTCAGAAGGCTGTGGTTGAGATCCTATTTCAAGCTGAGCTTGAGATCATCAAAAGATGAAGGCCTGGATCACAATATAGGCTAATTGAAGGTCTTCGAAAGGCTGTGGTCGAGGTCCTATTTCAAGCCGAGCTTGAGGTTATCAAGGGATGAAGGCCTGGGTCACAATGCATGCTGATTGAAGATCTTCAGAAGGTTGAGGTCGAGGTCCTATCTTAAGTCGAACTTGAAGTCACCAAAAGATGGAAGTCGAAGTAACAATATGGGCTAATTGAAGGTCTTCAGTGTTGAAAATTATGTCCCAAAGCCAATCATCAGCCTATTGATGGTTGAGCTATTTTATAATTATAATTGATTTATTAATTAATAAAATATTTTGGCATCTTATTCATCATAAGTTTACATCTTCTAATGAACTCCATTATTGTGATGAAGTCCTTAGGACTGTTTAGTTTCGATAAAGAGAGGATTTATCAATTAGTCCTTAAATGGATTCACGACCAAATGATAGGCTGTTAATTAGGATAATAGCATCTATTGAGCAAAGGTCGCTATATGCCATATAAGTTGGTTGTCCTCTTAACCAAGGAGTGTGAAGATACTGGTATGGCATACAGGTGAGATATATGAGTACATCATCACTAAACGTGATCAATTTTAAAGCATTTTGCTGTCGAGAATGTCTCTGATGGGATATAGATATAAATATCCCGTAGACCTAAGATCACCTCAGTGACTTGTAAGCAACTCATTATGCTTTGGTACCGGACTAACTAAATTTTTAATTCAGCAATGGAAGGCTTCTGGGCATAGTCAAGTACTTACGAAGTCAGAGTGTGGTCAAGATGGAATTGACCACTCCAAGAGTTGGAGAAGAATGTATCACTGTATTTCAATATAGCAAAACCTTGATCAGGATAATCCATCAGATGGATTTGATATTTTAAAATATAATGTGGATAATCTTATCAGAGTTGATAGTTGAACTCTGAGGTATCTTACAAGCATTGTGGTCAAGGGGATGAATTATATGAAAACTATATCCGCATGGATTCTAAAAATAGTGTTTTACACCTTCGACCTATCCAGTAGTTAGATATCATTGCTAGATTGTCACTTTAATTGGTATAAAAATTTATTCCTATGCTACCGACCTAAATTTAGACCTATGAGGTCACACACATTAGAGCTTACGATCTGATCGGATGGTTGATCAATGATTAAGAATCGTTTTAGGGTTAAATGATCAATACGATTGGTGTTTAACCTAGTGTAAGTATTGCAGAAGGATTGATTAACAATTAGATTGCTAATTGACTTAATTTGATTAAACCAATAAGCTAAGATTAAGTCTAATTAAATATAATTTAATTAGATTTAGTTTGGGCTTGATTGGATCAAGTCTAATTGGTTTATTGGATAAGCCAAGTGCAAGAAAGAACTAGTCCTAGTCTAACTAGGATTCAGATTAACCTAATTTTCTAGTTTGATTAAAAAATAAATTAAAATTAAATTTAATTAAATTAATTTCTTAAATAGGTTAGGATCTTATTTAATTATATTGGTTTAATCTTGATTTAATTTGGTTAAAAGATCTTGTTTGACCAAGTCAAAATAGGAGTCCTAGTGTGACTAGACTCCCTATCACTTGCACCACTTAATCCTCATGCCCCATGCCCTTTTTTTATTTTATTTCTTACGTAAAAATTCTCCACTCCCATGACTTCTCATGCCCTCTTTTTCTCCTTCTTTTTTCATAAGGCTATTTATTGGAAGACCAAGTCAAAAGAGGAGTTAGTTTTGCTTAGGATTCTATGAGATAGAATCCTTATTGACCAAAACACCTTCCCTTGAGTGTCATCCCTTATTTTAATTAATTCTTTACTTATTCTATGAAAATAATCTCCTTTTTTGTGCACCCTCCTTTGCTGGTCCATGCTAATAATTATGGAGGAGGTGCCTAAGAGTTGGGCACCCCAACAACTTTCCATGTTTGGACATTCTTAATCTAAGATTTTGATCTAACTTGGACTCTTCTTTTTCTCTAATTATTTGATAAATTTTATTCTAATTTTTTTATGAAATATAGAGCTTTGGAAGAGGTTTAGGATGTGCAAAAATCATAGGAAGAGGATCCTTGGGCGTGAGGGTTCCATACGCACCAAACTAGGTGTCTAGGTGAGAGAAAAGAGAAGAAGAAGATGATCTTCTTCTAGGACTGTTTTATTTTCAATCTCTCCTCCTTTTTTTTGAATTTTTTTCTGAGAGAGTCTCAGATCAGTAAACTCTCATCTTTCTTCTCATATTTTGGAGAGTTCAAATTTTAAAGAAGGAAGCATCGGATCGACCGTCGAAGAAGGATCAGCACAGTACTAGCATGCTGTGCTGATTTTCTGCATCAGACTTCAGATCAGAGATCGTAGGCTCATGTGGATGACTCCTAGAGGCTGGATGCGTGTGTGGCTCATGACTTCATCCTCAAGTCTAGATCAGCAAGTTAGAATATCTAACTTGCTCAGATAATAGATATGATCTATTAACTTCATACCTGCATTTGATGTAGTGTAGATCTAGATTGATTTGATCAACCTTTTATTTTCTTATTTAATTTTAATTTTTAATTTAATATCATATCTTGATCATGTAATAGATCTGACATCTAGGTATTTACATATTTATTTAAATAAATATTTGATTTATTTAAGTCTTTTGCTGCAAGATCCTGAAAAATTTTCAAGATCTACCTATAAAACCCTAGATCTAGTTCCTACATTCAGAAGGCTGAGGTCGAGGTCCTATCTCAAGTCAAACTTGAAGTCACCAAAAGATGGAAGTCGAAGTGACAATATGGGCTAATTGAAAGTCTTTAGAAGGCTGAGGCCGAGGTCCTATTTTAGGCCAAACTCAAAGTCATCAAAGGATGAAGGCTTGGGTCACAATATGGGCTGATTGAATGTCTTCAAAAGGTTGAGGTCGGGGTCCTATCTCAGGCCAAACTTGAGGTTATCAAGAGATGGAAGCCAAGATCTTTTGAAGGTTAAATTGAAGGTTATTGAAGGCTGAGGTTGAGATCCTAATTCAAATCGAACTTGAAAAGACTGAAGTCCTAATTGAAGAGCTAAAGTCTCCACTCTTGAATCCAGGTTGTTAACTCATATAATTAAGAGATGGCTCTCCCCTCTCACATGCCATGAGAGGACAATACCTGATACGATTTTTAAAAATATTCTAGTGGATAAATAAAATATCTCTGATAACTCGCTGCTCTCCCACGACCAATAACCCATGGGCCATCCTAACAAACTCCAGACCCTTCTATAAAAGAGAAAAAAGAGGGACCCAAAGGTACGTAGAATCTTCTCTTCCAAATGCTCATCTTCTTCCTTCTATTGAATAGAAAACTGACTTGAGCATCGGAGAGTCCCCTTTGAAGTCAACTCCGATCGAGGACTTTTCTTATAGGTACAGTCACCTCGATTCCATCATCGATGGCTTGCCGCCATCGCACAACTTCAGCCAATCAGACCTCAAGATGAATTTTTGCATCAATAGATGGTGCTAGAAGGAGAGCACTTTGAGCCCATTTATGAAAAAAAATGAGCATCCGATGAGAGAAGCTCTGTTGCATTGCTCCAATGCCGATGGGATTCAGCATCCATCTCTAATAGGTCCCATCCAAGCTCAAATTGGGGAACTCCAAATGATGAAGAAGTTTCAATTGGAGAAAAAGATCCAGACGAAGAAGGAAATCATAACAAAGAGGATCCAAACTAGCAAAGATGACACAAGATCCAGATAAGAAATATAATTATGAAAAATTTTTTAGTCATATTATATTCTTGTTTTCTTTCATCCATTCTTTTGAATTTTAGATAGAATCCAACATTAGAGGAGAGGTCTTCATTTGCACTCCAATATGCTGGGCAAAATAACATGACCTCTAAAATCTAAAATAAAACCAAGAGAGTCAGGCCTTGGGAGTGATGAAAAAAAATGAAGTGGTATTATAAAAAATTAGAGGAGAGCGAAGAGAGGCCTTCTTGTGTTGATGGTTATTTTGGCATAAACCCACATCTTGAGGTCGAAGTGGCCGTCTAGTTTTTGATCATTGTAGATAAGATGTGCGAGAGTTGTTTTCCCAAGCCCCGCCATACCAACTATTAGTAGTGCCAAGACATTTCTATGATCAATTTGATTCGAATCACTAGTAATCAGCATTTCTAATATATCTTCCTTATCCTACTCTCGACCAAATACACGAGATACATCAACTAAAGAATTGGACTCTTGTCTCTCCACTGCTTCTACTTGTCTTGCATGATCCCTCAACTCTCCTAGCTTCAAGTTATCTCTGTCCTTTGCAATGTCATCTAGCCTTTCTCAAATTGCATTTATCTTTTTCGAGGTCTCACAATTGAGTAAAACTTGATTGGGATTGAGAGAAGATAGAAATCTCACCTGATTGCTGCTCTCCACTTGCTGCCAGAGGACTTCAACTTCAAACTCGTCTAGTATATCATCTATGTTGTAGGCTACATCTTTGAGCTCCTTAAGCCACATCTTCAAGCTCTGATCTTTGATCTCTCTTATTTGGGTGTCCTCGATAATGAAAAAGATCTTCAGCAGCGTGTGGCACAGTCAGTTCAGCTCGTGCTCAATGCCCCAAAATGATCCAAACTCCTGTAGTGCGGGGGAGGCTAACTTGTCGAACACCACCTGAAGCGAGGTGGATAGGAATGCTCCGCCGACTGTGAGTGCCGCTGCCATCTTCCTCCCCTCAAGCTCGTGCAGACTCTCCAATCATCCAAGGGATTCTCCAACCATCATTAGCCTATAATGGAGTTCATATAAGTGAAAGTTCCTCCAAAAAAAAAAAACAAACAAAAAACAAAAAAACAAAAACAGAGGAAGGAGCAGGGTGAGGTCAACATCCGCGGGTCTTGCCCCAGCCCCTGCACCTCCGGCCGATGTCTGGCTAGCCCTCCCCATGCCTATCGCACGTCCGACTGGCCTCCACCAAGCCCGTGCTCAAGCTCCTCTAGCCGATCTCCCTTGCACTCCTAGGCACAATCCGTTGCAGTTCCAACCAATTTCCCTCTCCTTGCATGCCAAGCTGAACTTCTCTCTCTCCCACATGATGATTCTAGCCGATCTTCATTCATCCCCAGGTGATGGCTCCAGCAGATCTCCTCCACATGCGACGACCTTCCCTCAATCCCAAACACTGATGACCTCCTCCCCCATGCTTCCAAGCATGGCCCCATGATGGCAAGGCCTCTCCTGATCCCCTACGTCTCTAGCCAACCTTCCCACACGGCAACCTTCTCTCGATCTCGGGCCCTGGCAATCTCCTCCCAGTGCGCTCTCGAAGGAGCTCCATGGCGACACGGCCAATCTCCTCCCTCTCTCTCGCACACCCCCTACAGTTGAGCTCCTCTCCTGCATGCTCGTACATCTCCGACTGAGCTCCTCCCATACACTTCCAGGTATAACCTGCAGTAGCTCCAGCCTTCTTCCCCCTAACGATCCCATGGCAGCTCCAACCTCCTCCTCCCTGGCGATCCCAGGCGGCGCTGACCTTCAGAAAAAAAAAGGGAAGAAGAAGAGGTTGTGTTTCAAAAAACAAAGAAAAAGATAGGGATGGGTTGGCACCTGCAGGCCTCTCAGTCCATGCACGTCTGGCCTGCTTCGATCTTCTCATCCTAGGGGTAACTTGGGAAACCCCCCCTCTGATCTCCTCCTGTTCGTTCGAGCATGCCCCTCTGCTATCCTCCTCCCCCATGCTCCCAGGCACAACCCATAGTGCCCCTCTAGCCGAACTCCTCGCTCCTATAGATCCGTGTGACGGCTGTTCGGCCGAAGTCCTCCCTCCCGCGCATCTGCGTGGCACCCATCCAGCCGATCTCCTTCAAGCTTATGCTCCCAACCATGGCTGAGTTCCTCCCCTACACTCCCAAGCATGGCCTACGATGGTGCAGGCCTTTCCTTTCCTCACGATCTTAGGTGGTGCCATTCTCTTCCAAAAAAAAAGAAGAAAAGAGAGAAGAAAAGAACAAGAAGAGGAGGGAAGAAGAAGCCAGCCAATCCTATCCCCTTGTGCTTGCATGTCCTGCTGGTGTGGATGAATATGCCGTGATAGTACCAAGGTCTGTGTATCTCCTTCACGGCTGAACCCACCACCAAGTGGTGTAGGAAAAACCCCATTTCCGATACAGGATCATTCAGATCTGATTAGATTTGAAGGAATATCTCAAAAAAATTTTCTTCTAAGATCATAATCAGATCTGAGATATCTTGGATCTAATTCTTTAAGATCTGATAATAAGATTAAAATTAAATTTAATTTAATTTAATTTTATACCTTGTTTTGGGCAATTAGATTATCCTACGATGATCCTGATCTGTCCTGAGATTCTGGAAGGAGCCATGCACGCACCTGACCTCTACCGATGTCCACTTAGATAGGATCTAAATATTTTCTCCTTGTGAAACTTTTCTCCAAAGGTTAGATCTAAATCTGATCTAAAGAACCTTCAAAATAATTTGAGAAGGCTGCACGTTCATCTCTTGATCAGCAACTTCTTGACTTGATCTTTGCAGCACCGCTCTCAACACTTGATCGCAGATTTTACCCAACCTTTTGGGTGTAGAGAAGAGGTGTGGGATCAGGAATAAGGGCATGGAAGATGGGTAAAGGAGCAGGGCTTCGCCATGGTCTAATCGCAATTGAAAAACTCTTTTGACAAGGGATCTATTTATAGACCTAGTGCAGCCCTAAAGTCCTATTTGATCAAGCAATCTAATTGCTTGATCAATCTGAAATCCCATCAGATTTCCCACATTAAATACCTGATCTTATCTGGTTTTGTCACCCAAAAGGTCCCAAGAAGTGCCACACATAATCAGATAAGAAGGAGGGGTGGCGTGGGTTTTAATTTCCAAGAGTTTGTTCCATAACAAACTCTTCCACCGATCCCTTGACTTGTGCGCACAATATTTAGGACAGGCCCACCTCTTTTCCATACAAGAAATACCTTAGGACATGCACCATTCTGATAAGAATAAGGGGGTGCATGTCTCCCCTTTAATTCTGGCAAAGATCGGGTCAAACGACCCTTATCTTGATCCCCTGTTGCTTATTTTAAGACAAGGCTTGGTTTTATTCGGACAAGCCCTGATCTCATTAGGACAATGCCTTATCTAACTAGGACAAGCTCCAGTCAGACTAGGATAAAGCCATATAGGATCCCCAGATGAGCCCAAACTAATTTGGCTCAACCAAGATGAATCAGAAAGACTACAGAAGGAGAAAGTTAGGCTCAATCATGTGCTAGTATGATTTCCTTGAACCTAATTGGATCTAATCCAAATCAATCAAACTAGATTAGCTCAATTGATGACATCTAGATCCAAACCTTTATTTGTGTGATCTAGTTAGGTTCAATTCTTTATGGTAATGAGATATGTGACAATCTCCATCATCGACATCATCGAAATATCTTTTGATGGACCAAAATTTTTTTGCTTCATACAATTAGAATGATCGATCATCAAAATCATTCTAATTGCTTCCAAAATTCACCAATGACACCTAGCAGTATATGGTGGCAACCCATCAAAACTAAAAGTGAACCTCTCGATGTAGTTACCTATATGATTGGGTTCTTTTATCTTGAGCTCCGATAGGATTAGGGTTAAGATGAACTCGTCAAACCCAATGTCCGTCATATGAATTAATCATTCAATTCGAGTCCAATATGAAATCCTAATAGAAACTCTTTCTATCATTTTCACTCTACCATGGCCATGGGCTTAAGAACTCAATCTCATGATTATCATAGGGCTGCTCCTTATCTATCGAGGTAGATAGATTTTCCATTAGTGTAATTTAATTTCTACAATGAACATGCTATAGCCAACATACACCTCAGAATTTCGAATGGCTATGAGATCAAGTTATGGTGTAGTCAAACTATAACACCCTCAAGATGAACTATCGATGTACCTCAGATCAAAGAACTAGATACACCACTGTAGCATCGAGTCAGTCATCAACGAGAAGGTAGACTTTCTTATGACTGCTCAAGATGGTCACACTCAGTGCCCTCATTCTCTAACAAGTATCTATACTCTCACTTCGGTATCTTCACACCATAAACTTAAGACACATCTATCCTAAGAAAGCAATCGTATACCAACCTTCTAAATTGATCACCATCCTCATGATGATCCTATGGTTGGGAGCAGTTTATGAGTTAATTATAAAAATTCATATCTTAAATTTTCAACTCATGAAAATATGAATTATCATTATCATTAACTCAAAGGATGTATCAGATACACTTTTAAATACACACTATGATAGAAAATAATTTTTTTATTACTTTATAGTCAAAATTATAAAATTATCTTTAGAAGTGTATTACAAGTGTTTAGCCAATCTGACTTCTAGGATATACATCTAACAAACTTTCACTTGACCTAAAGCTAATTGGCTACAAATCTAAGTTTCATCTTCTCAAGGTGGGCTTTGATCTTCTACTGACTTAATGGCTTTGTCAGCGGGTCAACCGCATTATCTATGGTGTTGACTCTCTTAACCTCAACGTATTTTTTCTCGAGATAATTATGGATGAGGTGGTATCGCCGCTCGATGTGCTTGAATTTTTAGTGAGACCTTGGCTTCTTTGCTAGGGCTATGGTGCCATTATTATCGCAGTACAAAGAAACGGCATCTGATGGCATCACTTTGAGCTCTATGATGAACTTTTTGTACTAGAATGCCTTCTTTGCAGCTTTTGATGTGATGATGTACTCTGCTTTCATGGTGGAGTCTGCTATCACTGTCTGCTTGGAACTCTTCTAACTGACAGCTCCATCATTATAAATAAATAGACTTTCAGATGTCGACTTTTGATCATCTATATCGGATATAAAATCTAAGTCTGTATACCCCTGGACCAGGAGTTCTCCATTACCAAAAAATAGAAATATATCCTTAGTCCTTCTTAAGTACTTAAGGATACATTTCATAGAAGTCCAGTACTCTTTGCCTAGATTCGACTAATACCTGCTTGTGATACTCACAGCATGGGTAATATCAGATTGTGTACATAGTATGGCGTACATGAGGCTCCCTATTGCTGAAGCATAAGAGATCTTGCTCATGCATTCAATCTCCTCAGGTGCATTAGGACACATTTTCTTGGAAAGATGAATGTCATGTCTGAAGGGCATCAATCCCCTCTTGAAGTTTTCTATGCTGAACCTCTTTAGCATCTCTTCGATGTACATCTTCTGTGAGAGACCCAGCATCCTATTTGGTATATCTCTATAAACCTTAATTTTTAGAATAAAGGATACCTCTTCTAGGTCTTTCATAGAGAATTTCTTAGACAAACCATATTTTGATTATAGTCAACATGGGAATATCATTCTCAATTAGGAGGATGTTATCCACATACAGTATGAGAAAGACAACAGCAGTTCCACTGACCTTTTTGAACATACGGTTCCTCCTCATTCTTGATGAATCCAAATGATTTGATTACATCATTGAAATGAGCATTCCAGCTCCGAGATGCTTGCTTAAGTCCATATATGGATCTTTGTAGCTTGCATACTTTATGATCATTATCACTAGATGTGAATCTTAGTGGCTATTCCATATAGATATCTTTCTCAAGATATCCATTTAAGAATGCCATTTTTATGTCCATCTGCCATATTTCATAATCAAAATAGACTGCAACAGCAAGCAATGTGCGAATGAATTTAAGCATGGCTACTGGCAAAAAAGTATACTGATAGTCAATGCCCTCACGCTGATTCTACCCTATCGCTACAAGCCTTGCTTTGAATGTCTCTACATTTCCATCGGCACCTATCTTTCTTTTAAAGATCCATTTACACCCAATAATTACTATACCTTCAAATGGATATACCAAGGTCCAGACTTGGTTTGAATGCATTGAGTTAATCTCTAACCTCATTGCCTCTAACCATTTCTCAGAGTCGATATTTGATATCACCTCGTCATAAGTTTTGGGATCATCATCATGAACCCCATTTTCTATGAGGAATATTTTCTCTACGTCTTCTGATATAGTACCTAAGTACCTTTCAGGAGGATGAAAAATTCTACTTGATCTATGAGGTGAAGGAGGTAGTGTCTGGGTTGGCTCAATCTGATTGGGTTCCATAGGTTTCTTAGCTCATTTCTCATTGGAGACTTTCTCCTCGAGTCTAATCTGTCTTTCGATGCCACCATCTTAAATAAACTATTTTTCAAAAAAGATGGTGTGTCGACTTACAATCACATTGTGATCTTCCGAGAGATAGAAATAATATCTTAATGACTCTTTAGGATATCCAATAAACCAAGCTATAAAGGATCTAGACTCTGATTTGTCCGCCTGTTGTCTCTTGACATGGGTTGGACAACTCCAAATTTTGAGATGACTCAGATTTGATTTCTTACCATGTCATATCTCATATGATGTGGTAGGAACGGTCTTAGAGAAAATCCTATTCAATAAATATATAGCGGTCATCAGACTATATCCCCAAAGAAACTCAGGAAGGTTTGTGAAGCTTGTCATGGATCGGACCACATCTAATATGATCCAATTTCTCCGTTCTGAAACTCCATTGAGTTGAGGCATTTCAGGTGAAGTCCATTAAGAGACTATGCCATTATCCTTAAGATAGTCTAAGAATTTCCAACTAAGGTATTCACCTTCTCGATTTGATCGAAGAATCTTAATGGATTTTTCTATTTGCTTTTCTACTTCGAGTTTGAATTTTTTAAATTTTTCAAAAGCTTCAGACTTATGTTGCATCAAATATACATACCCATACCAAGATAAATCATCAGTTAAGATGATGAAGTAGACATAATTATCCCTGACCGACACATCAAATGGGCCGCATACATCAGTATGTACTAGGGTAAGTAGGTATATGGCCCTTTCCCCATGTCCTACAAAAGAAAGCTTGATCATTTTGTCATGAAAATATGATTCACAATCAGATATGACTCGAAAGTAAACAGACTCAATAGCCCAAATTTCTCTAATTTGTTAATCATATCTTCAACTATATGACCTAGCCTAAGGTGCCAAAGATACCTGTCATTTAGACTATTCCTAGGTCATTTTGATTTATGGCATTCACGTTTTGCTCGATTTTAAAAATAAAAATATCAATATGTAACTGATAGAGACCATTTATAAGAAAACCACTTATAATTTTATTTCTTTCATAAAGAATATTATAATGGTCCTTAAGAAAACTAATTACATAGCCTTTTTGTGCTAAACATGAAATAGAAATCAAATTCCTACTTACTGCAGGCACATAAAAACAGTCCTTAGGAACTAAATCTAATCCTGATGGTAATCACAGAGGGTAGGTTCCTACGGCTACAGCAGCAAATCTTACTCCATTTCCAATGCATAGAATCATCTCACCATCCCTCAGCCTCCTGCTATCCTCAAGATCCTGCATCCAACTGGATGCAGAAGAAATCATAAGATTAGACTCTATAATGAGCATACCTCTAGAAGGACCTACCTTCTTCTTATTCTTTAGGCTGGCTACTTACAAAGGGCAGTTCTACTTCCAATGATCGTCTGTATTGCAATAAAAATATTTTTCTTTATCAGCGGCCTTCTTCTTCGACTTTGCTTTTTTCTTCTTCCCATCATCTACCTTCTACTTCTTCATGGACTTCTTCTTCTTTTCAAAAGACTTTCTCATAAAAGAAATCCATTCCACAGCAAGTATTGAGCCTTTAGAATCTTTCATGGAAAGCTTAGCAGTAACTAACATGTTTATAAGTTCAACCAAAGTATTTTAAAGTTTATGCATATGGCAGTTCATGATGAACTATCCATATGCATTAGTCGAGGACTATAGAATTATATCAATTTATAGATCTTGATCTAACTTGACACCGAGCTTCTCAAGCTCTTCTAAGTTTTGATCATCATCAGACAATAATCTTGGACCGACTGTCCATCACGCATCTAAGCCTTAAACAGTCACTTAGTGACTTGATATTTGGCAGCACAACTCTATTCACCAAACAACTCTTACAAGTGAGCCAACATTTGGCGGATAGTCTTAATATCTTTATGTTGGCACTAGAGCTCATCAGGCATCAAGCCCAATATGTAATACATGGCTTTGTTATCTTCATCCATCCATTTCTCTAGAGATGCTCTCTGATCAATGGATGGACGGACTGGTAAGGTGAGAGGATCCTGTTCCAACATATGAGTCAACTTTTTAGAATCCAAAATAATTTTGAAGTTCTGAAGCCAATCCTTATAGTTGGGTCTGATTAGTCTATGGGTGTCCAGGATGCAGGCTAGTAGGTTGGATGCAGACATCTTCCTATAAAGAGTCAAAATTTTTAGTTAAATTTTATAATTAGACATAATCAATTTATTTAAAAATTTTATTTTTAAATAAATTAGGCTTTCACTATTTTTTTGAATTCCTACACTCTCTTGACAGAGATGCAAAAATCTCCATGATTATTGATTTCTAGTGGATGGTGCGGTCCCACCGACTGGCTCATCACCTCACTTAAAAGTTATTGATGATGGGTCAACCAATGAGTGAACAACTCTTGTCCAATGATTTTCTAATCATGGTGCACCCAAATCTGATCTCTAATTTATGAATCTCACCATGTCCAAAATATTGATCCACTCCTTAGTTAAGTCAGACCCACCATTTGTATGAATTAGATTTCTAATTAGGTCCCTCACCGTATTTAGAATATTGAGCCCAATCCATCCTTCAATCCATAGCATCCAATGCCTAATAGATATGGTTGCATCTTTTTGGTGCAACTAAACCACTGTATCCAGCTAAGAACAATCAACCCTGAGAAGGATCCACACATCTATAATGGTGGAAGACCTTAGACTTAATATTTTTTTAGGAAGAATTAATGTAGGTCTCTTTAAATATGACTTGACTTAGTCATAACAATTATGACTAACCTAGTGGCATGGGTTGGCTCGAATTATTAGCCACCTTGAATTAGAATTGGGTCGACATAAATGGCTAGGTAAGGGAGATCGATGGAAGGGATATGTTATTAACTCGACAAGAATGCATTTAGGTCAAGTAGCTCCCAATTAAAATCCAATCGATCGTAGCTATCAGACTTACCTTAGATACCAAATTATTGAGTTAGAACCAATTGGGTTAGCCTACAATCTAGGCTCGAATCATGGAGCCAAATTAGATCTTGACTTAATCGAATCACATCTCAATATGATTCGATCTTGACCCAGACTTAATCCTATTAGGCTAGTCAAATCTAAGCTTTTTTTTATCCCACCTAACCAACTCTTGATTCGATTTGATCAACCGCTAGACCTAATTGAGCTACTCAAGCCTAAACCCAATTTTATGAATATATCTTAGATCTGAAAATTCATAATTTTTAGATCTAATTAATTTTATAATCTTAATTCTTAATTAAGTTTTAGATTCAAGAATAAAATATATAATAAAATCCTAGGATTTTAAGATCTAGGATTTTATAGAAAAATAAGTTTTGATTTCTGATTAAGAACGAATGTGCAGCACCCCTACACATCATAAGAACACCCCATCGAATGAAAGGAGAGGGCCTTTAAATCTTACTTTATTCTTTTGATCGAATAGCCAAGGAAAACATCTTAATCAGAAATATAATTTCTACTATAAAATTAGTTAGATCTAAATCATATATTGCATATATAATTAATGATCTAACTTATACATATTTTTCATACATCTCATGTATCATAACTAATTTAAACATACATACTTTCAGATCTAATATATCATATATAATATCTAAAAAATAAAATTTAAATTTAATCACATCAAATAAAACTATTCTAGATATTTTATAGAACTATTCTATAACTAGTCTAAGCATGCATCTTTCATATCTCATATGAATAAATTAAAAATTTTATTTTCTATTTTTTAAATCTGATTACAATAATTATAATATCAAAAAAATAAAAATAAATTAGATATAAAATTATATTTAATCAATTTAATAATATGATTATACTAGACTACACATAGAACTATTCTATTCCTAGTCTAGTCATGCATCTCATACATTATATATCTAAATCATAAAATTTTTAATTTTTTTGACTTCAAATTTAATCACATCTGATGTGACATCTAAAATCCTTCAATATCATATCATAAATAAAAATTAAATCAGATCTAAAATAGATCTGATGAACTACCAACCTGGCTCTGATATCAGTTGTAGAAAGAATCCTATTTTCTAGCATAGGATCGTTCAGATCTGATTAGATCTGAAGGAGTATTTCAAAAAAAATTTCTTCTAAGTTCATAATCAGATCTGAGACATCTCAGATCTAATCCTTTAAGATCTAATATTAAGATTAAAATAAAATTAAATCTAATTTAACTTCATACCTTATTTTGGATAATCAGATTATCCTACGATGATCCTGATCTATCATGAGGTACTGGAAGGAGCTACACACGCGCCTGATCTCTATCAATGTCCACTCAGGCAAGATCTAGATATCTTCTCCTTATAAATCTTTCATCCAAAGATTAGATCTGGATCTGATCTAAAGGACCTACAAAATAATTTGAGAAGGTTGCGCATTCGTATCTTGATCAGCAACTTCTTGACTTGATCTTTGCAGCACCGCTCTCAACACTTGATCATAGATTTTGCCTAACCTTTTTGGCACAGAGAAGAGGTGTGGGATCAAGAATAAGGGTGTGGAATATGGGAAGAGGAGCAGGGCTTCACCATGGTCTAATCACAATTGCAAAACTCTTTTGACAAGGGGTCTATTTATAGACCTAGTGCAGCCCTAGAGTCCTATTTGATCAAGCAATTAGATTGCTTGATCAATCTGAAATCCCATCAGATTCCCCACATTAAATACCTGATCTTATCTGGTTTTGTTGCCCAAAAAGTCCCAATAAGTGCTGCACATAATCAGATAAGAAGGAGGGGTGGCGTGGGTTTTAATTTACAAGAGTTTGTTCCATAACAAACTCTTTCACCGATCCCTTGACTTGTGCACACAATATTTGGGACAGGCCCACCTCTTTTCCATACAAGAAACACCTTAGGACATGTGCCATTCTAATAAGAATAAGGGGGCACACGTCTCCCCTTTTATTCCAGCAAAGACCGGGTCAAACAACCCTTGTCCTAGTCTCCTATTGCTTATTTTAAGACAAGGCTTGGTTTTATCCGGACAAGCCCTGATCTCATCAAGACAATGCCTTATCTATCTAGGACAAGCTCTAGTGAGATCAGGACAAAGCCATATAGGATTCTCAGATGAGTCCAAACTAATTTGGCTCAGTCCAGATGAACCAGAAAGACTATAGAAGATGAAAGTTAGGCTCAATCGTGTGCTAGCACGATTTTTTTGAACCTAATTGGATCTAATCCAAATCAATCAAACTGGGTTAGCTCAATTGATTACATCCATACCCAAACCCTTATTTGTGTGATTCAGTTAGGTTCAATTCTGTATGGTAATGAGATATATCAAGATCTCCATCATCGACATCATCGAAACATCTTTCGATAGACCAAAACTTTTTTTATTCATACAATTAGAATGATCGATCATCAAAATCATTCTAATTGCTTTCAAAATCTATCAGTGACACCTAGCAGTGTATGGTGGCAACCCATCAGAGTTAAAAGTGAACCTATCGATGTAGTTATCTGTGTGATTCGGTTCTTCTATCTTAAGCCCCAAATGGATTAGGATTAAGGTGAACTCATCAAACCCAATGTCCATCATATGAATTAATCATTCGATTCGAGTCCAATGTAAAATCCTAATAAAAATTCTTTCTATCATCTTCACTCTGCCATGGCCATGGGCTTAAGGACTCAATCTTATGATTATCATAGGGCTGCTCCTCATCTATCGAGGTAGATAGATTCCCTATTAGTGTAATCCAATTTTTACAATGAACATGCTATAGCCAACATATACCTTAGGATTTCGAATAGCTAGGAGATCAAGTTATGGCATAGTCAAACTATAACAGCCTCAAGATGAACTATCGATGCACCTCAGATCAAAGAACCAGATATACCACTGTAGCATCGAGTCAGTCATTGACGAGAAGATAGACTTTCTTATGACTGCTCGAGGTGGTCACACTCAGTGCTCTCATTCTTTAACAAGTATCTATACTCTTATTCTGGTGTCTCCACACCATAGACTTAAGATACATCTATCCTAAGAAAGTGATCGTACACCAACCTTTCAGATCAATCACCATCCTCGTGATGATCCTACAGTCGAGAGCAGTTTATGAGTTAATTATGAAAATTCATATCTTAAATTTTTAACTCTTAAAAATATGAATTATCATTACCATTAACTCAATGGATGTTTCACATACACTTTTAAATACACACTATGATAGAAAATAATTTTTTTATTAATTTATAGTCAAAATTATAAAATTATCCTTAGAAGTATATTACAAGTATTTTGCCAATCTAGCTTCTAGGGCACACATCTAACAAGTGGCTCTGGAAGTACTCAGTGCGCATAGTGCCGAAGTCCTCCTGAGGTCCATGAGCTCTAAATGTAGTCGAAGTCTCCCATGCATGCATCTGTTCAACCCTTTCCACAGTTCTCCCATGTGCATCTCATACCAAACTATGCCATAGCTGACTTGGAGCATCCTCAAAATCGCCTGTAAGAAAAAAGTCACAACCTCTACAATCGGCCATGTAGACTTCACCCAAAGCCAAGTTAATATTAAAAAAAAAGAAAGAAAGAGAGAAGAAGAAGAAAAGGAAGGAGAAGACAAAATCTGATCTGAATCAAGATAGTTAAATAGAACCCAAGATCTTCCAAACAGAGAATTCATGGTAAAAGACTTTCAAACTTTTGTCCATTATTATTTTTCTTTTTTTTTTCTTATTTGCAGGGCTATAGGATGCCAAAATTATGGCCGAACCCAAAGCCAATTAAGACTAAGTTCAGAAAATTAAAGCTGAAGTTGAAGTTAGAATCTAGACCAATCTGAGATGCAAGCAAAATAAGTCTGGGGTAAAGATCATATAAATCCAAGGCCAATAAGAACCCAACCTTAATAAGCTGAGCTCACCAAAAGATCAATCTGAGGTTAAAGCCTAAGCCAAGCTGAGGTTAGATTCAAAGCCAAGCCTAGGTCAGAATCAATGATAAGCTGAAGTTAAAATTATAACCAAGTTGAAGTTAAAATCATAGCCAAGCCAAAGTCAAATTTGCAACCAAGACCAAACTACCAAGCCCAAATTCAAGCCAAGAAAAAAATCAAGATCAAGGAAGCAGACTTAACAAGAACATTAGTCAAGAAAGACCTCCGATTATTTAAGATAGAAAGAGGGGAGAGGACTATTCAACGGTCCTTTTGAATTTCTATACTTTTGTTAGAGATAGGAGGAGGACCTCGCCCAAACAAAGAAAGTCCAATCCCATCAGGAACAGGAGGAGAACCTCATCCTGACGGGAGGATAAAAAGGCCAACCATGTCAGAAATAGAAGAAGGACCTCATTTTGACATGGATGAAAATCTCTGATTATTTAAAATAGGAGAAGAAGAGAGGTTCTTTTAATGACTCTTTTATGCTCCTATACCTTTATTAGGGACAGTAGGAGAACCTCATCCTAACAAAGAAAGGCCAACACCATCATAAACAAGAGGAGAACTTCATCCTGATAGGAGGACAAAAAGATCAATCATGTCAGAAATAGGAGGATCTCATCTTGACACGAACGATGATCTCCAATTATTTAAGATAGGAGGAGGGGAGAGACTCTTTCAACGATCCTTTTATGCTCTTATATCTTTGTTAGGGATATGAGGAGGATCTCATCCTAACAAAAAAAGGTCGATCCCATCAGAAATAGGAGGTGAACCTCATCCTGGCTGGGGGACAAAAAGGTCAAATATGTCAAAAATAGAAAGAGGATCTCATCTTGACATGGATGAAGACCTCCAATTATTTAAGTCAAAAGGAGAGAAGAGACCCTTTCAATAATCTTTTTGTACCCCTATACCTTTATTAGAGACAGGAGGAGGACCTCATCCTAACAAAGAAAGATCAATTCCATCAGAATTAGGAGGAGAATCTCATCCTGACTAAGAGATAAAAAGGCCAACCATGTTGAAAATTGGAGGACCTTATCCTGACATGGATGAAGACCTCTGATTATTTAAGATAGGAGGATGAGAGAGGTCCTTTCAACGGTCCTTTTGTATTCCTATATCTTTGTTAGAAATAGGAGGAGGACCTCATCCTAACAAATGAAAGGCCAATCCCGTCAGAAATAGGAGGAGAACTTCATCCTGACTGAAGGACAAAAAGGTCAATCTTGTCGAAAATAAGATGAGGATCTCATCCTGACATGGATGAAGACCTTTGATTATTTAAGATAGGAGAAGGAGAGAGACCCTTTCAACGATCCTTTTATGCCCCTATACCTTTGTTAATGATAGGAGGAGGACCTCGTCCTAACAAACGAAGGCCAACCCCATCAAGAAAAGAAGGAGAACCTCGTCCTGACTGGGAGGCAAAAAGGTCAATCGTGTCAAAAATAGGAGGATCTTGTCCTAATACAAATGAAAATCTTCAATTATTTAAGACAGAAGGAGGAAAGAGGTCCTTTCAATGATCCTTTTGTATCCCAATACCTTTGTTAGGGATAGGAGGAGGATCTCATCCTAACAAAAGAAGGCTAACCCCATCAGGAACAGGAGAAGAATCTCATCCTGATTGGAGGATAAAAAGGCCAACCGTGTCGAAAATAGGAGGAGGACCTCATCCTAACATGGATAAAAACCTCCGATTATTTAAGATAGATGGAGGGAAGAGATTCTTTCAATGGCTCTTTTGTGCCCCTATACCTTTGTTAGGGACAAGAAAAGGACCTCATCCTAACAAAGAAAGGCCAACTCCATCAAGAATGGAGGAGAACCTCATCCTGATTGAAAGACAAAAAGGCTAACCATGTCAAAAATAAGAGAAGAACCCTATCCTGGCATAGATGAAAACCTCTGATTACTTAAGATAGGAGGAGGAGAGAGGACTTTTCAATAGTCCTTTTGTGCTCCTGTGATTTTATTAGGGACAGAAGGAGGACCTCATCCTAACAAAGAATAAAAACTAACCACATCAAAAATAGGAGGATCTCATCTTGACGTGGACAAAGATCCTTACAAGGGATGTGCAGGCCTCCAACTTTCAGGTTCGAGGTTAAATATCAAGATCCATAAAAATCCGAGCTCAGAATGTCAACATACGCAAAAATCCAATCTTAAAAAGCAGAGGTCAGCAGAAATTTAAGCTCAAAAAGATGAGGATAAAATTAAAGATCTTCAAATAATTTCAATAAGAAATCTGAAGATCCTAAGTCTAAATGATAAAAAAGGATATGTCTTCGGTAAGTCCGATTTAGCATACTTCCTTCGTCCAAACCAAGGCTCGAACTCGAAAGTAGGGGGGCTATTATTGGGGGACTTTTATGCTTGCCAAAAAAATGACAATATGGGCTGATTGAAGGTCTTCACAAGACTGTGGTTGAGATCCTATTTCAGATCGAGCTTGAGGTCATCAAAAGATGAAGGGCTAGATCATAATGTAGGCTGATTGAAGGTCTTTAGAAGGCTGTGATCGAGGTCCTATTTCAGGCCGAGCTTGAGGTCATCAAAAGATGAGGACCTGAATCATAATATAGGTTGATTGAAGGTCTTCAAAAGACTGTGATCGAGGTTCTATTTCAGATCAAGCTTGAGATTATTAGGGGATGCAGGCCCGGTCATAATGCAGGCTGATTGAAGATCTTCAGAAGGCTGAGGCCGAGGTCCTATCTTAAGCGAAACTTGAAATTACCAAAAGCTGAAGTAATAATATAAGCTAATTAAAGATCTTCAAAAGGCTAAGACTAAGGTCCTATTTCAGGCCGAACTTGAAGTCATCAAAGGATGAAGGCCTAGGTCATAATATAGACTGATTGAAAGTCTTCACAAGGCTGAGACCGAGGTCCTATCTTAAGTCGAACTTAAAGTTATCAAGAGGTAGAAGCCAAGATCTTCTGAAGGTTGAATTGAAGGTCATTAAAGGCTAAGGCCGAGGTCCTAATTCAAGCCAAACTTGAAAAGACTGAAGTCCTAATTGAAGAGCTGAAGTCCCCACTCTTGAATCTAGGTTGTCAACTCATATAATTAAGAGATGGTTCTTCCCTCCTACATGCCATGAGGGGATAATACCTGATATGATTTCTAAAAATATTCTAGTGGATAAATAAAATATTTCTGATAACTCACTGCTCTCCCACGACTAACAACCCATGAGCTATCCTAACAAAATCCAGACCCTTCTATAAAAGAAGAAAAAGAGAAATCCCAAGATATGCAGACTCTTCTCTTCCAAATACTCATCTTCTTTCTTCTATTGAATGAAAAATTGATTTGAGCATCAGAAGATCCCTGTCAGAGCTAACTCCGATTAAGAACTTTTTTTGTAGATACAGCCACCTCCATTCCATCACCGTCGACTTGTCGCCATCGTACAACTCCAGCCAACCCAACCTCGAGATGGATTTCCATGTCAACACATAAAAAATTTTATTTCTAGAGAGTATCCATGCTCTTTTTATGTCTTTCATCATTTTAGAAGGAAATTAGTTGTGGAATAGGTCAAAACAAATAAGTTATTTTGACCTAGATCTCTATTAGATAGAGTTTGACACATCATCTTTTCTTATTTCTTTGAGGCACCAAACTACCTGATTTTTCTCTAATTTTTTTATGAGAAATAGAAAGCTTATTTGCACATATTCTCTATAGTCCATTAAAAAAAAATAAAGAGGGGACACCTAAGAGTTGGGCACCCCAATCCTTGCATAATTTGGACATACCTTTCTAGGTATTTGACCTAGACAAGGACTCTATCATAACTCTCTATTTAAAGAAAGTTAGGGCATGAGTTTTGTATAAATTTTAGATCTAAGAGAGAGATTTGGGACATAGGAAGCTTGGGTGCAAAGAAGATCTGGGTGTGGTGCTTGATTGAGACACAAGCCATTGTATCCTGGTGAGAGAAAAAGAAGGGAGAAGAAAGGGTTCTTCTCTAAGGTTTTTTCTTGATCCCTTCCTCCTCCTTTTGTGAGATTTTAAGAGGTGAATCCTTTTAAAAATCTTTTTCTTCTTTTTTTAAATTTTGGAGAGTTCAAGGATTGAAAAAAGAAGGTTCCAGATCAGCCATCAAAGAAGGATCAGCACAATATTAGCATGCTATGCTGATTTCCTATCATCGAACTTCAGATCTTAGATCAGGGCCTTGTGTAGACATTCTATAGAGGCTAGACATATATGCAGCTTGGAGCAATGACCTTAGCCTTGAATCAACGAGTTGAAGAATCTAACTTGCTAAGGTAAGGGTGATACAATCTCCCTTTTGATGCTAGATTAGATCTAGTATAATATTGCTTTGATGTTAATTTGATCAATATTATCTTTTCTTATTTTTAATTTTAGATTTAATAGCATGCTTAAATCATGTGAAAAGATTCTAGATCTAGGCTCTTTCATGTATTATTAACAAATTAATATGGCTAGTTCATCTCTTCCACTGCGTGTGTTGAAAAGTTTCAAAATCTAATCATAAAATCCTAGATCTGTTTCCTTCATCTTACTCATCGTAATTCTCCATCCTAATCATCAGCATTCTAATTTCAATAGAAATAACCGCTTTGACACCAAAGGCGAGGTTGAATGGGGTCTTTCAACTAGAGGTCCAAGGAGTTGTCCAATAGGCCCGAAGCATGTTGTAGGGTTCCTCAGCTCAAAGTCCTTTGGCTTAGTCAAGTCTTACCTTTAACCCTCGCAGGATTGTATGGTTCATCACCTTAGCTTCCCATTCGACTGAGTGACCAACCAAAGTAAGCCTGTGGTTGATATACAATTTAGAGTAGAACTCTTTGAACCTTTGATTGTCGAATTATCGTCCATTATGGTGATGATGGCTCGCGGCAATCCAAAGTCACAAATGATGGACTTTCAGACAAAGTTCTAAACCTTCTTCTCAGTGATCTAGGCTAGGGGCTTGACTTTCATTCACTTAATGAAATAGTTGATTACAATAATTAAGAATTTTTTTTGGCCAGTCTCCATTGAAAATGGTCCAAAGATATCGATTCCCCATATGGTGAAAGGCTAAGGGGTGACAATCGGAGTAAGCTCGATTGCTAGCTTGCATTGAATGTTGCCATACTTATGGCACTGCTCACATTTTTGGATAAGATGGGCCTCATCTTGCTACAAAGTAGGCCAATAGTACCCTTGTCAGATCACTTTATAGGTGAGTGACCTGCCCTCCAAATGATTGCCACAAATCCATTCAAGAACTTGTGAAAGCACGTAGTTCATGTTGGTTGGTCGTAGACATGACTGAAGTAAAGGTAGCAAGAATGACTTCTTATTAAAATCTTTCCTCCAAGTAGATATATTTTGGGGCTTGGCATTTGATCCTCTGAGCTTTAGTACGATCAAATGGTAGGACACCATTGAGAAGATAGTCGATCAGTGGATCCATCCAGCTTGGCTTATGGTCGATCTGCAAGATGGTAGATTCTTCCTCAATGCTCGACTTCAAGAGGTGTTCGATGAAGACCTGGCAATTAAAGTCAAGGCATCCCAATGTGGCGAGATGGGATAGGGCATCAGCCCGGGCATTCTCCAACCATTGTATCTATTGCACCTCTAAATTTGGAAAAGTTTCCAAGAGTTCTTTGAACTTCTGGAGGTATCGAGCCATCCTTGGTCCTCGAGCCTTATACTCATTTCAATCTGTCCAAAAATAAGCTAGGAGTCAGTAAAGATCCTTAGATTCTTTATCCCGAGCTCCTCACCAATGCCGAGGGCCATAAGCAATGCTTCAAATTTAGCTTCATTGTTGGACGTGCTTAAGTCAAATTATAGTACATATTCCATCACAACCCCTTTGGGCTTGTGAGGATCAATCCAGCACTGCATCCTTGAAAATTCCAACCTCCATCCATATAAAGGATCCAGCATGGGGCCCCTACTTACTCAGAGGGTTTCAGTGTCGATTCTTCATTAGGGATGGTACACTTTATGAGAAAGTTAATCAAAATTTGAGCCTTCATCGCTGATCGAGGATGATATTAGGCAATATAGACGCATCTTGCATTTAGATTAGCACTGGCCACAAAATTAATAGGGGCTTTTTCATCTTATTGGGTGGAGGGTGCGAAGGCGAAGCTCCCACGGTATGGACCCAACCCAATTTTATTGATATCTCTGTGTACCTATTTTTATGAGATATGTTGGCTTTTGAGGTGCGAGTACTTATTTCAAGAATTTTTTGCCCTGTACTATATAATCTCCAATATTGAAGATGGTTAAAAATCTACAACGATCTCTATCAGTGGTTTTTTCCTTTGATTCAAAGAGTTTTCCATGTAAATTTTGAGTTTGCATTGATCTTTATTTCTTTCAATTTCTTTTTTATTTGGTGTCTTGCTACAATAGATATCTTATTCTCCAAGCTTGATTGCCTATTTAGCCATTCATCTCGAAGTATCGAGCCTTTGAAGGATGGCTTTCAGGGGTTGATCGATCAAGATGATCATCGAATGAGCTTGAAAGTATGGTTGGAGTCATTGCATGCACTACTACAGCATGGAGCTATGACAGCACTTATTATTGCAGCGATTCGAAAACCCCTATCATAGGTTCTAAGGCAGCAATTATACCTAGCTAACCACTATCGTAGGTTGACCTATAGTAGCGGTTATAATTAACTACTATCATAGATCAAATCTATAATAGTAGCTATATAAAACCGCTACAATAGATCAGATCTATGGGAGCGGTTAGGTATAACCGCTGCTAAAGTTTCAATTTTTTAGAGCGACTAATCAAACGCTACTATGTATTCAATTAGTAGAAGCGGTTATCTATAACTGCTATCATAGATTAACTTATGGTAGTAGTTTTGTATAACCACTGCCATATATTTGATCTATGGCAATGGCTAATTATAACCACTGCCATAAATGCATAATGTAATTTTTTTATATTTTTTTTATATTTTATAATTTTAAAAATTCATCTTCATCATTCATTATCTAAATAATTATCATTATAATATCATCATAAAAGACCATCTCAATCTGATAGCTCTAGCTATGTCGATCGATAAAATTTGATTTCGACGATCACAAATGACCGCATGATGATCTGATAGATAAAAATCATCGCTTGATCTAAAAACTTATAAAAATAATTTTAGTGATGTTTCTAGTATACTATCAAAATTTTACAATAATTAGACATCATTATCATGGTCAATCTAGCACTAGATGATTTTGGCCATTAAATGAAAAATGAGTGATCAAAAGGCCAAATGGCATCCGATTATAAGATGATTTTTTAGATAAATGATCTTTGATACTACTTGGATCATTTGTATGGTGGTGATTATAAAATTTAAACCACACATATATGAACAATCCAAAACTATATATCTCTTGATACTCATTCTTAAAGGTCTTATGTCATTATGCTTATACTTTTATAAGATAAGTTTAACATGGATAGTTCATATAGACATGGTTTGAATTATATGATCATCATCATATAAATAATAAAAGTAGTAGCAAAGATCAATTATCTAAAAAATTATCTATTAATCAAACACCATTTGGCCTTTTAATTACTCATTTTGCATTTAATGACCAAAATTATTCAGTGCTAGCTTAACCATGATAATGATATTTGATTAAAGTAAAATTTTGATAGTATGCTATAAATATCATCAAGATCATCATTGCAAGTCACGTGATGGAAAATATGCAGAGTTTCATGCTTAAATTTTAAAATATTTTTGAAATAAAACATAGCAGAAGATGCAAATTAAACTATTTAATCTACAAAAGCATATAATATAATTACTAAACCCTACATCTATGATCTATAATATGTCATAATACATTCTCAAATCTGAAAATAAATATTTTAATTTTGATCAAATAAATACTCTAGATCTAGAACAATTCTGGATCTAAGCCCCCGATTGCATCTAGGTGAGAGAAGATACCAAATTTCTTACCTTCACATGGGTCGAGAACTTCGTGGTTGATTTTCATTATTGTCTTTGGAGCTGTACATACGTTTGACCTCTATAGAAAGTCAACACGAGGCTATAATACAAATCGGAGGTTCATCGAATGAAGATCTGCTCGAAGTGCTAGCTTCTTGTGGATTCCTCCTGATGGTTAATTTAAAAATTATTCTTTGGATCTCTTGTACACTCTAAGAGATGAAGAATAAGAGAAAAAATAAGGGAGAAATCCAATCCTTGGATCTCATAAAAGAATAAAAATAAAAATATATGAGAAAAAAGCCCTAAGAGAAGATAAATCTTCTCTTTCAAGACATCAATGATTGATGTCCTTAAAACATCTCTATGCTAGGATAAGAGGAGACCTTCTCCTCTAGATATTTTCTATATTTTCAGATCTAACACTCTTTAATTTTTCTCATAGAAAAATCTCATAAAAATATGGAGAAGAAGAGTTCTTAAGGAAACTCCAAGAGAAGACCTTCTTCTTTTCCTTTTCTTCCATCAGGACATGATCAGATCATGTCCAAAGATGATCACCATGCTCTAACACCTTGGAGCATAAATCCCCACACCCTCGTCCTCTCTTTCTCTCAGATTTTTATCATATAAAAATTACAAAAATAAATAAATGAGGGTTAGAAATAAATCTCTAAGAGAAAATAGTTTTTCTCTTACCTTTCTTTCTTCAAGACATCAACAATTGATGTCTTCATGGAAGGCTCTTCTCCAAGAATCCTAGCACCTCAAACTACCCATGCCATCCTCTCTTTCTCTTCTATTTTTGGTGAATTGTTTAGAATTTTTTATGCTAAAAAATGATTAGAAGAGGGCATCCCAAGATAATAGGAAGACTAGGTCAAATGACCCAGTCAAACAAGGAAACAAGGAGGAGATTGGGGGGCATCCAACTCTTGGATGCCTCCCTAGATTTTTTGTGCATGGGAACCTCAAATCATCACACAAAATAAGAAGAAAAAGGGTGACCAAAAATAGGAGGTGTGAGAAATAAATCTACAAATAAGGAGGAAGTGTTTTGGATTCTTAGGACTCTTTTAAAAGGAAACCAAGACACAACCAATTGCAAGTTTTGACCAATTCAAAAACTAATCAAAACCATCAGATTAAGGAGTGTGGAGAGGATTTTTAGGCATGGAAATAAGTCACATTAACTTCTAAAAATAAACCGTGGGTGTGAAAATTTTTGGCTCAAGAAAAGGAGTCCTAATCTAACTAGGACTCTCCTATTTTAACTAGGTCAAAGCCATCTTAAACCTAATTTAAATCTCATTTAAATTAGATTTGAGTCAACCTAATTAATAGATAATTCTAATTTAATTATCAATCTAATTAAATTAAAATTAAATTATATTTAAATTTTTTAATTAAATTAAAAATTAGATGTACTTAAGTCCTAGTCGAATGGGGACTTGTTCTTTCTTATAATTGGCTTATCCAATAAATCAATTAGACTTAATCTAATTAAGTCCAAACTAATTTTAATTGAATCTAATTTAATTGGCTTGATCTTAGTTTGATTGCTCAATCAAATTGAGCTAATTAGCAATCCAATTGCTAATAGATCCTTCTGCAATATTTGCATTAGGTTAAACATCAATCGCATTGATTGTTTGACCTTATAATGATTCTCAATCATTGACTAACCATCTGATCAGATTACAATCTCTTATGTATGTGATCCCATAGGTTCGAACCTAAGTCGGTAGCATAGGAACCAATTCCTGTACTAGTCGAAGTAACCATCTAGCAATGGTTTTCGATATCCAGATAGGTCAAATTTATGCAAAGAAATATTCTTAGAACCCTAGCCCGTGGTTACTTTATAATTCATCCCTTTGACCCATAATACTCAAGATAACTTTGAGTATGCTATCAATACTCATACAAGTCATCTCTATTGTATCTTAAAATTTTACAAATCTCGAGACTCCTCATGAGGATTATCCAGGCCTAGATTTTGCTAAATTAAAATATGAATCATTCTCTTCCTGAAGTTAATCAGGAGTAGTCAATCCCATCTTGACTCATATACCGACTCTACAAGTACTTGACTATATCTAGAAATCTTTCGAATCTATATTAAAAATATAAGCAGTCCGATACTAAAGTACAGTGAGTTGCTTGCAAGTTACCGTAGTGATCTCAGGTCGGAGGGACACTTATATCTATTGGCCTTAGCTAGCTACTCTTGACAGTAGAGTGCTATATTGATCACGTTCATGTAGATGTACTCCTACATCTTATCTGGATGCCATACCAGTGTCTCCATACCATTTGGTTATGATGACAACCAACATATATGGCATACAGTGATCTACACTCAATAAGTTATGGTCCTTATTAATAACTTATCATTTGATCGTGAACAGTTTAAGAACCATCCGATAAATCCTTCTTTATTGACTGATGGTGGTTCTAAGAACTTCATCATAATTTAAGAGTTTATTTAAGAAAGATAGAATTTTTATAATGAACTAGCCAAATAACTATTATTATTAGATAATTCATATACTAATTTCAATCATCTACCACTTAGATGATTGGCTTTAGAACATATTTTTCAATAACTTTCACTTGGATTAAAGTCAATCAGAATGATATCAAATATCCTATCTTTCACTTGAGTTCGTGAAACTCCTTAGTTTCGAGATCTTAGCAAATAGATCGGTCAAGTTCTCCTTTTTCATCAATCTTCCAAAAATCAACGTCATCTTGATCTAAAATCAAAGGTGATAGCGATGCAGCATATGCTGGTCCTTCGGTTCTTTAGCCTAAGCTATGGCTCTAATGCTACGATAAGACTAGACCATCGATGAAGGATGCCACTCCCAACCTACTAATGAATCTCAACAACTACACAACTTACATGGCAGCATCATATACTATGATGTACTCTACATCTATAGTATCCTGCTTGAAACTTTTTCAGTAGATTGCTTCTACAATTAGGATATGATCCGACACTCTCTTACTATCATCTTAATCTGACTAAAAATTGAAATCAAAACACCCATAAGTTTTAAGTCAGTATCTCCATATTTGAATCACTGGATCTTAGTATTTTCCAAATACTTAAGGATTGTTTATACAATCTTTCAGTAATTCTCACTTACATTAGACTGGTATCTACTCACTACCATTAGTGAGTATACCATATCTGATTTTGAACATGTAGAAATTAGATGACAACTAAATTTTTATTTCTTGCAATGCTGGAATGCCATTTTCGATTAAGAAAATTTCATCCATAGACAACACAGGGAATAACACTACAGAACCATTTGTCCACTTACAAATGCAAGATTTGTCTTTGTTCATAACAAAGACATATGTTCAAAATGTATGTTCGAAAACTGAGATAATAGCCAGATGGGCTTTATAGATCTTTACCTTCCCGTTTGCGCTACTCTGATCCTTTTGAAAATTCATTCACATCTAATAGATTTTATTCCTTCAGGTGAATCAACTAGTGTCCACACACTATTGATTTTCATAGACTCTAATTTGGATTTAATGGCTCCAAGCCATTTCTCAGAGTCAGACCACTGCATTGCATCCCTATAGATGATCGGATCCTTATTGTTCTGATTGAGCTCAATAAGATCACCATCCCAAACCTAAATACCATAGTATCTATCTGGCTAATGCGATACTCTACCAGATCTTCTTAAAAGTACTACTTTAATGGGCTCCAATTTTGATCTGATCAAATCTGGTTCTATAGGTTTACTAGGTTGTGTCGGTTCATTTTCTACTAGTCAAACTTTCTAAAGTTCAACTTGATAGGCATCAGTTTATTCTATAAGGAACTCTTTTCCAAAAGGAATAATCTACTACTAACGAACATCTTATGTTCATCATGGTAGAATTAATAATCCTTAAACACCTATTGGGCCAAGATCCAAGTTTATCTATATGCAATCCTATGACATAGGCTGATTAACTCCAAACCAAAAAGTAAGAGAGTCTAGGTCTACATCCGATCCATATCCTATATGGAGTTGTTACAATAGATTTACTCGGTATATATTCAAAGCAAAACAAGTAGTCATAAGAGCATAACCTTGAAATAGGCAGACAAGTGAACCCTATCGTAGGTCGAACTATATCCAACAAAGTTTAATTTCTCCTTTCAGATACACTATATTTTGAAAAAAAAAAATCACTAAGAGAGAATCCTATTCTCTTCTAGATATGTCATAAACTTACTGGATAAGTATTCTCTTCTTCGATCTAATCCAAGAGTTCTAATATCATTTCTAGTTTATTTTTTTATTTTATTATTAAATTATTTGAATATTTCAAATGATTCATGCTAGACATACCCATGCCAAGATAAGTCATCCGTAATGAAATATTGATATCTTTCTCTAGCACTTAAGTTCATAGGTCCACATACATCACTATGTATGAGACTTAAAATTTTATTGACTTCTTCATCTTTTCTAGTAAAAGATGACTTTGTCATCTTTCCAAGAAGACAAGACTCACAGGCTATCAATGATTCACAATCATTAATGTCAAGATTTTTCTCTCAAGCTAACCCATTTATTCTATTCTTATCAAGATGACTAAGCCTATAATGCCAAAGATAGACATCCATGACATAATCTAACTTGGATATTTATAAAATATGTATATTACACTTAACAGACTGTATAAATATTAAATATTATTTTTTTATTATCCATGTATTATTATAATATTATTCATAATAATATCATAATAATTCTTTTTATGGATAAATGATGACTATCTCTGACCAAAAGGACAATAGATATCACATTTATTATAAATGGTGGATAATGATGACAATCACTTAAAATGACATCTTTTGAAAATAAGGTTGATAATTTCTAAAGCTAGGATTGGAACAAGACTTCCATTCCAAACATTCAAATATTTCTCACCATTTTCAAACATTCCACTTACCTGTAGTCCTTACAATAAATTGCATAGGACTACCGGTATCTAATATCCAGATAGTAGAATTTTAAATAGAGAAATTTTAAGATGTTATTATATAACATTCTTGATGAGCAACTCTTGCTCTTTTTTCTTGTTCAACCTGTTATGGTCAAAAAAAGCAAGATAATTTTTCTTCCTATGACCATACCTCTAATGGTAAAAGCACTATATCTGATTTGGGTCAATATTGAATTTATTATTTTGACTGGGCATTGAAGCTCCAGTATGAACCCATTCGTCTGCTGAACCAAATTTAACTTTCGATACTAATTATCGAAGTTGGGTTCCATAAGTCATCACTATCTGACAGTGATTAGAGCAATTAGGGTTTAGCCTTAATTTGAGAAAAAGAATAATGATCTAAGTATATGAATTATTTTAAGCCTAGAGACTTGGACTTTAGTCTTAAGATTTTTCCACTATTTTATTTGAATTGATAGCCTCTACCTCTAATTCGAAGAATTACTTTAATTTTTTAGTAGGTACTAAAATCCACATAGACTACACACAAGCCCAACTTTAGTCGGCCAATTCATGTGCATCTACAAGTAGGTTCATTAACCAATTATCTTTTTAAATAACTTTTAGTAATTTAATTTTATCCTAGAAACCTAATCAGTAAGCTTTGGCCTCCACTGTAAAGATCCAATTAGGTTCAACCATTAACATGACCATACTTGGTGCATCTAACCAATGAATGATTAAGCCCAACTTTTGTTGGCCAACCTAACCACTAGTAGAGAGACACTTCCAAGTTATCATATTATGAATGATAATTTTATTAGTCAATAAGTACCAGGCCTTTGGGCCTCCAATGATTATTGAGTTAATGGATCCATTATCATCCAATTTAATGGAAGGCTATAACTCAGTTATCTCTATAACTTTATCATTTTAAAGATCTAATAATTTTAAAAAATTTAAATAATTAATGATTTAAGGATAGAAAGGACATGGACTAATTTGCTTTCACTAACTTCACCAAGTCAAGTCCTCCACTAACTTCTCAAGTCTTTGACAAGGACTACGATCAATATCGATCCATAGGCACCTAGATCAGTCTCACTAAATAAAATCAGTCTCGCTAATTTTCTATATGACATAGATTAATACAAATCAATGAGCAACCTAATCAAGACCTGATTAACCACATTAGTCAGATAAGTAAGATCGATGGAAGGGCCTGCCAAGGCTTACCTTAGATACCATCAGAAATGGCTAGGTAAGTGGGTTGCCAATTGAAAATCATCAGTCTGGGAATGCCAGACTTATCTTAGACACCAATCAATTTATCAATTTTGATTTGATCTATCTAAAGACTCAAGCTCGACCACTGAGTCACAATTAGTATCCATTGATTAGATGTATGGACTTTGATCAAC
Organism: Cocos nucifera; assembly: GCA_006176705.1. Lineage (NCBI taxonomy): Eukaryota > Viridiplantae > Streptophyta > Magnoliopsida > Arecales > Arecaceae > Cocos > Cocos nucifera. The sequence goes on along the minus strand of QRFJ01002213.1, from coordinate 442,774 downwards.
TACAACTATTGAATTGATCTAAAGAAATGACCTAATCCAAATTAACTATTAATTAAGTTTGATCAATTTCTTAACTTAGTTCATATTTAATCTAATCCTAAGTCAAACTCAATTAACGACCTGATCAAAGCTAACCCATTACCCATTAACTCAAGTTTTATGAAATTATCTTAGGATCTTTAAATCACAAACATAGATCCTAAACAATCACTTAATTGTCAATTAAGTTTAAAGATTATGAGTTTGAATTTATGGAACCTCAGAACTAATTTCTGATTTGATCACTTGAAATATTTTCAAATTGTAAATAGTTTGCATTGAATCATATTCAATATATGATTTTAGATCTGATATATTTTAATGTTTAGATCATGTCCTAAGATTTTGAATCTAAAATTTTGCAAAAAGTAAGTTCTCAATTTAAATTTTATACAATAAATATATCATACATATACATTCTAGATTCAAAATAAAAGATATATATCAACATATGCAACAACAGGATCTAGATCTAAATATAAATCACATCTTATGGATCAGATCATAAATTATTTAAATTTAAATTTAAAATCTAAAAATAAATCATAAATTATTTTAAATCATATCTAACATATTTATGATTTAGATTATTCAGATCAGTATATACTAGGACAACCTCTCCACTATAAAGGATAAACCTTAGAGCAGGACAATCTTATAATCAGTATGTCCGATCCGATATTATTTAGATCTAATCTAAATAATCTAAAATAGATCTAATATCTATTTAATTTTAAATTTAAAATTAAAAAAATAAATTATAAATTATTTAGATTATATCTAGCTTATTCATGATTCAAGAATAGATCAGCACATATTAGGATAATCTCTCCACTTTAAGAGATAAATCTTACAGTAGGATAATCTTATAATCAATATGTGCGATCTTTAAAATTTTATTTTTGAATTTATCTTAATGCAAACATAATTATGTTATAAAAGAACCTAAATGCTCTGATACAATTGATGAAAAATATGCAGAATTTTATGCTTGAATTGAAAAATATTTTTGAAATAAAATATAGCAGAAGATGCAAATTAAACTATTTAATCTATAAAAGCATGTAATCTAATTACTAAACTCTATAGTTAGGATCTATAATATATCATAATGCATTCTCAAATCTAAAAATAAATATTTTGATATTGATTAAATTAATATCCTAGATCTAGAATAATTCTAGATCGCATCTAGGTGAGAGAAGAGATCAAATCTCCTATCTTCGCATGGGTCTAAAACTCCATGGTTGATTTTTGTTGTTGCTTTCAGAGTCGCACACACGTCCGACCTCTATAGAAAGTCCACATGGGGCTACAACATAAATTGAAGATTCATCGAACAAAGATCCGCTCGAAGTGTTAGCTTCTCACGAATCTCTCCTGATAGTTAACCTAAAACTTATTCTTCGGATCTCTTGGACACTCTAAGAGATAAAGAATAAGAGAAGGAATAAGAAAGAAATTCAACTTTTAGATCTCATAAAAAAATAGAAATAAAAATATACAAGAAAAATGCCCTAAGAGAAGACAAATCTTCTCTTTTAGAACATCAACGATTGATGTCCTGAAAACATCTCTATGCTAGGATAAAAGGAGACCTTCTCCTCTAGATTTTTTTTATATTTTTAGATCTAATACTCTCTAATTTTTTTTATAGAAAAATCTAACAAAAATATGAAGAAGAAGGGTTCTCAAGGAAACCCCAAGAGAAGATCTTCTTCTCTTTTTCTTCTTTCATCAAAACATGATCAGATCATGTCCAAAAGTGATCACCATATCCTAACACCTTGGAGCATAGATCCCCATGCCCTCTTCCTCTATTTCTCTTAGATTTTTATCATATAAAAATCATAAACATAAACAAAAGAGGATTAGAAATAAATCTCTAAGAGAAAATAGTTTTTCTCTTACCTTTCTTTCTTCAAGATATCAATAATTGATGTCTTAATGGAAGGCTCTTCTCCAAGAATCTTGGCACCCCAAACCACCCACACCATCCTCTCTTTTCTTCTATTTTTAGTGAATTTTTCAAAATTTTTGATGCTCAAAAATGATTAGAAAGAGGCATCCCAAGATAATAGGAAGACTAGGTCAAATGACCTAGTCAAACAAGGAAACAAGGAGGAGATTGGGGGGCATCCAACTCTTGGATGCCTCCCCAGATTTTTTGTACATAGAGAACCTCAAACCATCACACAAAATAAGAAGAAAAAGGGTGACCAAAAATAGGAGGCATGAGAAATAAATCTACAAAGAAGAGGGAAGTGTTTTGGATTCTTAGGACTCTTTTAAAAGGAAACTAAGACAACCAATTGCAAGTTTTGACCAATTCAAAAACTAATCAAAACCATCAAATTAAGGAGCATGGAGAGGATTCTTAGGTATGGAAATAAGTCATGTTAACTTCTAAAAATAAAGTGTGGGCATGGAAATTTTTGTCCCAAAGAAAGGAGGAGTCTTAGTCTAACTAGGGCTCTCCTATTTTGACTAGGTCAAAGCCATCTTAAATCCAATTTAAATTTTATTTAAATTAGATTTGAGTCAACCTAATTAATAAATAATTTTTATTTAATTAAAAGTCTAATTAAATTATATTTAAATCTTATTTAATTTTTAATCAAATTAGAAATTAGGTATGCTCAAGTCTTAGTCGAATAGAGACTTATTCTCCATTGCAATTGGCTTATCCAATAAATTAATTAGACTTAATCCAATTAAATCTAAACTAATTCTCATTGAATTTAATTTAATTAGACTTGATCTCAGCCTGATTGCTTAATCAAATTAAACTAATTAGCAATCCAATTGCTAATCGATCCTCCTGCAATACTTGCATTAGGTCAAATATCAATCATATTGATTGTTTGACCTTAGAACGATTCTCAAATCATCGACTAACCATCTAATCAGGTAATAATCTCTTATGTGTGTGACCCCATAGGTTCGAACCTAAGTCATTAGCATAGGAACCAATTTTTGTACTAGTTGAAATGACCATCTAACAAGGATTCCCAACGTTTGGATAGGTCAAATGTATGCAAAGCAACATTCCTAGAACCCTAGCCCATGGTTATCGTATAATTCATTCCTTTGACCAATAATGCTCAAGATGACTTTAAGTACGCTCTCAATACTCATACAAGTCATTCCTATTGTGTCTCAAAATTTTGCAAATCTCATGACTCCTCATGAGGATTACCCAGGCCTAGATTTTGCTAAATTGAAATACAACAAGTCATTCTCTTTCTGAAGTTAATTAGGAGTGGTCAATCTCATCTTGACTCATACACCGACTCTACAAGTACTTGACTATACCTAAAAATCTTTCGATTCTATATTAGAAATATAGGCAATTCGACATCAAAGTACAATGCATTGCTTATAAGTCACTATGGTGATCTTAGATCAGAAAGACACTTATACCCATTATCCTTAGCTAGCTACTCTTGATAGTAGAGTGCTACATTGATCATTTTAAGTGCAGATGTACTCCTATGTCTTATCTGAATGCTATACCAGTATCTTCACATCACTTGGTTACGAAGACAATCAACGCATATGGCATACAGCGACCAACACTCTATAAGTTATCATCCTTGTTAATAACTTATCATTTGATCATGAATAATTTAAGAATCATTCGATAAATCCTTCTTTATCGATTAATTATAATTCTAAGAACTTTATCATAATTTAAGAATTCATTTAAGAAAGATAGAACTTTTATGATGAACTAGTCAAATAACTATTATTATTAGATAATTCATATACTAATTTTAATTATCTGCCACTTAAATGATTGGCTTTAGAATATATTTTTTAACACGATGATCTTTATCTATCAAATCATCAAATGGTCATTCATGAACATCAAAATCAGATTTTATCGATCGACATAGCTAAGGCTATTGGATCGAGGCAGTCCTTTGTGATGATACTCTAATGATAATTATTTAGATAATGAACGTTGAAGATAGACTTCAAATTTTAAAATTATATCATATTTAAAATAAAATATAAAAAAAATTATATTATAATCTATAGTAGTGATTGGCAATAACTGCTACTGTAAGATCTATTGTAGCAATTGATAGCCATTGCTATAGATTAAATAGTAGTGGTTATAAATAACCACTACAATAAATCTATGGTAGCAATTTTGAAAATCATTGTCATAAATTTTTAAAAAAATTTTCTACTAATTCACTTTACACATCCGATTGTAGTCCTCCCTCTCTCTATTTCTCTCTCCTCTCCGCTAGTCGTGCCCTAGCTACCCACCCTGCTGTCGGTCGGCCCGTTGCCGCCCCCTCCCTCTTGCACCATCATCATCGGCCCCACCTCCCTTTAGCACCATTGCCTCCCTCATCCTCATCGGCCCCAACCCCATCCCCATCAACCTCACCTCCCTCGGCACCACCCCTCACTCTAGCACCACCACTATCGCCCCACCTCCCTTTAGCACCGCCGCCTCCCTTGTCCCCATCGGCCCCACATCACTCGGCCCCAACCCTGTCCCCATCGGCCTCACCTCCCTCGGCCCCATCCCCCACCACCCCCTTCCATCTAGCATCGCTACGGGCCTGCCCCATCACCGACTCTGGCCCTCTCAGCCCTAGCCTCCTTTGGCCTACCCCTTCCCTCGAGCACCGCTGCCGACCCGCCCCACCGCCACTGGCCCTCCCTCTAGTGCTGCCATTGGCGACCCCCTCCCCCACACAGGTATAATTTTTTTATTTAATTTTATAATAATATCTATAATTATTTATAATATTTATAATAATATATATAATATTATAAATATTTATTATAATATTTATTATATTATTTATAATTATTATTATAAATATTATAATAAATATTATTATAAACCTTCGTGGTGGTAGTCTAGTGGAATGGGACTTCTCTTCCAACCAACCAATCCAAATTCGAGTCTCTATGGATGTTGGGGCTTTGATTAAATAACCTACAGTGATTTAATCTGGCGACCTAGATGGGGGGTTTGAAAGAGGTATCTGATCCATTCTGTGCTGAGGTGCAGCTCGGATAGAGCTTTCAAGATGGGTCAGCCTATCCTAACCCACCTTTAAAAAGGGCAGGACAGGCTAGCCCATTTAATTGGTAGGTTGGAAAAATCCCAACCCGACCCAACCCACCAAAAATCAAAAAAAAAACTATAAATGGAGGTGGGTGATTGAGAGGGGGGACCGAGCAGGAAGAGGAAGCAAGCAAAGTGGGGCACTAAGAGATCGAGAGGGAGAGGTGATCGGGCGAGGATGGGGGTTGGCACTGCGGTAGGGAGGGGTGGGGGACCGAGAAGGAGAGGCAAGCAAGGGGGGTTGTGGTCGGGGCAGAGAGAGAGGACGGGGGTCCAATAAAAAAGGAGGTGGGCTAGTGGATTCTGGGCCATGCCTAAGAGTTCTAGATCATCCCGACGGATTCTAGGTCGTGCCCATGAGTTCTGGGCCATACCAGATGGTTCTGGGCCATGCCGTCAGATTTCGGACCATCAGATTATGGGTTATAGAATTAATATAATTTTTATTATAAAATTTATTATATAAATTTTTTTGGATTACTACTTAATCTCTGTTGCTTTTGTTTATTGCGTTGCATAATAATGACTCATCAATTAATTAGTGTACATAATTTACAGCATCCATACTTTTATATATATTTGTATGAATGAAAGAATTATGTCCAATAATTAATTAATTATCTAATTTGGATAATTTAAAAATTATAAATAATTTTATAGATAATTATAATAATTAAACGATATGTTGAGGGTTCAAAAAAAATTTTAGATAGCATTTTTTTTTTATTCTTCCTACTAGGGAGAACTAAGAAAAAATGCTGCTAAAATTTTTTTCAATTTCTGTTCCATATCGTTTGATTACTGTAATGAACCTATAGAATTAATGCAATTTCTAAATGGGATAGGACCTATCTTTATCTATTAGTTAATCATATGATGTATTTATTGCATATCTAAAAATGATATTTAATGTATTCTTATTCCTTCAAATATTTATTTATAATGCATTGGTATGTAATGATATTTAATATAAATAATATTTTTTATTTATAATGCATTGGTATCTAAAAATAATATTTAATGCAAATAATATTTGTTATTTGTCTATGTAATAATGTTATGAACTCTAAGCATTAGTATGCGTGCATAAATTATGAGCAATTACTACCAAATTATATTGATGTTATTGTGTTGTGTCTCATTTTCATACATGATTTAATTACAGTAACACCATTTTTATAATGGATAAGAGGTGGATGAATTTGAGTAGGCTCTCACTAGAATATGAGGCTAAACTTCAAAAGTTTCTTAATTTTGCTATAGAGAAATTCGAAGATCATAGACTTATCCAATATCCTTGTAAGAAGTGTATGGGTGGGCCTTGACTACCTTAAGTAAATGATCACCTTACTATTTATGATTTTAAATTTGATTATAAAATTTATTAGAATCAACATAATAAGAGCAGACCATAAGTTGGTGATCAATATGATAAGAAAATAAAACAAATGGTTCGTGATATCTTCCTATTTGTTGGCTATAATGACGGTGCCTATATCTATGTCAATGCTCAATCCTATAGTTGATGAAATGATAAATAATGAAAATGTGGAGAAGATCCGCAAGTTGATAAAAGATGCTAATGTTCCATTGTATCTTGGATATAAAAAGATGGCAAAGCTTGAGTTCTTAATCTAGTTGTATCATGCGAAATGCTCAAATGGATTCAGTAATAATAGAGTGAACTATATACTAGAGCTTTTAGAGGACATTCTTCTGGGCAATACATAAATTTCAAAGAATAATTATGAGGTATCGAAGATTATTGAATAGTTGGACTTTACTTATACCAAGATACATGCATGTCCTAATGATTGCATGCTCTATTAGAAAAAAGATGCCAACCAGAATAAGTGCACAAGATATGGTGTATCAAGATGAAAATAGAATAATAATGGCACATCGACCTATATTCTTCAAAAGTTGATGTGGTACTTTTTTTTGATATCGAGACTATAAAAATTATTTATGTCGGCAAGGATATTAAAGGATATAAGATGGCATAAAGAGGAGTGAACAAAAAATGATGCATTAAGGCATCCAGCCGATGGAGAGTCATGGTAAAAGTTTAATGAAATACATCTCAACTTTACAAAAGAAATATGCAATATGAGGTTGGGCTTGTCATGCGATAGTTTCAATCCATTCAAGCACATAAATACCAATCACAGTATATAACTAGTGTTTACTCATTTACAACCTCCCATCATGGATGTGTATGAAAAAATTCTTCATTTTCATGATAATGCTCATCCCTGGACTGATGGAGGTTGGGAATGACATTGATGTCTATTTACAACCTCTTATTGCCAAGCTGAAATAGTTATGGAGCATTTAAGTTGTTCCGACTTTTGATGCTTTGATGAATGAGTCATTCTCCATGTGCATGGCACTTATATGGACAATAAATGACTTTCTAGTTTATGCCTTAATATTAGGTTGGAGCATGAAAGATGTGCTAGTATGCCCGATTTATAGAAAAAACACTCGATCTAAAAGATTGATATATTGAAGGAGCTTTAGCTTTATGGAGCATCAATATTTTCTCCATCAAAACTATCCATATAGAAGGGATGCATGCTCCTTTAATGGCACTATTGAAGAAGATGAGACACTTAGTTGGATATCTGAAAGTAAAGTGTTAAGAGAGTTGGATGGTCTCAGTATTGAATTTGAAAAAGATGATCCGATTGATGGTAAAAAAAGAAAGCGTCAATCAAAGATAAATGACACGCACTTTAATTGGAGAAAAAAAGCATATTCTTTGACTTGCCATATTGGAAGATAAACTTATTATGCCACTGCTTAGATGTCATGCACATTGAAAAGAACATGTGCGAGCTTCTATTGGCAATGATCTTGAATATCAAAGATAAGACCAAAGATGACTTGAATTTTCTATTAGACTTGAAAGAATGGGGTATTAGAATATCACCCCATCCAAAGTCGGTAGGGAGAGAATAGGAGAGGCTCCCTCATATATGCTATGTTATGAATACCTCCAAACGGTCCATATTTCTTCATGTGTTGGAGAATATAAAGATCTCAGATTGATACTCAAGTAATAAATTAAAGCATATGAATAGAAAGGATGTAAGACTTGGTGGATTGAAGACTCATGATTACTATGTATTAATGTAGGAGTTGATCCCAATAGCTATTCACCGTGTATTGCCAAAAAATATAAGAATGGTTATTATTCATCTTTGTAACTTTTATAGAGATATTTGTGCGAAGGCATTACTTAAAAAAGACATAAAAAAGATAAAGGTAAGGACAGTGTCTATATTATATGATCTAAAAAAGATATCTCCACCATCATTTTTCATAGTTATGATGCATCTCACCGTGCGCCTCGCGAAAGAAGTTGCACTTAGAGATCCAGTATTCTGTCGATGGATGTACCCTACTGAGATGAATATTTAAACACTAAAATCTTATGTAAGAAATATGAATCGCCTGAAAGGATCCATAGTAGAAGATTATTTGGATGAAAAATGTATGAACTTTTGTACCATATACTTAAATTATAATTATCATAAATTACTAAATAAAAATATTAAAATATATAATAATTAAAGTTTATTTTAAAAAATTAATATTTTTATTAGTGTTTTGCAAGAAAGAAGTCCACCAATTTAAAGAGCTCAATTTATGAGTTCTAACATAATAAATTTTACTTAAATCAAAGCTAAAACAAAAAAGTTATGAAGCCTAGAAGTTTAAAATAAAAGAAAAAAATAGGTCAATGCACGGTGGACCGACTGACCGGTCCATGGAATAGGCATAGGCCATCCAACTCAGTAGGCACAGTGAATCAACGCGCGTCACATGGCAAACCTAGACCGCTAAGAGATCTATAGAATTTATATCGCGACGTACAAGGGCATTTTGATAATTTGATCCGATGCGGCGAGCTCTGGTTGGCTGTGGCTCTCGATGAGCTCGATCCACTGGAATAGTGCATGGTGGACCGATTGGCCAATCCATCAAATAGGCACGGAGCATCCAGCTCAGCGGTGTAGCAAATCGATGCGCGCCACATGGCAAACCTAGACCGCTAAGATGTCTATACAATTTATATCACAACGTACAAGGGCATTTCGATAATTTGATCTAGCACAATGAGCTCTGGTTGGCTGTGGTCCTCGATGAGCTCGGTCCACAATGGTTCATGGGAACAGTGATGCATGATCCAACAGTCATTATCGCAACCAGTGAAAATCCAATGGTGGGGACTAATTCCAATTTTGAATAGGATTACCCAAGCCTCCAGTGCACGATCCGATAGCCAAAAACCATCCTAGCTTTGATCTGATGGCCCAAAATCAATTTGGGTGATAATATAAGGGTTTGCAGCTAATTTTTGATGAAATCTGGATGTTTGATCAAGATCCAACGGCCAAAACTTCAATAGACCTGAATAATTTGAGTTAAACTCCAAATTGAGTCCAACAAGGACCCAGAGACTTCTATTTTTCTTTATTTAAGGGTCTTATACTCCAAAACCTTAATAGAGAACCCCCTTAGGGGAAAATAGAGCCTCCAAGCCTCTGTCTTCTCTCTTTCTTCTTCTTTCTTTCTTCTTTCTTTTTCTTCTCTTTTTATTTATTTAGGTAATCTGAAGATGCCGGGAGCCAAAAAATTTTAAATCATAAGCAATTGAAGATCAAAATTCTAAGATGAAGATGAAGTCTTCGAGCATGATTGTATTTTTTTTTTCTTTATTTTTTTGTAATATCTTTTATGCAATGAATGACATATTCTCCTATCCAATCTTAACTCTTATTCTCCATACATGAGATCTAATATTAACATACTTATTATTGATTAATATTTAAATAAGTTATATTTATGGAGATGGGTTGTGATCGAAAGATATAGTCCATGTTCGATTTAATAATTTATATTAAAAAAAATAAATAAAAAGCTACGTTACTAAATTTTAAGAATTAAAGTATTGAATAATTTATGACTTCATAGAAATGGATCATTATCAAGAGATATAATTCATGCTCTAAGAAAATAAATTATAATCATAACTAAATTTTTAAAAATAATATATTCTTGTATTAAAAAAAAATTACCATAATCATGTTAGAGATGGATTCAAAATTCTAGAACATTTCTAATTAATTCAAAATCCTAATTAAATAAACTATTATTTTCTTTTAAATTGCTAAATTATAATTATTTTTTTAATTTACTACTTTAAATTTTTACTTTAAAAATTAATTTAAAATTTTATTTTTTTTAATTAAATTAAATGTAACTTAGTCTTTAATTTTTGAGAAAATCGATACTCGACTCACCACTGTCCTACTTAATATTAAAATCAGATCTAAATTTTATTTGATGTTGTAACAACAAGCAGTCATTAAATAACCTTGAGACACATCATAATCAGCTAATAAGAAATCAAGATAATCAATATGAGCCAATTGAGCCTGCATTTGAGTGCATTCCACAGCCAAGTAGACTTTCCACTTCATACCGCCTCAATGATTTGAGTCTTGAGGAAAAGAATAAGGCACACTGCTATGTGTTGTTCAATTATAATGTCACTGAATCATACATAAGGTGAGTCACTCAAACTTATTTATTTTTTATTATTTATATCTAATTATACCTAAATATGTTCCTCATTTATTTTTTTCGTGCTCTAAATATATGGAAAAAAAGAGAAAATGCATAACAAAGAGTTTCCTAGTGGTTCAAAAATTATTGGTACAAAATTCCTATCTATACTCTATTGAATATATTTACTATTAGATGTCATTTCTTGAGTCTGGAGATTACCACTCAATGATGTGAGCCATGAAGTGCTTGCTCTTTCAATAGGACTTAACCATACTAGTATGAGTATAAAATAGCTCATCAATCAATGCTATAGCAATATTAGCTGAACCAATAAATGGCAATATAAAATAGTGACATGTTTATATGTCGCACCACAATTAGATGTTATATTAACTCAAGAGATTCACAACCTTGTGCGAAGGATCTGAACTATTATGGGGTTATGGAGAAGATAGTCATCTTGGACAACTATTATAAAGGAGGGTTGCATTGATGAAATGGGATTGGTTTGACATATTATCTCAATCAGGATAAAGACTGATGAGTATAGTTTTACTCTCATCAACATGCAACAGCATCTTTACATTGAAGAACCGTATATAATTGCCTTTCAAGCTAGTTAAGTGTTCTATGTTAGTGATCCCTTGGAGCCTCAATGGAGTGTTGTTGTGAGGATGGTGCCTAGGTATATCTTTGATGATACCGAGATTGATGATGATGTTGGACCATACATACAAAGTATTTCTATAGGACAAAACTTATTTAGTATGGTTGAGATACAAAAAATATTTGTCAAGAGCGACAATGATGTCCATATTATAGATGCCAGTAGAAGATGATTCAATCGATCAAATAATATACATATTAGTATTTATTTTTTGATGCTCTACTAATATTATTGTTCAACATGTTATATTTGTTAATGCTCATTAATATTATAGATTACGATGGAACGCGAAAACCCAATCTAAGCTTTCACCCCCCATTCTTTTGTGGGCTACGTGGAGCTCCGCATCTGAGCCACTGCCAGCGCATACTCTATCCACCTCCATATCGACTTCGACTTTGGTGGCACATGCTTCTCCCATCAGTACATCTGAGCCTCCATCGATAACTATGCTGGTAGCCTATGCATCTCCGACACATACTCCATCCATCGATCTAGCTCCATCAACATCCACATCACACGATCCTAATAAGAGTAGGTTTTTATTATGTTAATTATTTATTTATTTTTGTATAGTTATTGCACACACTTATATATTTATAATATATTTTCACTATAGATGCATCATCCAGTAGAATATTTCATGGTCCTACATGAATACTGCATGTATGGAACTGGTCATATCAGGTCATGATAGAGTACGATCAAGAGGAAAGGCTAGTAGGAGAGATCGCATGGGAGATGTATTTCTTTTATAGAGTACTTGTGAGATGGTCTGACATCATTTCCGTACTGCCTCTAGACTGGTGATTGATAGACACTGATGTTAGGAACCGAGTGTGGGAGTAGATTTGGATAAGTATATCTTAATTATATTTATGCATATGATATGTTTATACTATGTTTAATTAGAATAATTTTGTAACTAACTTTTGATAACTTTATACAGAGGAGGTATGACTTTTTAGATCATGAAAGGACTCAAGATGCCTAATTATAAAAGATTAGAAAGTTGTACCAGAACTATAAGGTCAAGCTCCATAGAAGATAATTAGAGTACCATAGGGACACTAAGGAGGAGCTTGTTCCTTGGATATAGGATTGTCCCTCGAGTTAGTGGGAGGGGATAGTTAGGCATTGGAGGAGCCAGGAGTTTCAAGTTTAATTTATAACTTATAAATTTTTTATTACATTGATAAATCATATATGATTTTAATTTATGTGATTTAAATACTTTTTAGGTTGTATCTTATCAAAACTAGAAGAACAAGCTCGGAAGTACATGTACACTCTCGATCGTGAGTCTATGACCAGTCATATGCATAGAGAGATAATGAATTCTAATCTTTTAGTTTATAAGTTATTGAATTATTTTTTTTTGTATATTTCAAACAAGCTGATTGATTGTTATAGCTGACGAAAAATGGAGTGATGCCCAACCTTAATTACATCTTCCAATCAAGTTGTACGAATAAGAAGGATAGGCTGTTTGATTGTTATAACATTTCTTATGAGATTTTATTTAAATTTATAATTACAGAAGCAGTTAGATGCTTGTGAGTGAGCGCCCAGACACCTCTAACCTCCATGACCATTTATTTTAGATCTTGGGATCTAAGTACTCTTGAAGGATTTATTGTAGGCCCGAACATATGCTGATGAGCTTTCGATCTCAGATGAGCATCTCCTCATATACTTTTGAGGTCATCAGCTAGGAGCAGCTTGACGATGCTTTGGTGCAGGCAGCTTAGGCTGAGGAGCGTGCATCTCAAGCTTAGGAGCGCAAACCAACTATAGAGTGTCATATACCTCATGGTGTCATAGCTCTCTGCTCATCTTGGAGCTGATTTTTCAAGCATTTGAAACATGTTGGCTAGCATTACAGCTCCTCTAGCTCTAGCTCTAGCCCCTCCAGCTCCTACTACAGTCCTTCCTAGTCCTACTTCAGCCCCTCTTAGTCATGACGAGATGCTTGGAGAGGATAATTTTGATTTAGTAGATTTTTAATATATTTTATCTATTTAAAAAATATTATAATATAATTTAATTAGTAATATAATTTGAATATTTGAGATATATTTCTGCATTATTATTGAGTTTTATGCAAAATTTTTGATTCTTTCATCTTTTAATTTAAGTAATTATATATTGAACTACGTCTATCAGATAAAAAAATGATAAATTTAATATGTTTTTGGCTATTCAAAGATCTATGATAGTGATTAAAAATTGCTGCCATAGTCGTGCCAATTGCTGCCATAGATACATGCCAACAACTGCGATAATCTATGGTAGTAGTTAGAAAATTATTGTTGTAGATCTATAGCATGATTTTTAAACCACTGTCATAGTTTTAATTATGGCGATGATTACGTAACCGCTGCTATAGACCTTTATAGAAATAGTTATATAACCACAGCAATATCAAATCTATAGCAGTGGTTTGCTAACCACTACTATTGATTCTATAGTAGCGATTTTGTAACCATTACTATATGATCTATAGCAGTGATTTTATAATCGCTACTATATTATCTATAGCAGTGGTTGAATAACCATCATTATACATTACATATGGTAGAAGTTATAATAACCATTGTCATAGATTTATAGTGATGGCGATAGTGACAGCAGTTAAGTAACCGCTGTCGTAGGCAATGGCAATATTTTTTTGAGCTACGATAGCAGTTTCGAACTGCTACTGTAGCCCTTTTTTTTTGTAATGATGGTAGTAACCAATGCATAGATCATTTTCTCGGCCCTTGAATACCTTATTTTAGCATCTTGGAGAAGCTTGTTAATATAGTAAATTGGCTTTTGAATTCTTGCATCTTCTCAAACTAACACAGAGCTAATAGCAATAGTTGAGACTAATAAATATAAATATAAGTTCTCACCTATCTCTGACTTGAGAGTAATGGAGGCGATCCAAGATATCAGTTGAGCTCCTCGAATATAGTTCGATACTCTTCTAACCATTCAAAGCTTTTCATTTGTTTGAGGATCTTAAAGAATGGATGGTATTTTTTGGTCGACCTTGAAATGAATTGGCTGAGGGCGGCTACCCAACTGATCAACTACTATACGTCCTTCTTCATCCTTGGATGCTTCATTTCGAACAATGCCCATATCTTCTCTAGGTTTGCCTAAATCCCGCATCGAATCACCATGACCTCCAAAAATTTCACCAAGGTAATGCCAAAGGTGCACCTACTAGGATTGAGTTTTATTTGATTTTGTCTTAGCTCGGCAAATGCTTCCTCTAACTTGATAATGTGTCAGTCAACTTTAGTACTTTTAACCAATATATTATCGATGTAGACTTCCATATTACATCCGATCTGGTGCTTAAATACCTTATTGACGAGGTGATGATATGTGGCTCCTATACTTTTCAATCCAAAAGGCATCATTTTGTAACTATACAGACCTTTGTTGGTAATGAACGTCATCTTTTCCTCATCATCGAAAACCATCTAAGTCTAGTTGAAGCTAAAGAAAGCATCCATAAAGCTCAAAAGCTAATATCCCGAAGTAGCATCCACGAGCTGATCCATCCTCGATAAAGAAAAGCTATAATTTGGGCAAGCTTTGTTGAGGTCGGTATCGATGCATATTCATCATTTATCATTCGCCTTCTTCACCATAATGACATTAGTGATCTATTCTGGATAATGAGCTTTTCAAATGAATCATACCGTCAAGAGTTTGTCGACTTCCTATTCTATCACTCATTGTCTCTCTATGGCAAAGCTTTTTTTCTTTTGCCGGATGGGGCAATGGCTTGGATCCACGTTCAACCTATGAACAATGACATCACAAAGTATATCTGGTATGTTGGAGGCTGATCAGGCAAAGATATCTTTATAGGCATGCAGGAGCACCATCAATCGGTCTTTGAGGTCCAACACTAACTCTGCTCCAAGCTGAATAGTTCTGCTCTAGTCATGAGTCACTTAGCTAGCTCACCTCAGGTCTCCTTTAGCTCTTTATGATCCTTGATCAGTAGGGTTTCTTCCAAACATTTTCCCTTTATCATTGCTAAGAAGTGTTGATGGGCTAGAACCTAGTCTCCTCATACTTGGCCAACCCCATTGCTGGTCGAGAACTTCACAAGTAGGAGATGGTGGAAACTATGGCTCACAAAACATTCAATCTGGGCTGCTCGAGAATTGCATTGCATGCATAGGAGACTTGAAAAACCAAGAAAGTTAGCTACATGGTCTAACTCTGGAGTTCCTGCCCAACAGTTACTAGAAGGGTTATCTCACCCTCTACAATCATGGAATTGCTAGAAAATTCAACTAGTGGAGTGTTGACCTTTCTTAGCTGGTTAGTAGGTAGTTTTATTCTTTGAAAAGCACATATAATAAAGTGATGGCTGAACTTCTGTTCAACTAAAATTTTCTTTACATTATAATTCGCTATCGTCATCGATATGATGACAACATGATTCGCACACCTCAAAGATCATCATTAGAGAAAGAAATAATGTCCCTTGTATGTTGTCTTTTTGCCCCGTCATCACCATTCCTTGCCTCCCTGCCATCAGGAAAGTTGGAGATCATATTAATGACACCAGCCATACATCGGTTGACATTAACTTTCTCATCAGGCTAGCACTATTGCAGCTCCTCAGGGGCTCAATTCTACTGCTCTCGAACATATTTGCCAAGATAGCCTATTCGGATCAAGATCTCAAACTCATCCTTGAGCTGGAGGTGTCTCTCGGTATCGTGGCCATAGTCACCATGAAAATGGTAGTATCTTCTCTTATTTCTCTTTTCTGGAGGAGCTTTTATTTGTTCGGACCATCAAAGGTACTCTTTACTCTTGATCTCCATCAAGATCTGAGACCATGAGGCAGATAAAGGAGTGTAGTTATTGAACCACCGAGGTGGGCTCCTCATCCTATAATTCTTCAGTGGTTGAGAGAGTTTCATCCCCCTGCAAGTCACACGGGGGTCCTCCCGACCTCTCTTCTTGTCGAAAGTCTTTTTCTCTTTTGCATGCATCCGCACTATCCGAGTTCCTTCTGCTTAGGCATACTTTCAATTCTAGGCCAGCAACTTGGCATAGTTCCTTAGAAAGATCTTGTCTTGAGAGAGGATAAGATATTCATTTTAGATCCCTTGCTTGAACATCAACATCGCCATTGATTCATCAAGATTGCATACCTCCAACATGATGGCATTAAAATCCCTGATTTAGCCATGTAGTGACTCGCCCTCCTCCTATTGGATAGAAAAGAGGCTATCAAAATTCTTTAGTTGAGCCCGATTGCTGTCGAAGTGAGCCATGAATAGCCTATCGAGCTGCTCGAATAAAGAGATGGACCTAGATTAGAGTCTTGAGTACTACACCTTCATCGACTTCCTAAGAGTGGTCAATAAGGTGAGGCAAAAGAGGGCATCCAAGGTGCCTTGCCACATCATGAGGGTCCTATAAATCTCCAAATGATCAAGTGGGTCTGAGGAGCCATTATACAGCTCCACCAAAGGCATTTTGAACCAGCTCAAAATCGGTTCATCTAGGATTGCTTGGGAATAAGGAAGTTGAGAGTTGAAGTCAAGACCGTCATTGCTCTGATGGATCTTGCTTTTTACTTTACCAAGATGGCACTCAATATCTTGGACCTTTTTCTCAAGCTCCTCCCCTCAGTGCAACTTCTTAGGTTTGAGCGAGTAACCTCGGGTCAAACCTCGAGCAAAGGAAGAGCTTTGTGATCGAGGCTCCTCCCTCAAGCTCCAACATGGGAAGGACCGGGGTGCAGGATCAGGATGCTAGGAGTTCTCTAGGGGGCAAATCTTTTGCCCCTTTTCCTATGCTGCTATCTATCTTAATTTTCATCATGGTCAAAGCTTTTTTTTATTTAGAAAATGATGAGATCAATTCATGCGGCTAATAAATGTGGCATGGCATTAGGCTCAAATCATTCTACTATGAAAACTATTGATGTGACCCATGATCTTAAAAGGGAATGAGCAATGGAGGCCAGTCTTATTGAGACATCCAAAGCCAATTAGAGGACAATGGCCAAGTGTTTTGGATTTTGTATATGTTAAAATGCTTTTAATCAACTCTAACATAAAAAGCTTAAGAGGGGTTAAAGGTGCTGACCATTTGAAATAATTGCAGCATTCGCAAGACCAACATGATTTGGGTCAAGGTTTGATGTACTTTCACAAGCCATGATCCATAATTTAGGTCCAGGCCTGCCAATGAGCAAGGTTAAGATCCGATCCAATCCAAATCTAATTTAGCCTAATATCTAACCCAAGTAGATCTAACCAATCTCCTACTGATTTAAGAGAGCAACAAAGAAGTTCGTGTCAAGAGAATGAGCAAGAGATCTAGCAGAATTCATCCAAAGCCAACTGAATTTAATTTAATTGACTCATTTCTTTTATTCCTTTGAGTCAACAAAAGTAGAGCTCGGAGGGCATAATCATTGGTGAGAACATAGGTGGCCTAGTCACAGAAGGGTAGTGGTTGAAGGAGTGGGAGGTGGATGTGTAGATATATATAAGAGCCAATAGCAATGGAGGTTGTCCACCGAGAAGATGGTTGACTACAAGAAATTAGATTTTTAGTGGCAATTAAACTAACACTGAAAATATAAAATATCGTCACTAATAATTTTAGTGATGATATTTTGGGTCATCACTCGTTGTCACTAATACTTAAGTCACTAATATATTAGTGACAATGTTCAAAGTTGGTTACTATTAGTGGATTTAATAGTGATGACACTATTGTCACTAATATTTGTATTAATAGTGATGATAATATATTGTCACAAAAGCTATTACTATTAGTGGCAACAATATCGTCAATTAAATTTATAATAATAGTAATATAAATATAATTACTAATACTATCACTATTAGTGACACAAGTAGCATCACAAAATTTTTTCAATAGTGACCATCAAAGTCATCACTAGGGTTAACATATTAGTGACAATCATTCCTAACACTGAAATGAAAAATATTAGGGACCAATAATGTCGTTACTAAAAGTATATAATATTCATGGTAATTAGTATCATTAAAATCTTTATAACCATTATATATATTTTTAGTGACGACAAAATGTTGTCACTAAAGATTTTTTTAAAAAAAACAAATAATCTTATGATGAGTATATGTTAGATTATCTGATTTATAAATTGAGATCAATTGATACTCATAATAATAAAAATTAATACACACAAATTATATATATATATATATATAATCCTTACATATCTATTAAAATATTCAAAATATAATTGTAACTTTAAGTCCATACATATCCGTAGTGTATCAATCGAATTCTTACATATCCATTAAGGTATCAAAATATATCCAACAAAATATAATTGTATCTTCGAATCCATATATATCCATAATGAGATACAAAAAAACATGTAGTATGATCCTACGATCCTTCATGATGAATAAAAACTATAATTAATCTTAAGAAAGTTCAATCACGATCCTGCAAAATGAACAAATAAAAAAAATTTAATTAGTATAATTTAGAAATATAATCTATATTAATTTAATTACATAAATATTATAGAAAGAAAAGAACAAGAAGTAATACTTATGAAGACAGAACAAGTTTACCTATCCATATAGTATGTTTTTAATTGTGAAACTTACATTGTTAGTAGGAGCAGCTGATGAAGATGCACTAGATAACTATTCGCGAAATGATCCATCACTACTAAAGCAAACAAAAAGAGTGGCCATTTGATGTTACATGCTTTCTTGTATCTCTTTTTGCATTTCCACATATTGTATCTCAATAGTCTTACACTGAGCCTTAAATTCTACACGATGATTTTGCAATTCTTTTGAAGTTGTGAATTAGCCTCCTCTTACTTTTTTGTCATTTCAATAAACCTTTGGACTTCATCCTCCAAAACATTAGCACACTTCTATGTAGCCTCAATCTGTGTACAAATATTTTGCCTTCTTTTGGAAATAGATGTGATTCTTTCTATTCCTAAATCACATGAGTAGCTTTACCTCCTTCCTAATATAAGTGCAAAATGCTCAACTAGTGGGACTGATGTAAAAGAAATTTCCTGTTGATGTATTTCACCTATCTCTTGAAGTTTGTTCTATATTTGTACATAAAAATAAATAAACATAATTAAAAAATAGTAATATAAAATCCTAAATTATAATTAAAATAATCACATTCGACATACCATAATCTCTTCTCCATTTGGAAGGGACCAACTTTCATTAGATCTCAACCGAGTGCCTTCCAAACAATCATAGTATCTGGCCATTCTTCAAACTCTGAATCTTTCCATTAGCAATGAACAAAACAAAAAAAAAGAGATGGATAAAACTTGACTTAGTTAGACCCTAAGTTATAAAAGTACTTTATGAACTTCATATCTTGTAGTATAATAGTAAAATTTAATATTAGGATTATTATCTCATAGGCTATTTGAACTATTGACTTTGTACCTGTAATAGATCTAATCTCTAGTTTACTCCTACCGGATATATTTCAAATGCTTATATCTTAAGTTAAAAAAGTAAAATAAATTTAAAAAATATTAAGACAATTGGAAAAGCATAATATGGTCAAAATGATCATAACAAAATATTTTAAATTTTTGTGTATTCTAATTATTCTCAGTTAACCACTGTCAATTTTTTGGAGACACATCATCCAAGCGATCCTTCTTTTTATGGTATGCTTTGTGTAGAGTATAAAGTCGAGTCCTATATTATCTTTGTACTTGTTTCATCAAATATGGACAAACATCATCCGAGAAAGAAAAACTATCCCAAAAACCATATCAATAACAATACTTATTTGCAATAATCAATCAAATAATAACACCATATAAATTTTCTACCAATCATGAAAATTTATTTATCAAAATAAACTATATATATATATATATATATATATATATATATATATATGTGAACCTTCAAGGATCTCTACATTGCCTTTATATCCTCATCAGATATATTTCTCTAACCTTTAACTTAAAAAGGTTCAAGCTGCCTAACACATATAGTTATCTCTAATTTGAAATACTTAACATGTTCTCCACATACTTTGTCAAATCGATAATAAAATTGAATATTAAAGTTTTTTTCCTTAGCTTTCTTCTTAGTGAATGTTCCATTAATGGTAGCCTATGTCCTCTCTTCTTAAAGGTACTTGAACCTATTAAAAATTTTTTAGCAAACTAGATGATACATATGAAATTCATAAACTAATAAGATAGCATGTAAAAAATATTTTATTAAAGACTATTTTAAATAATTACTAATTCAAGGCTCTAACATTATGATGAGTCTTTCTAAATCTTACTATTAATTATAGATTATTGTGTGGATGAAGATGCATCAAAAAGTATATTGACATCTTGCTATTCATCATGAAGAGAATTTGTGGGTTGAGTCAAACTTGTTATTGATAAGCACCATGATGATATATTTTATCTATAAGAATATTTTAAAAAAGTTAGTTAATCAAGCTATTTCTTAAATAAAAGATAAAAATATTTTTAATGCAACATCAAGCAAATCAAGTTCTAGTAATCATAGTGCGAATCTACTAAGAAATATTTACATATGTTCAATATAATGTTACCAACCAAGCTAAAGTATTTACACCAATGGTACACAAAAATCAAATGATAAATAATCCATGATATTAATATTTATGTTTGTGAAACAAATACAATCCAATACGAGTCCAAAATAGAATTATAAATAATCAATCATCATCAATATCATCTTCATCAACTAAATCTATATATCTCATTATTATCAACGAAAATAATTTCTTCATCATTACTTTCTTCTTCTTCATCTTTCTCTCCTTCTTGAGTAAGAAAAGTATGATGTAGAGTGCCTTCAATATTAGTGCTAGCTAACTCGGACCTATTCAACCACACCATGTTATCATCATCATTTATATTGGATTCAAAATGTATAAAGTTAATCTTCTCATTTTCTTGATAAAGCTCATCCCCAACATCTTGAGGCAAATCATATAAGTTGCGAGGCCTTGTCTTCACCACAACCTTCCAATTGGGCTCTCTAGTATCATTTACATAATATACCTGTTCAGCTGAGTAACCAGCACATATTGCTCACTAGTATCCAATCTACGAGCCATATTGATCATAGGAAATCCATGCTTGTCAACCTTAATTAAATCCTTTTCCTTTACGATAGACATCTCACCAATCACATTTAAATAGAATAACACTATTTCTCTCGAGATAATCTAACTATATGATGTCTATTAAGACACCAAAATAGTCCTATAGTCTCATCTCCTTTTACTAAAACATTACTATTTTGTATTTGTAATTGCTTATCATGCCCCTTTGTATTGAACCTCCAGTTATTAACTAGGTAACTAGTATAGTGAAAAATCCGCTTATCGAATCCACATGCTAGGCTCAGTAATTATTCACTGACTTATTCATTTCTTTTGTCTTGTAACAGCATGACCTATATAATAAGTAGTAATAAATTAGCATATTGAATAAAAAAACTAAATATCAAACATTAATATATGTTATTTTACTTACATATCTTTTTAAACCATTGGGGAAACTCTTTCTCATGCCTTTTTTCTACATCATTAGGATTTCCTCTTCTAAATTCTTCCTTATATATATATATATATATATATATATATATATATATATATATATATATATATATATATATATATATATATATATATATATATATATATCCAATAAGACCAAGAAAAAAGTAAAATAATTAAAGATAGTATGTAAAACATTAAATACAATATCTAACTTATCGGTTATGAAAATTGGATAACTTACTCGATATATTTGGAGACTTCTATACAATTTTTTAGCACTTATATTTTAGCTTGTGCCCATTCAGTCAAATTCAACTCTCCATAATCTCTTCTATACAACTATTTGCTAACTTTTGCAAAAACATGTAGCCTAGAGTGAGATAAGTAATCACCTTCCTTATAATTTTTTCCAACTCGATTTAATCTTGTCTCGACCCTATGCAAATATCTTGAACAAAATATCATACATTCTTGTATAATATAAGCTTCAACAATTGATCCTTCTGGATGTACCTTATTTTTTACATATGATTTTGGTCTATATAAATATCTTTCAATAGGATACATCCATTAGTATTACACTGCTCCTGAGCTTTGCCTCATCTGCTAAGTGAATTGGTAAATGCACCATTATATCAAAAATGAAGAAGAAAATATTTTCTCAAGCATACAAAATATTACAATAATGGACTATGAAAGTATCTCCAAATCATCCAAAATGAGGGTCTTAGAATATAACTCTCTAAAAAAGATACTTAGCTCAATCAATACTTCACACACCTCTTATGCAAAACACCACGTATTGAAAGTGGGAGATATTGGTGCAAAAATACATGACAATCATGACATTTTATTCTAAATATCTTGCATTCTTAAGAGTTCACATATTGAGAAACATTAGATGAATAGCCATCAATCTTCAAATCAAGTAAGAATTTAGACAAAACCCATTTCTCTTCCAATAATACAAATAGATTAACTTTATGATAATATATAATGTTGCCATAAATAACATGTTATTTATGATGATTTTTTAGTAACAAAAAATATGTTATCACTAATACTCGATCTAACGACATTATATGTCATTACTAAAATACTTAATATTAGTGATAAATGTCAATATCATCACTAAAAACTTAATAGTAGTGGCAATTTTTTAGATCATCACTATCATGTCACCACTAATACTCGATTCTTATAGTGTCAGGAGGAGATAGATTATGTTTGTGGACGCATTTTGATTTAAACTGCATGGTAAAAGATTAGAAATTATTACTTCTAACATGAATGAGTATAATCTCAGTGGCTTCGGGGTGTACAATGCACCAATTGCCCACAAACGATCAAGCTCATATTGGTATTATCGAGTAGTATTACATAAGCGATGGCACTTAGGCTAGATTTCTTGCTGTAGCAGTCCATGCCGTTGCCACAAACAGTCATTTACTATAGTTGATAACCGGAGGTACAGAATGTGCATTTTAACGAAAAAGATATCATTAACTGTTTTTGAGTTTTATTAAGTTTAGACATTTTCTTCCAGGTTAGGTCCTTTTGATCTTTATCTCATGGTGAAAAAACTTACAAAGCCAACAAATATGATTACAAAAATTCTAAAAATGTTTAGGGAAGTCACATCCATGAGCTTTATTTTCATAACATGCCTAGTTGGTCTAATAATAATAATCAGTATATATATTTGTGATTGTTATTTTCCTCATCTTTTTTTTTTTTCCTCACCTTCCTTTGCTTACTTGTATAATCGTGAATACAATCATGGTGGATGAGTGGACCAAAAGATTGGTGTTGAAAATTTCTAAACCCAATATTTGCCTTTCAAAAATGTTTCCCGACAAGGATATAAACTTTATTCTTGTTAAGGAAAAGTTGACTCTGTCCACTTACATGTTAGCCTTGCATGTGTAAATTTATATTATTTAAATGTTTGCCGGCCTGCTTGGCAATAATAGTAAAATTATAATCTTATTGATAGAGTTTAGTTGGAACAAGTGATACATTTTTTTTTAGTACATGCATAAATGATACATTAATGATTTGACTTATACAAATAAATTTGATGGGTCACCGGCAGCTCACTGCCATTTTAAAATAAGCTGGTATTCTTGACTTGCACCCTGAGCTTTACCTATCAACATTATTCTTTTATTATCAACTTCCAACTATTAAAATAGAATTATAAGCCCATTATAATAATAATTTATGGCAATATTTAGAGACCAATAGCGCTGCATATTTTTCTGTTGGACGTTGATGGCTACTGCAATTCTCAGCTCTCGTTCATTAACAAGGCTGCCCGCCATATTATCATCTCTGCCCAAACTGCCCATGAGTTGTTGTGCAAGCTTGAGGTATTTGGTTGCTCTCCCTTCCCAAATCTTTTATAATTTTTCCCATCCATGCTTTAGTTAGAAAGTTCTCCACCATTTATTCGAATCAGGTCGAGGAAAATTTTTCTTTGTTTAATCTCTTTCTTCTACGATGTATTCTTGACCATGGCATGCAATCTGTTAAAGGTATAGTTTATCTCTCATGTTTATATCTAAATCTTATCATATTTTTGAGAAAAAAAATTATAATGGAACAAAATAAAGATGTCAACTTTTGATTGATAAAAAATTATTATATCAAAACTCTTTTTTTTTTCTTTACTTTTCTTTTTCCTAACCAAAAAATTGACTGTAATTTACATTTAATCTGTTGACCAGACATTTTTCCTTGATCCTTGCTTGCAAATTATTTTATTCTTGATCTAGTTTTATCTATATGACAAGCAAAATTATGCATGAAAACACAGGCAACTGTATATAGAAGCAAGCATCACTGTGCATAAAGAAATAATATGAAATGACTAACTATATACACGCTACTCATTAATTAGGTTGTAATGGAAAAAGATTGACTCTTAAGCCACCAAATATATCCAGACTATTTCTCTAAATATTGTCATAAATTATTATTATGTCATAAACAGAATTATAAATATTCTAGGACAGTTGGACCTACGATCGAATCCTTCCTATGAATATTTGAAAAGAAACAAGGAATCATCCATTATATAGCACATTCTTCAAAAAAAAAATAAAAATAAAAAACAAAAACAACAACAAAAAATCAAAAAAAACTCATTTATGATCATTATTATTCTAAATTAACCGTAGGCACATTCAATGAATAGTTTTGAGGAAGAGGGGGTAACTTTTGCATCTAATATTTGCAGAACTTTTAAATCATGAGGTCTAAGAAGCGTAGTGAAGAAGTTGATTTATACTGTACCAAAAAAAAAAAAAAATGTTTTTCGTACGCCCGTGAAGGATAAAATTAACAGAGAGACGCCGGAAACTTCTGCATCGTTTACTGCAGCATAAAATATTTTGCTTGGATGGCCTTTTCCTTCAATACCGTGTGAAACTTGAGATTCAGTTCTAAAACCACGGCTATCACCATACCGCATGGAGTCTTATGACTGGCCATCAAGTGACGTTTCAATAGTGACGATCCATCTTTTCACCATAAAAAAATAAAATAAAAATTGCTGGACCTCTTAAAGGATCCAGACCCCTTCGCCTAAAACAAAGAGATTCATGTTCAATCTTAAAATTTAATCTTTATTTTAAGAATATCAAATATGTGCACTTGCTTTATTACGTATTTTCTTTCTCTTTTTCTTTTATTTCTTTCTTTCAAAAAAAAACAAATATTGATACTTTATTTAATTAACTTATTAACTAATTTTTATAATTAATTATTTTGTTTAATAATTATTATAGTCAAGAATATTACTGACTTTGAAAGCTAAGGTATTGTTCATTTTATCCTGTAGCCTGCAGTCTGGAGACTGTATGAGCATTTTTGGATCTCACTATTTTATTTTTTAAAAAAATATTTTTAATAAAAAAAATATTTTAATTTATATGAGCTATATTTTTTTTGATTCATAATTAATATGAAACTAATGACATACTAACTCCATTCTACATCATGACAATAATAATTTATTTTTGATAATTCTAGTTTGCATAGATACAAATAGAATTATCTTTACACATTATTATGTTTTACCCCTTGAGCATCTATGTAGGTA
Source organism: Cocos nucifera (assembly GCA_006176705.1). Lineage (NCBI taxonomy): Eukaryota > Viridiplantae > Streptophyta > Magnoliopsida > Arecales > Arecaceae > Cocos > Cocos nucifera. The sequence goes on along the minus strand of QRFJ01002213.1, from coordinate 416,689 downwards.
GGAAGCTCCACATCTTACACTTAAGATAGAAAACTGACTAGTAATGACCATCAATATTAAGGATTAGATATAATTATCAAGTCAAGAAAAATTAATTGTGAAATAGCAATCAATCTTTACTACATCTTTTCTTTCCCCATAAATCACTCCATATTTCTCTCTTTCTAAACCCAATTCAACCCACGTAAGTTGCAGTCTCTAGTGTGTGCAACATGATCATCCCTTTACCTCTCAAAAGCAATATGTACATGTTCCTGATCAACTTAAAAAGAAAAGCAAAGTATCTAATCATAGTCTCTTCCTAATTCAAATTTGCATTGAAATTTTGATCTATTATATATCTTGTCACATTATATATTAGTTTTGTTGATTGCTCCAAAAATTAAACTAATAAAGAGATATCAACATGATAAAATATTATTTTTCAAATGAAGGACTTAATGAGATTATAATAATCTATCATCGTTGAAATATAAATACAATGGAAGCTCTCAATAATTGTTGAATAATCTTTCAACAGAATGTTATGCCTCATAAATGCTTCAAAGGTGTAGAGTTTCAGTATTCTCAGGCTAGATCATCTTCTAGTCAACCCCATGAGCTTAAGCAGCTCCATGAGCTCCAACAATCTCAACAACATTAGGTAGGATCTTCATCCACGCAGTAGCCTGATGAGCACCAGCATGAGCCTCCTAATGAACGACACAATGAGGTTCTTGTGGGTACGTGACATACAGATTTAGGATAATTTAAATGAATAAATTCGATACATATTTTATTTTAGTATTTTATTTTAAATTTATTCATTTTATAAGATGCATATGTAATACTTTTGATTAACTTTTATTTTTGTATTTTTATAGATGATCTGAGATGAGTGAGGATGAGATGAGGACCGACATGAGCAAGAACGTATGGCAGCCTGGTGAGGTAAGAGAATCATAATGACATGCGACAATCTAGGATAGCTGGTTAAGAGATCAGGAAGCCTATTAGCAAGTTTCCTAGGATTGATTGCACATAAGCATTAACTATGTTTGATTGACTACTATAGATGGAATAAAATACTTTCTTCATATAAAGTTGAGCTATATATTACGCATTGTACAGGTAAAAAAAAAGAGTTGATATTATATTTTAATTAGTTAATAATCATAATATTTGATTCAATCTAATGTTTGTATCTGTCTTTATTTTGTGATTGGGTACTAAAGTCCCTCAACTGCAAATGAAAAGAATATAAGAAGACATTGAAGAAAGACTATAAAAAGAGGGTATAGTAGAGAAGGAGGTTGGTCGTACCTATCCTCCCAATGTATACCCTCATCAGTGGAGGGAGCTTATGCATTACTGATTTTCTGAGATAAGATAAATTATGTATAATCTATGTTTACTCTTTATTTTATATATTATTACTATAGATTAAAGATTTACACGATATATATCATATTGTCAACTTTATGTGGCAGACATACTCTAATATTAATGGTAGAGCTGCACAGTCCTCTTAGTCGATGCCTCACATATTAGGCTCCAAGAGTTATGGGAGGCATAGTGCTGTATTTGTATGTTACAAACTCCTAATGCTTCTTAATGAAATTGTGTATCATATACATATATCATATATTATATATTATGCATCGTATATCATGTATCATAATGTTTTTGACTCATTTTAACTCTTGGTCATCATTTGATTAATATTGAAAATTTAATATTCATATTCATCCATGTATAATATATTACATATCTACTATATTTCATGTTTTATATAATGTGGATCATGAACAATGTATCTTGTTTCATATATCATGCATAATGAACGATGTATCATGTACCATATACTATCCTTTTTGTAAATGGAAGAGCATGGGAGGGAGTCTGATGAGGTTGAGTTCTATAGGATGACTCATATCCACCAAGATAGTAGCTTTGTATGAGAGGAGTTTAGAGTTCTTATTATATATATTGATCTATTTATTGAATGATTTATAATATCATTATTTTATCATTAATGTATAGAATTTTTCTTAAATATACAAAATAGGGCAACAACTCTAATTGCAAAGCATACCGATAAGTCATCATTATATATGGAGTGTAGTCTAGAGCCGAGTAAAGGGTTATGGAGTTGGAGTCACCCAACTCAGTTATCTATAGTAAGCAGATGTACCTAAGATTATAGATAGAGCAACAGCACTACAAAGATTTGTTAGAAACAGATATACAAAAGATAAGACAGGCTATGACCTATGTAAGGCTGCAAATGGATTGGGTTGATCTGTGATCTAATCCGATCCAACTCGTATAGATCCTATCTGAACCATTTTAAAGGATACATGGATCTGGGTCAAGTTCTAAAATTGGACCCACTCCATTTTTTGAGTCAGTTCTAGATTTACTAAATTTTTACCTGATCTGACTCGATCCAAACCCAATACGAGATCTAAATTAGAATTAGTATATTTATTCATTTAACATTGTAGAAATTATAAAAATATATTAATTTAAAAATAGATAAAATAGAATTCTTTGACTTTCTCCTACCTTCATTCGCCCAGACTTTACACATAAGTTGAAAAAAAACCAAGATTTTATTGATCAAAGGTTATTGGTTATCATCACTAGTTTTTCAAATTATGTTAAATATTTTGGTACTCATTTTTATATGCTCTTATTAATTAAATCTTGGTATTCATTTTAGCTTCATAGACTTCATTAAAAATATTAACAAAAATAAGAACATAAGTAAAACTAGATATGGATTAAAAATAAGCAATAGATTCAACATCTACTTAACAGTTTGAAAATTGATACACAAGGTAATAATTATAATTTGGATCCGAACCAATCTGGATCCAAACCAAACCCGTATATTATGGATCGAGGTTGAGTTACATATTAACCCAACCCAACCCCAATGACCCATTGGATCAAAAAATTTGATCAGAGACCTGACCCAACTCAATTCGATCTTCTATTGGGTTGGGTTTGGATCTAATATTCAGATCCGATCAAAAAACTAGATCGAATTAGGGTCATGTAAGATCCGATCTAATCCAACCCATTTTCACCCCGAGACCTATAAATGGAGTAGTAGGAGCTAAGATAGAACCATCAGATAGAGATACTATCATTGAAGATTCAGATTGATTAGATTATGTCATTTTTATATGATTTTGCCCTGCATCAGGTAATTAGCTATATATAATTTTTATATTTTATATAATTGTCATATATATATTTATATATGATGTATCTTTTTGTATTTTTTTTATAAGTTCTTTTAATTGTAATAAACATTCGTTCATCTTGGATAATATAAAAAATTATCATTTTGATATGCAATACAAATGTTATTTTGTGACTTCTTATTATATAATAAAAATTTTTGAACTTCTCCAATATTTGTTATGTACAAATGAATTTTGTGAGATGCATAGATTATTATATGATTTCTTATATGATGTGATACAGGTTTTGGACCATTTTTTTATGACAATTTAGTTATATTTTTCTATATTTTTTAAAAAAAAGTTGGCAACACTTTAAAGCAACAATGCTAATAAGCACCGTTAAGTTTCAAAATGATAATACTTATTACATTGCTAACAAGCATTGTTATTTAACATCATTACTTAGCGATGCTTATAAGTATTGTTAGCTGACTACGCTTTCGAGCATCATCACTTGATAATACTTTTTAAAAATATCGATAGATAGTATTTTCATGCTTTCATGTTGATACTGCCGCGACAATTTAGAAAGCATCGTGAAATCGCTTTGCAATGCTTATTAGCATCTGCATAAGCCAAAAAGAATACCGAATATTTTTTATTTTACTAAAGCGTGCATCTTTTCAACACGGTGAGAGCCTTAAATCTTTGAACTCTTCACCGAACTAGCTTCCACTGCAACAGAGTTCGAACCTCTGCGACGCACGTGTTGCACCTTGGAAAAATTGTACAGCTCTTGATATCCACCGCATCATATCAAACATGGTGCATTGCATTGGATAAGAAACACGGTGCATTGGAATGCCAAACAGCCATGCATCGATCCCTATGATAAGATGATGTGATGGCTATTGGGAGCTCTGCTAGGTCTCTACAATGCCAAATATGCACAATAGAGGAACCCGAGTCACGACTCCACGATTCTTGTCAAGTGAGATCACAAAAAGATTAGAATTAGTTTTAGCAACAAGATCGCGAGGATTCTGTTTTCAGCCCTCCACCAGCAGTACTTAAACCACCACGCTTCTATGGACTCCATTTTTAGCATGAACTTAATTTGCACGAGTTCCATGCGTCATAGTTCATTACAAAGGAGTGAAACAGCCAGCATGGTAAGAAGCTAAAGCGATTTGAATTTAGCCTTTGATGCAATGGAGGGAATGACACAGTTCATAAAATCACATATCACAAATGCGAAGTTCAGACATCACTAAAATCTAAGCCAATACAAGGCTTGTTACAAATTAAAGAGACAAAAATAAAAACAGCCAATCTAAATCTTGTTTTTAATTCAAAAGACTGAACACATCAATTCTCCTCCCCCTCTCCTCTTTTAGAGGTTCCAGTAACCCCTTCCACTGGTCGCCGACGGCGAGCGTCCCTGCTCGAACCAGCCCCAATACTCCGGCTTTTTATGCACCGGCGACGACACCTCCGGCCTTGGCGTGAAAGGCCCCGCCGATCCCCTCCACCCTTCCACACACTCCAACACCACACTCCCCACCTTCCCCTCCCCGATTGCCTGGTAAACCTTCTCAATATACTCACCAGGACTCACCTTCTTCTCCCCTGTTAACAACTCCGTCCCCAGCTCCTCTCTCACAAGCCTATAAACCGGACAAGTCCTGCACTTCTTTATCCTGTTCCCCACCAAGAAATCCCCCTTCGCAAACCTCTCCCTCGCCTTCCCCACCTCCTCCCTCAGCCTCTGATTCAACTCCTCCTGAAACTCCGGTATCCTCTTAAACATCACCATCCCCGTTTCACTCCCCTCCAGCGCCTTCTCCACCAACACCTCCCTCAGTTGCAGCATCAGAGCATACGCCGGGTTCCCGGGGTCATCAATGTAAGAGAACACCGGCTGCTTCTCCACCACCTGGATCAAATCCTTCTCACAGAACCTCGTCTCCAATAAACTCCCATCCTCGGCCACGAATAGTGCTTTCCTCGCAGCTTGTATCACCGAGTGCTTCACCACATCTTTCAAGTTCTCTTCCAACTGCCTCAAATCTATGGCCTGGCAGAGACCTACCATATAGGTGGCCATCATCAGCTTCAAGATCTCGACAGCTTCCGCACTCTTTCTCGCTGATATGAGGCCCAAGGAGTTCACGTCCTGGTTGTGCTGCTCGGCGCTCTGGACGTGGGTGGTGACCGGGTTGGCCAAGTACTGGAGCTCGGAGCAGTACGCCGCCATGGCGATCTCCGCCCCCTTGAGCCCATAGTCGAGACTCGGGTCCGCGCCGGCGCTCAGGTTGGAGGGTAACCCGTCGTTGTAGTAGTCGCAGACGAGCTCGGAGAACTGAGCGAAGACGAGCTTCCCGATCGCCGCCAGCGCGATGCGGAGGTTATCCATAGAGACGCCGATGGGCGTCCCCTGGAAGTTGCCGCCGTGAAGGGCGATGTCGCGGGCGACGTCGATCAAGGGGTTGTCGTTGACGGAGTTTATCTCCCGCTCGATCGAGTGGGTCGCCATTCGGATGACTTCGATCTGCGGCCCGAGCCACTGGGGGGAGGTCCGCAGAGCGTAGCGGTCTTGCTTCGGTTTCGTTAATGGTTCCCTCTCATGCCGGAGCTGGGCCTCCTTCATGTAGTCGCTGCCGTCCAGGAGGTACTCCATGATGGCCGCCGACTCGATCTGGCCCGGGTGGTGCTTCAGCTCGTGGGTCAGCGGGTCGGTGAATTCCGGCTTCCCTTGCATTGCCTCGCAGAACATGGCCGACAAGATTACCGAGAGTATGGCCAAAATGTTGGCGTCGTAGCACACCGTCGCCGCCACCGATGCCCCAACGGCGGTGCCGTTGACGAGAGCAAGCCCCTCCTTCGCCTGGAGATCGAATGGTCGATCGATGCCCACACGCTTCAGCGCTTCAGTGGCTGCGATCTCGTCGCCTTCAGGGGTGATGACACGCGAGTTGTGCCTCCCGGTGAGTACGCCGGCGATGTAGGATAAGGGGACGAGGTCGCCGGAGGCGGTGATGGTGCCGCGGAGCGGGAGTCTTGGGATAAGATTGTGGTTCATGAGCTTGGCGATGGTTTCCAGGAGCTCCCACCGGATGCCGGAGTAGCCCTGCATGAGGGTGTTGGTCCGGACAAGCATCGCCGCCTTGGCGTAGCTCGACGGGAGGGGCTCGCTGCCGATGACCCCGGCGTTGAGGAACCGAATGAGCTCAGTCTGGAGGTCGGCGGTCTTTTTGGTGCGGCGGTGGGAGGTGGCGCCGAAGCCGGTGGTTACGCCGTAAGTGTCGGTGCCACAGTCGATTTTTTCGGCGACCCAGGCGGCGCTGCGGTCCACGCGGGACCGCGCGGATGCCGCATCGAGCTCGATGGAGACCGTGGCGCGGCGGGCGATGGCGGCGACCGCGGCGACTGTGAGGGTGGTGCCTTCGATCTTGACGGAGGAGAGGGAGGAGAATTGGGAGATCATCCGGTGGACCTCGTCGAAGTGGGCGCAGTCCAGGGCCTCGGCGGCCTTCTTCCAGTGAGGTGGATTGGGGACGTAGGAGGTGCCGGAGACGGCGATGGGGTTGACGCCGTCGGCCGGGACGGGGAGGGTCGGGGGCTGGAGGGCCCGAATGGAGCGGAAGGGACCGTTGCGGGAGGCCATTGCAGCAAATGGACAGCGCTGATGAGGTCTTTGGTGTTTTATGGGGGTTGGAAAGGGCTGAAGGGTGGTCTATCTAATGGTACTGAGAGCCGGTGCTGGTTTTGAAGCGGAACGGAGGAGTGCCCATTTTTATAGGCGCTGGGAGGGGGGAGGAAGGGAAGCGTTGTGGTGCGCCTTTGGTTTACCTTTAGGGTTAAAAAATGATTGTTTCACCAATCCATGGGGCCCACATCAAGTGTACTGTGTTCGTTGACTTGGTTCGGGTCGTATCGTTCGCGCGAAAGGGTGATCCAGTCTCTTTCTCGACGTCAACCGTTAGATCCAATAATAATCGCTCCGAGATTTGTACAGCCGATGGAAGGAAAGATTGGAGTACTTTAAGAGCTGTGTAAGATACGATCCAACGGTTGACGTTGAAAGGAGGAGAGAGGGTTGGTGAGAGAGCATTGGAGACTAAGTCGGCGTTGCAGTCTGACTGGGGGTGAGAGGCTTGGTGGGGTGGGCAGGTGAAGTTGAGGGGACCATTAGGGAGTCGAGGATGAAGTGCTTGGAAAGAGCGGGGAGGTTGGTGGATTATTTGGAAATTTTCTTCTCCTCGTGTGCGGAAACGCAACTAGGCACGGCGATGATGGCAGGTAGTTGGTGAAGCTTGCTGCCGTCCTTTTTGTTTATTTATTATTAGCTATGATGCTGGAAAGGGTCTGGTGTTAATCTAAAAGTAGGTATCATAAATATAAATATATAAAGAGAGAATATATATAAAAATCAGCGTCTCGGTCTAGTATTTCTATTTAATTAAGAGTTATTTTGTTTTCTAATTTTATTAAAATATATTCATACTTGACGAGTATGATCCATCCGGTCAATGAAGAAAAAAATCTGAAACAACATTCTGTTGCCCATTTTCTCAATATATCTGTATTTTCTTTCTACTAAACTTTTTTTTCGTGAATGTGGAGACAAGAAATTCTAAAAGATATGCCATGAAGGTCCAAAAACCATTTGGAATCCTCTTCAACAAGTTCTATAACACCATCGATCACATTGAAAAATTTTAATATTAGCTCCAAATCGATTTTTACCCATATTTTTTGAAATTTTTGAAACAGGCAATGCTGTCAGATATATGGTTCAGAGGATAAATGCATGCAAATGTACTAAGATCATCAATAAATGGTACATGATAACAGAATCTAGAGACCGTGGTAGTGGGTGAAGTCCACAATGAACTAACTCAAGAACATGAAAAGTAGTTATATTTGACAAACCAAAATGCAAGTTTTCCAGCTTGACAAGTTTCACGAATTTGATCATAGAATGGAGTCTTTAAGGAAAATAAATCTATCAGATTTTAATAGTGAAGAAATCTTGCTTGCGGGATATCCAAGATACCTACGCTATATTATTCCTGATGCTAAAGTACAACCAACATCATTGATCAAGTCTTTCCATCCACACCATTTCTACCAGTTAACTACTTCACGTCTCTTGTAGGAATGGCATACAAGTTCTCCCAAATTGGTTTATGCAACAATATCCTTACCATGCATAGATGCTTAATAAGAAAACTCCAAGAGAAATAACAGAAAAGATGATTATTATCTCTAGTAAGCTTAGCTATAGACAAATGATTTTCTTTCAATTCCAGAACAAATAAAATATCATTCAATGCCAATGATTTGGAAACAAAACATATAGTGGAATAATCAACATGAGTAATGTGATACCACCACCTATGAAAACACCACCGTCACCGACAAACAAAGTAGAGTGCTAAATAAGCGTGGAGTTGGACAAGTCATATGGCTTGTAGCACCTAAGCGGCTAATCAGCATGGCTCAGCAGGAAAATAAATAATAGGAGCACGAGGCGGTGCACTAGGCAGGGCATGGCTCAGCAGGGAAATAAATAATAGGAGCACTAGGCAGGGCCGGCCCTGGGGCGGGACGAACTGGGATGACCGCCCCACGCCCCAATTTTCCTGATTCTCGAATAAATTGACCCATTAATTCTTCCGATTTATCCCAAACAACCACGGTACCACCGCATCCCAGGCTCCTAGTCCCAGTAAACGGCTTTTCCTCTTCTCAACAGTCAACACCAATCTTTTTTGTCCCAAATCACAATCTCTAATTCTGTATTCTCTTTTGATCCCAAAGCGCCAAACCCAATCTCTCTCATTCGTTCTTCCTTCTTCGATCTCTCTCGAGACTCGATTTTCTTTGTCATATGCAAATAATGGAGTCTCACTTGTGGTAAGTTATATTCTTTAAATCTAAGAACTTCTTATTTCTACATTTTTTAAGTCATGCTCATTAAATTCTATTACAATCAATCCACCTGCGCCTATAAATCAATGCCAAAAAATTACAAAAATAAATTCGCACTAACTGAAGTTAGCTCCGACGGGATCCTTCGATGCTTAAATTAATAGGATGGACTGATCAAACAGAAATCTAAAAGCAAAGTGATAAAAATTGCTCTAAAAGTATCAGATGTGTCCTACCAAACTGATCAGATTATCTTTTTTTTATAGATATCAGAGTGATAACCGCTGAGTACATGAGTCCCTTTTTTTTTGGTGTAGTGTGATCGTAGATAAGTAATTAAAATTATCCACTAATTACCATTGCCCGCTCTTCTCAAAGGCAGTTTTGTAGGATCAATCGAGAGCCGAATAGATTGTTTGGAGAGCTTCCGTCGGTCAGTCGGTTAATTTGGAGCCGATCGATCATCGATTCATCGGCTGATTTTGTATCGATGAATCATCAGTCGATTGATGTTATGTCGGTCGATCGTCGATCGATTGATTTTGTGCCGATAGATCGTCGATCAACTATCTTTATATCGATCGATCATCAGTCGATTGATTTTATCGATAGGTCGTAGATCGGCTCTCTTTATATCGATCGGTCATCAGTTGGTTGACTTTGTGCCAATCGATCGTTGGTCGAAGGGCTTTAAGCCGATTGTTGCCTTAATGATTTCCGACCGATGGTTAGTCGATCGAAAAAAAAAATCATCGATTATCGATTGTCAGTCCGATTATCCATCAAATGGTCATATGTCGGCACTCTTGTCAATGTATCAGTGGGATAGTTGATGGATCGATGAGTGTTGACCTTTCGGAAGTTGATAGATCGACGAGTATTGACCTTTCGGACAGTCTTCTTAGTGGCGATGATTGATCAGATATTAATTACTATCCTTCAACTAATTGATCAACAATCGGCTGGGTTAGTGGAATGTCGATCGTCGATTCGATCGGTCGGTGGTTCATCGAGTAACTCATCGACCATCCATCGTTCATCATCGATCGTCAATCGAAAAACATCCATCGGTGTCCGATGGTTTATTGACTGGGTTGGTGAGTTGGATGGCAGATTGACAGCCTCCAATAGTTGTCCCCCACTTTTAAGGTCGATGTAATAATTTTGTACTTCGCACCGAATGCAAGAAGTCGACATGTAGCATTGCTTCGAGCTTCATTTTATCACCTGCCATTAATAGTTGCCCATCGTCCAGTAGTCGAATCCGAACTAACATCATCCGTCAGCTTTCGATTCATCTTTGCTGAACGAGTTGAGTCATCTTCCTGATTTAGTTTAGATGAACAAAGTTCATCTATAAAAATTTTGGTTGATCGGTTGTTAGCTGATCATTAGTCGGTTTCATGTAACTAATCATTGGCTAGTTTTTAACCGACTTAAAATCAGTTTTGAAACCAACCAATACTTAGTCATTTGTTAAGATATTCATAGGTCGGGGATAAGCCAACCTTGTATTGGTTTCTAACTGACTTTTAGTCAATTTTTTATCAACCAATACTTAATCATGACGATCGAGTGCAAGCCAACCATCCCTCGATTCGGCCATAGCCAAATCGATAAAGATTATGTTCTTTACTAGTCAGGATAAACCAACTAGTTCACAACCAGTAGCTTGACGTTTTTCTTCCTTTATTATTTCATAAGGAAGTTATGCATCGGTATTGCTTGTTGGTCTGTCAGTCAACTATTTGAGTTTTAGAAGATAGTCTTCTTTCCGATCGGTTGGTTGTTATGTCGCAGTGGATCGACTTATTTTGATCAACTGCATTGATTGTTAAGATGTGCCGACCGATAGTCTTTGTCGAAAGAAATATCGATTGATGATTGCCATTCATCAGTCGATTGTTGAATCATGCCGACTATGGTACGCCGACCATCAATCGATTGTAACATTTAGCCAACGGAGAGCTTGTCCACTTCTTCGTTGATGACCTTCTGTCGCTCGGGACCGAATGATCATTTCTTAGTCGATTCTTCTTCGGATGTTGCCCCCCGATCCTTGGTCGCCCAGAGATTATGTTGATCATCCCGACCGTCAGTTGATTTGGATGAATCTCCTTCAATGCTGGTGGTTGATCAACATGGGGCTGGATCGGATGATCGAGCCAAAACTTTTCAAGAAATCCCCGTTGAATGAGAGCCTCAATCTCATCCTTCAGTTGGAAGCACTGTTCGGTGTCATGACCGTAGTCACGATGAAATCGACAGTACTTCCTCTTGTCCTTATCTCAGTTCTTCTTCAGTGGGGGTCGGTGAAGATAATTCTTTCCTTCAATCTCCATCAAGATTTGCACACGTGGAGTGAAGAGGGGAGTGTAAGTATCGTACTGACTCTTCATATTGGTCGGCACTGAGTTTAGTCAAGAAGATGCTGCTTCTTTGTTCGAAATGGATCAGTTGGGTCCGGCCAAAGCATTGTTCTTCCATTGTTTCTTCTTTTGACCCTTTTTGTTTTGTTGGCGTCAGTCAGAAGCACCTTCTTCTATGCAAATGTATTTATTTGTGCGCTCCAGAAGTTTGGCATAAGTCTAGGAAAGGTTCTTATCTAACGAGTAGGTGAACCAAAAGCCCCGTAGACCCTGCCTCATGGCCGAAATGGCCACTTCTTCGTTGAGGTTTCGGACCTCAAGCGTAGCGACATCAAAATGCGCCATGAAGGCCCGAAGAGTCTCTCCCTCGTTCTGCTTGATTGAGAAGAGACTGTCTGAAGTTTGTAGCTTTCTTCTACTGGTGCTGAAGTGAGCCATGAAGAAGTCTTCGAGCTGCTCGAAGGAGTCGATACTTTCTAGCTGAAGCCTAGAGTACCAGACTCGAGCAACTTTCCAAAGGATGGCTAGGAAATCGATGCACATGAGGGCGTCGTTCGTCCCCCGGATCATCATGAGAGCCTTATAGCTCTAAAGATGATTGATTGGATCGATGAAGCCATCATATGACTCCATCTGAGACATCTTGAATCGTGACAGGATCGACACATCCAAGATGCACTAGGAGAACGAAGGAGCTATATGGATGCGGAGACCATCGGAGGATCCTTCCTTCGTATCCTCCTGGATCTGGGCCAGTCGACGGTCAATTTTCTTAAGCTTCTACTCATAGTCGTTGAACCGTTGCTAATGGGACGTCCTAAGCATCGATCCTCCTAAAAAATTGGTGGAAGAGGAGGTGGTCAAATCTCATGGCCATTTCTTCTTATGCTAACTCCGACAAGAAGATGGAAAAATAGAATGTTGAGATCAATGAGTGGTTCCTCATAAGGGGCGAGGGGATGGAGTTTCCACTTATCGAGAGCGTCAAGATGGTCATTTCAATGAAGAGGAGATGGAATGCCTTGACACACGACGACTGTGTCTGGACGGTACCACCAGCATCGTTGAACCTTCCATAGCCGTGCACAACTGCTGTTGGAGGTTGTGCATAGCCTTCGTCAACATATGGACCTACTGCATCAATGCAACTAGTTGCTAGGCTTGTGCATTCATCCTGACTGTCGGACGCGAAGAGCTCGATTCCGCCACTAATGATGATGGAGGAAGAAGTACTTCTTACTGGGATGATTGTCCGATGGAGCTAAGCGAGTTACGAGCGTGCATTTTTGCCATCATAATAGTTGACAAAGATTTACTAATCATTTTTTATCTTTCCCTTCCTGGTGCATCAATCTATTGCAGCCAATCCACCTGCATCTGTGAATCAATGCCAAAAAATCTATAAAGACAAGTCCGCACTGACCGAAGTTGGCTCCGACGGTGACCCTTCAATGCTTAAGTTAGTAGGATGGATTGGTCGAATAGAAATCTGAGAGCAAAGTGATAGAGATTGCTCTAAAAGTATTAGATGTGTCCTACCAAACTGATCGGGTTACCTTCCTTTTATAGATATCAGAGTGATAACCGTTGAGTACATGGGTCCCTCTTTTTCTGATATAATATGATCGTGGGTAAGTAATTAAAACTATCAACTAATCATCATTGCCCGCTCTTCTCAGAGGCAATTCTGTAGGGCCAATCGAGAGCCAGATAGATTGTTTGGAGAGCTTCCATCGGTCAGTCGACTGATTTAGAATCGATCGATCATCGATCGATCGATCGATTTTATACCGATGGATCATCAGTCGACTGATGTTGTGCCAGCCGATCGTTGGTCAGTTGATTTTGTGCCGACAGATCATCGATCTACTATCTTTGTATCGATCGATCATTGATCGATTGATTTTATGCTGATAGATCATTGATCGACTGTCTTTGCATCGATTGATCATCGATCGACTGACTTTATGCCAATCGATCGTCGGTCGAAGGACTTTAAGCTAATTGTTGCCTTAATAATTCTCGATCAATAATTTGTTGGTCAGAAGAAACAATCATCGATTGTCGATTGTCAGTCCGATTATCCATCAGATGGTCATATATCGGCGCTCCTATCAATATATCGGCGAGACATTGATGAGTGTTGATCTTTCGGACGGTCTTCTCAGTGGCGATAATTGATCGGATGTTAATTATCATCCTTTAACTAATTAATCAATAATCAACTGGGTTAGTGGAATGTTGATCATCGAGTCGATCGATCGGTGGTTCATCGAGTAACTCATCGATCATCCATCATCCATTATCGATTGTCAGCCAGCGAACATCCATTGGTGTCTGATGGTCTGTTGGTTGGGTTGGTGAGTCAGACGGCAGATTGATAGCTCCCAATAGATTCTTTATTCTCTTGTGTGAACATCATAGATTTGTCTTCTATCTAAATAAGTTTTTTTTTATTACTTTATTTTGATGTAGAAATTTTGTTAAAAGTTGAGAAGAAAGAGAAATCTGAAGGAAAAATGGATTTTTACTTTTTTTTTCTTTTGCACATTTTTTTGGTCTATTTTAGAGCATTTGAATTCTTGACTTATGCGCATTTTCATTGTTCAAGAGTTGGAGTTCTTGAATATATTAGGTAGGAACCTAATATTGGTTTTAAAGGAGTTTGTTAATATTTATGGTTATAAAGAGAATATTATTTGCATAATTTGTACTAACCCATATTTTTAAAAAAAATTCAAAAATTTAGGGCACCTTAAACAAAAAAAAAGGACTTATGCACGTGCTAGAATAAGCCTAGAATAAGTTTGGAATAGCCTAAATTAAACATGGAATAGTTGGAATAGGTTGAGGATAGTATGGGAAGAACCCCAATTTTTCTTCAATTTGAACTCGGATTGCATCAAGAAAAATCAAGTTAAAACCGAACTCAAAAATGTCTCTAATTGAGGTCTATTTAAAGGCTTGAATTTAGATTTTTCTCATCAAAAATTCTCGATTAAATTCTCAAGTTCTTCCCTTCTTTCTTCCCACATTTGCTGGTGGTTTAGGGCTCTTAAACCGTCAAAGAATCCAAGCAAAATCCCTTCTAAAGATCAAGTAAACTCTTCTGTCATCTTCTCTTAATCTTCTAAAGATTTTTAACTTGAGTTTTTATGAAAATTCCTACTGCAAATCCCATGAAAATTCTATTTTTTTCTGCTTTACTATTGGGCTTTTTTGGGAATTTCTATCGTCACTGGCAATCGCCGATCACCGGACCTAGCCGGCTGTTGCCATTGAAGATCGCCCCTCTGGTGGTGGATGGCGTTGGCTAGGAGGAAGGGGCCTCGGTCTAAGAACAAGGGGAAGGCTTGACCGAAAGAGAAGAGAAAAAATAAAGGATGAAAAAAAAAAGAAAAAAATATTTTCTCTCTCCTTTATCTTTTTTTTATAATTTTCTCTCTCTACTTTTTTTCCTAAAATTTTTTTCTCTCTTCATGGATTTTCTTTCTTTAAAAATCTTGGGGATAGAGTGTAGACCTGAGTAACCCCGATAGAGAATTTTAGAATTTTAAATTGATCTAATTAATTTATTTTAAAAAATTAAATTAAATATATAGGAGAATAAATTACTGGATTAAAAAATATTGAGTAGAGTTTTGATAGTCAAATCATAGTCTGAAGAGTTTTGTTTATCATAAATAAAGGTAAGAACCCCCGTACATGATCATTATTATATACATATAGTATTTCTATCGTTAGATTTGTATCATTGGTTTTATATCATTGAATTTATGTTGATTGGTTTATAATTTTGAGATATATTATTCTTATATTACTACTATAAAAATGGTCTATGGCCGTGCATACTATGATAGCAGTTTTTAAAATCACTGCCATAAATCCTACGGCAGTAATTTTTGTTAACCACTGCTATAGGTCGGACCTATGGCAATGATTTTTGTAACCACTGCTATAGGTCCGATATATAGCAGTGGTTAACGAAAATTACTATCGTAAGTCGAATCTATAGCAGTGGTAACAAAAAAATGCTGCCATAGGTCGACCTATAGCAGCGATTCATTGTAACCGCTGCTATAGGTCGGACCTAATCGCTGCCATATATATATATTTTAAAATATTATATAATTTTAAAATTTAATGTCTATCTTTACTATTTATTATCTAAATAATTATCATTAGAGTATCATCGCAAAAGATCATCTCGATCTGATAGCCTTAGTTTCGTCAATCAAAAAAATTTGATTTTAACAATCATGAACGATGATGCGATGATCTGATAGATGGAGACCTCCAATGGATCTAAAAATCTATAACGATGATCTCGATGATATTTGTATCATACTATCAAAGTTTTACTTCAATTGGATATCGTTATCTTGGTCAATTTAGTATAGGTTAGTTTCGACTGTTAAATGATAAACGAGTGATCAAAGGATCAAATGATGTTCGATTATCAGATAATTTTTTTTATAAATGATCTTGGCTACTACTTTAATCATTTTTTATAAAGGTGATTATAAAATTTAACTCATGAAATGAAGAACGATCTAAAACTATACATCTCCTGATAACCATTCTGAAACTTTACTGATTGTTATGCTTGTGCTTTTGCAATATCTACTTAACATGAACAGTTTATACGAAAATAATTTGAATTTTACTATCATCACTATATAAAATATTTAAAATTATAACAAAGATCATTTAACTAAAAAATTATCTTATAATCGAATGTCGTTTAACCCTTTGATCACTTATTTTTAATTTAACGATCGAAATCATTCCGTACTAAATTGACCATGATAACGATATCTGATTGAAGTGAAACTTTGATAGTATGCTACAAACATCATCGAGATCATCATTGTAGGTTTTTGGATCCATCGAAGATCTCCATCTATTAGATCATTGCATCATTATTTGTAATCGTCGAAATCAAATTTTTCTAATCGATGAAGCTAGGGCCATCAGATCGAGGCGATCTTTTGCGACGATACTCTAATGATAATTATTTAAATAATGAACGATGAAGATAGACATTAAATTTTAAAATTATATAATATTTAGAGAAAAAATTAAAAAAAAATTATTTTCAATCTACAGTAGTAGTTATCAAAAATCGCTGCTATAGATCTACAGCAGCAGTTATAGAATCACTATCGTAGATCTATAGCAGTGATTTTGGATAACCACTGCTGTAGATCTATAGCAGCGGTTCAATAATCGCTGCCGTAGGTTAGGTTAAAAATTCTTAATTTTTTTCTACTTTTTTCTCGTGCGTGCTCGATCTCTCTCTTCTCTCCTCCTCCTCTCCATCGTCGGTGAGGCTTCTTCCCCTCCGATCAGCGCCGCCCCTCCTTCCCCCTCCCCCTCCAGCTACCCCATCCCCGGCCGCCCCTCTCCGGCCCCCCCACCTCCCCGCCCCCCCCCCCCCCCCAACTACTCCCCCCGCCACCCCACTCGGCCCCCCCACTCGCACCCCTCCTTCCCCATCCCTCCATCCCGCCACCCGCACTCGACCCCCACCCTCCCCCCGACCGCCCCTCATTCTCCCCATCCTCGGCCGCCCCTTCCCGCCACCCCACACTGCCCCCCCACCCTCCCCCCAGCCGCCCCTCCTTCCTCCCCATCCCCGGTCGCTCCTCTCCGCCACCCACCACCCCCACCCGACCGCCCACCCTCCCCCCAGCCGCCCCTCCTTCCCTCCATCCCCGGCCATCCCTCCCCACCACCCTGCCACCCCCCAACCCCTCCATCTCCGACCGCCCCTCCCCGCCACCCCCCATCCTCCCCCTGACCGCCCCTCCTTCCCCCCATCCTCGGCCGCCCCTCTCCGCTACCCTGCTACCCCCAACCCGCCCATTCCCGGCCACCCCTCCCTGCCACCTTCCACCCCACCCCCCCCCCCCCACACTCCCCCTCCCGATCGTTGATCCTTCCGTCACTATGCCTCCCAGGCCTCCTCGTCACTGTGCCCCCTCCCCCTGGCCCCCCATCACCGATCGCCCCTAATCTCTCTCTCTTTTTCCTCTTTCTTTTGCTTCTCTATCTCACTATCTTGCTTTTATTTTATAGGTTACCTCTAGTATCGTCATCCTCCTCTAGCATTATCGCCAGCGACCTTCGGAGCTTTCGGTGCGATCCGCTCTCTATAGCCACAGATATTTTTTTTTTAAATTTTATAGTATTATTTATTAATCATGTATATTTATAATAATTTATAGAATATTTATAATAAATATTATAAATATTTATTATAAATATTATAATTATCTGCATGCCATAAGTTTTGAGCCGTATCGTGGTGGTAGCCTTGGACTGTGCCTTATCGGCGGCTGTGGACTAGATCTATCAACGAATTGGGTTTGGATCGAAATCTGAATATTCAGATCTAAACCTAATTTTAATTATTGGTACTGGATCCGAATTCAAACATCCGATGGATCCATACTTGAAGTACCAGACCCGGATCCTAATAGACCCTGGAAGGTCGGACCCAATTTTGGGATCCAAAACTAAGAAACGAAGAGACTAAGAGGGAGACCGACAAATTGAGAGAGGAAGGGCTGATCGCTCGTCGGCCATCGGTAAGGGAGACCGAGAGTGAGAGGGAGGGAGGGAGGGGGTCCGACCTCATCACCGTCGTCGATGAGGGAGATCGAGAGAGGGAGAGAGGAAGGGAGGGATCCAGCCTCACCGCCATCATTAGGAGGGAGGGGGTTGGGCCTCACTGGCGAGGGAGATCGAGAGAGGGAGAGTGGAAGATCGAGAGAGCGAGAGAGGGAGGGAGAGTGTCCGGCCTCGCCGGTGTCACTAGGAGGGATGGGGTCCGACCTTGCCGGCGAGGAAGATCGAGGGAGATCGAGAGAGTGAGAGAGGGAGGGATGGGGTCCGGCCTCACCGATGAGGGAGATCGAGAGAGGGAGAGAGGAAGATCGAGAGATGAAAAAGTTGGAAGGAAGGGGTTCGGCCTTACCGCCGTTGTCGGTGAGAAAGATTGAGAGAGGAAGAGAGGGAGTGATCGAGGGGATGGCATATAGTCGAGCCGACTTGGGTCGTGATCGAGCCAGTTGGAGGAGAACCCAAGCCGGATGTCACAAGCACGGAGCCAACTATCTCAGACATGGAGCCAGCTCAAATTCTGAGTGAATAGAATTTGATATGTCTCTCTAAGGTTCCAACTTTAAGCCCTAAGGTGCCACCATCATCTACTTTGTTCTTCTTTCAAATTTCTGGATTAACACCAAGGTTCGTGCAAGAGATCGAATCTACGACTATTGTATATCCTTAATTATTTATGAATATAATTTATGTTGAAGAATTTATTGCATAACATTTTCTGGATGTTTATATCTTATTGCTTTTGTTTATTGCATTGCATAACGATAGACCCGTCAATTAATTAGTGTACATATTAGAGACTATGTATTGATGCTATACTAATATTATTGTTCAATATGTTATATTGATTAATGTTCATTAACATTGTAGGTCATGATGGCACCGAAATGCCATCTAGCTTTCACCCCTATCCCTCGATGGGTTACATGAAGTTTAGCATCCGAGGAGCAGTCAGAGCATACTCCATCCACCTCAGCATCGACTGCTCAGGAACCTCCACCGATGACATCTACTCCATCGACAACATCTACTCCATCGACAGCTAAGCCTCTACCATCACCCATATCTGAGACACATGCTACTATGCAGGCATCTAAGTGTACGTTTTTATTATATTAGCATAATTTTATTTTTTATATAGTATTTATATATTTATATATTTGCATAACATATTTGCATTGCAGGTATATCATCCAGTCAAATATTTTGCAGTCCCATACGTATGGCACACGTGCAGAACCGCCAACATCAAGTGATGGTCTATTACAATGTGGAGGAAAGGTCGGTAGGGGAGATCGCGCGAGAGATGCATTCCTTTTTTAGAGTACTTGTGAGGTGGTCGGACATCATTTCCATAGAGCCCAGAGACTGGCATTTGATGGATGCTGCCATCAAAGATCGAGTATGGAAGGAGATATGGATAAGTACGCACATCTTAGTTATATTTATGTATTTTATATATTTACACTATATATGTTTGATTAGAATAATTTTGTAACTGATTTTTGATAACTTTGTGCAGAGGAGATACGACTTCCCCGATCATGAGAGGACTCGAGATGCCCGACTGAGGAAGATCGAAGAGTTGTACCAGGGTTACAAATCAAGCTCTACAAAGGATAGCTTGTGCACCGACGAGACACTCCGAAGGAGCTTGTTCCTTAGATACAGGACTATCCTTCGAGTCAGTGGGAGAGGATGGTTAGATACTGAAGGAGCCAAAAGTTCGAGGTAAAATTTTTAACTTTCAAATTTTTTAATATGATTAAAATTTTATTTAAATATTTATTATTTATTTAAATATTTATTAGACTATCTTCCATCAGAATCGAAAGAATCGTGCAGCCCAGAAGTATACACACACTCTATGCTACGAGTCTATGATCAATCATGTGCATAAAGAGGTAATTAATTCTAAATCTTACTAGATAAATTAAATTAATATTTTTTATCATCTTTTTGATAAATTTATTCTTTGTTATAGTTGATGAGAGATGGAGTGATGTCCAACCGTAGCGAGATCTTTCGATCCAATCACACGGATAAGATGGGCAGGTCGATGAATGCTGCGATCAGGCATATTTTTATAAGTATTAAATATATTAGTATATATAATTAGTATTATAGTATTTTTTATAAAATTTTATTTTAATTTATAATTATAGGATCAGTTAAATGTACTTACGAGCGAGGGCCCGGATACCTCTGAATCCCATGACCATCTATCCAGGTCTTGAGACCTGAGCACTCTGGGAGGATCTGATACAAGATCTAACATACGTCGATGAGCTACTAGTCTAAGGCGAGCATCTCTTCACAGACTTTCGATGTCATCAGTCAGGAGAAGCTTAAGGAGGCGTTGGTATAAGCAGATCATGCTGTGATGGGGATAGATCGAGCTGAGAAGCATGCATCTTATCTAGAGGGCATCGTGAGAGACATGATGTCGATGCTCAATGCATATTTTAAAGTCATGGGCTTCAAGGATATGTTGGCCTGCATTCCAGCTCCAGCTTTAGTTCCGACTCTGGCTCCAGCACCAGCTCCGGCTCTAGCTCTAGCTCTAGCTCCGACTCTGACTCCGGATGACGACGATGATGATGTAGATTTAGGAGACTTTTGATATATTTTATTTTTTAAAAAAAATATTATAATAAATTTTATTTAGTAATAAAATTTTAGTATTTTAAAATAATTTTTATATTTATTATATTTTTATATTATATATCTAAATTTATCAAGTAAAATATATAAAAAAATAAAAATTTTAATTTTTTTAATTATTCAAGATTTATGACAGTGATTTTATAACCACTGTCATATCCATGCCAACCACTGCCATAGATCTCTGGTGCAAACGATGTCAACCGCTACATTAGACTGATGACAGCGGTTAAAAAATTGCTGCTATAAATTATCTATGGCAGTGGTTATGTAACCGCTGCTATAGATAACCTATGGCGGTAGTTACATAACCGCTGCTATAAGTCGATCTATTGTAGCAGTTTATAAATCGTTGCAATAGACTATCTATGGCAGCGGTTCAAACAATCATTGCAACAACCACTGCCATAGAGCTACGGTGATGGCTGTAGTAGCAGCAGTTAAATAACCGCTGTCATAGCCTATAATAGTATTTTTTTGGGCTACAACAGCAGTTACGAACCACTGCCGCAGTCTTTTTTTATAGTAGTGTATAGTTTTTCAGCATGAGTACACTATGTGTATACATTAGAGAATGATGATATGATTATATGAGCATGACATACTTGATTATATTATATTTAGAATTGATTTAGCAAAGTTAATATATAATAACTAGATTGAAAAAATATGGTTTGGACTAGCCTCGTCATGTAGATAGCCGACCAAAAGATTATGTCTGGGATAATCTGCTAAGAGCTTATGCTTGGGATAGCCCCCACGAGCTTATGCATGAAATTTTGGGTTAAACCAAGATTGAGACAACCCACCAAGAGCTCATATCTAGGACAGCTCCCATAGGCTTACACGTGAGATTTTGGATCAGACTAAGAATATTGAGGCATGATCTTAATTAGTTCAAAATTAAAAAAAAAAAGATTAAGAAATATAAAAGTATGATAAGAGAAAATATAATAAATTATGAATTAAATATTAAATAAAAAAGTTTTATGTATTGATATGTGGTGATATATCTCTTTTGATAATATAGATATTTGATATATGTTTATCTATATGTTTGAGTTGATTTGGATATTTTATGAGATTTTATGTTTTATTATCTATTATTATTTTTAAATTATATTACTATATTAGTGTGGATGTGTGAAAATTTTATTGGGCTGTGAAGCTTACAGCCCCTCTTCCTTCTCTTTTTCTTTTAGAGTTATAGGATATATGTATTTGGCCAGCATTGGAATCATGATTGAATGGATCGATTAGATAGAGCACCATCGGTGATAGTAGGATGATCGTGTTTTATAAATTATATAAGATTAAAATTTGTTAATATAAAATTATTTATTATGAATTGAGATAGATAATGTTCATAGAATGTTGCAATTGTAAGTAATTTTTATGGGCTTGCATATTTGTTAGGATTTGCTATAAAGAGTATGCGGCCATTACGTATCCAATTCGGATGTTAAGTTCAAGACATGACATAATTATTCTTAAAGTAATTGATTAATTATCATGTTTTATTTTTTAGGTTTAAATTCTTATTACAATTACAATCGCTCAAGCTCAAATTTTGTTTCATCAAAGGCCTTCAAGCAAGTTCTATTGTTCTATCAAAAGGCCTTAAATCAGGTTCTATTGTCCCAAACTTCAGATTTATTGATTGCTAATTTTAGCTAATATTTATTTTCTTATCTATAAAAATGATGCCTAGAAAATATCCATTGGGTCATGAAAAACTTGAGAAAAAAAGAAAACAAGAACAATTGACTCAATCATTATAAGGAGGTCTTGATAAATTTATTATAAGTAAAAAAGGTGATGTAGTTGAGAATTCAAATAATGTTGCTAGTGAATTTGTCAATGAAAATACAAATGTTACTTGTGAATTGGATAATGGTAATAATATTATTAATAATGGTAATAATATACTAATGATAATACTAATAGCATAGATGATCTCATTAATTAGTGATGATAAAAATTTAATGAATAAAAAACCAAGTGAATCAAATACTTTTGACATTTATGATCCTAGGATATGGAATAGTCTTGATACAAATTCTAGAGATTTACTAATTGAAAATGGTCCCAAAATAGATATTAATATAAAGTTCCCTCTTGATCAACATAATAGGCATTTTTCTTTAACCCATTATGATCAAAGTTTACCAAATGGAGAGCAACATGACTGAAAATGGTTAGCGTATTCAAAAGAGTTAGACAGATTATTTTATTTTTGTTGTAAGCTATTTAAATCAAATGATAATAGTAGTAGAAGTCAATTAGCAAGTGATGGCTTTAGAGATTGGAAACACCTTAGTGAAAGACTTAAAGCTCATGAAACTAGTAATGATCACATTCAAAATATGACCACTTGGATTGATTTGCATAATAGATTTTTAAAAAAATCAAACAATTGATAAACATATTCAAGAGCAAATTAATAAAGAGAAGGAACATTAGAAAAAAGTACTATTAAGAATAGTAGCTGCTATTAAATTTCTTGCTCAAAGTTCTCTAGCTTTTCAGGGAACAAATGAAAAGATTTATCAAAATAGTAATGGTAATTTTTATGATTAATTGAAATGATTATGGTTTTTGATCCAATTATGCAAGGACATCTTAGGCGTATTCAAAATAATAAAATTCAATATCATATATCTTAGTCATAAAATTCAAGATAAGTTAATAATTGCATTAGCATCTAATGCAAAAAAAAAATTAATAATTAAAATAATTAAAGAAGCAAAATATTATTCAATTATACTTGATTGTACTCCAGATGCAAGTCACCAAGAACAAATGTTTTTGATCATATGATGTGTGAATGTTTCAAAAAGGCCAATAACAATAGAAGAATACTTTTTAGAATTTTTAGAAGTGGATAATACATCGGGTTTAGGCCTTTTTAATGAATTACAATCTATTGTAGAAACTCTTGATTTAAACATTGATGATATAAGATGACAAGTATACGACAATGGAGCTAATATGAAAGGAAAAAATCAAGGAGTACAAAAAAGATTGTTAGAAATAAATCTTAGAGCATTTTATAGACCATGTGCTTGTCATAGTCTTAACTTGACACTTTGTAATATGGCTTCATCTTGTAGTGAAGCTAAACTTTTTTTGGTGTGATACAAGATATATATAATATATTTTGTGGTTCTAAATAGAGATGGAAAATTTTACTTGATAATGTACCTAATCTAACATTAAAGCCATTGTTACAAACACGTTGGGAAAGTCGCGTTGAGAGCATCAAAGTGATAAGATTTCAAACTCTACAAATAAGAGAAGCTTTATATCAATTAGCTGAAATTTGTGAGAACCCAAAAACAAAGAGTGAAACTGAATCTTTAGCAACACATGAGCTTGAAAATTTAAAATTTTTATTAGGAATGATTATTTGGTATGATATACTATTTGCTATTAATTTAGTTAGCAAAAATTTATAATCTAAGGATATTTGTATGAGTTAAAAGGATTAGTTTCATTTTTTGAAGGATATAGAGAAACTGGCTTTATTTCTACCATAATTTCGACTAAGAAAAGTGCAAATGAGATGAAAATTGATTTTACATTTTATTGAAAAAAATATCTTGAGATTCGGTCCATAATAAGCCCAGAATGATCTCCAAGATGACGAACAGAATCCAATGAGACTAAAAATAGCTCAAACGGAGTCCAAACGGAGAAGTTACGCATAAAAGAAGGATCGGAGCAGGTGGCACAGCGCATGGGTCCACCGGAGGGGCTCATAGGCTAGCAAGGCCAGTGGCAGTGTGGCCTAGGCCAGCAACATGCGCACTTGCATGGGCCGTGTGGGCGCCCAAGATGGAGTGCGGTCCACCATGGATCATCGGCTTACACCCTTGCACGTGGACTTAATAGGCATTTTTCGTCCGTTTCACATGGTCCACGGCACTATTCCATGGATCAATCATAATCCAACGGCTCTAGTTCGAGCCGGTCATGATTGAATGGTCCAAAATAGATTCTAGACTTGATTAGACATGATGGGCTACTATTTTGAATGATCCAATGGTCAGGAGAGCTCTCGATCACGATCAGATGGCTCAGAAGTAATTCAAGCTAGATCTGGACACTGTGTATGATTGAACGGCTCTAGAGCAAGCCGATCATGATCAGACAGCTAGAAAATGATCTTGGATGTATTTAGGACTAGATTTTCCATTAAAATACTATTTTTGAATTTTTAGAGTTTATATAACTCCAATTGATGAACCGTTTATTGCATTGGAGAGCTAGTTACATTCTAGAGGTATTGAAAAACTTCTTGAGAGATTTTAGAGGGCTTTTATAAGAATTTTAAAGCTTCTTATTAAGAGACTCTTATATAAGAATTGAATAATAAGTTTTTTTATATTTATTTATTTTTTATCTCTTATAGTAAAGTTTGCACGTCCCATGGAGGTAGATCTTGATCTAATCAATGTACTTGATTGTATGTTGTCTCTTATCTTTTATTATTTTTTCTTTCTTTTGCGGTATTCACATGTGATCGAGTGCAACGCAAATAATATCAAGAAGGTTCTGAGGTGGTGGTGTCCTAGCCAGACTCCATAATAATCGATGTCAGATTGAGTTGATACCCTAATAATTGGATCAGAGCCAGGTGATACCAGCACATATGGTTGCCCAGATTGTGATGGTGTTGATCGAGATTAAAGAAGATGGAGAAGACAAACACAATCAAGTTGGAGATCAATCGATCGATTTGACGGAAAAAGTCTTGTGGCAAGCAAGAGTGAAGGACGTGCTCATCCAACATGGATTGATTGATGCTCTCTTAAATAAAAAAAGCTAGACACCATAGAGGAGAGAACCTGAAAATGGCTATAGATGCAGATGGTAAGTACCATCCGCATGTACCTAGCAGATGAGATGGTGATCCATGTACTTGGCGAGACTTTTTGGATGGTACTGTGGTTGAAGCTCGAGAAGTTGCATGTGATGAAGTTCCTTACCAACACCCTCTTTCTTTGAAATAGTTCTATTAACTGTAGATGACAGAGGGACAAAGCGTACAGAAACTTCTCAGCCACTTTTAGAAGATTCTTCCTGATCTTCTCAGTATAGGTGAGAAGTTTGAGGAGAAGACCAACATATTGGTCTTGCTAGCATTACTTCTCCTTCATATAAGTTTTTAATAACTACTCTTATCATAGAGAAATGTACCATCAAGATGGACGAAGTCACTACAGCGATTCTTCATAATAAGGTTCTTAGGAGGGAGAATCCAATTTCGAGCTTAGATGGTGGCAATTCAGCTTTAGCAATTTCTGAAAGAGTAGATGGTAGAAGTGGCAGAGGATCATGAGATGGACGATCTAGATCCAAGATAAGGGATCCCAGCAAGATCAAATGATATCGTTGCAATGAGTTAGGACATCATGTCAAAGATTACCTATAACTTAAGGATCGGACGAGGACTACTATAGCGACGGCCAGTAGCGAGTCAGAGGATGATATCTTGGTGATATCTGACATGATATTTACTTCTTTCTAGTAGTGAATTTTAGATTCTGCATGCACATATCATGTTTGTTATAAAAAGGAGCAGTTTGACTTTCTGAAGAGTAGTGAGAACATTGTTCATCTACCAGATGATCAAGCTGTGCGATCAGAGGCATCGGGATGGTCAGCTGGAGGACACATGATGGTGCAGTGAGGAGATTGGGGGAGGTTCGATATATACCTAATTTTAGATAAAATCTTATATCACTAAGCATATTAGATTCAAATGGCTATAGGTTGGTAGCTGGTAATGAAATTCTGAAGGTCATGTATGGTGATGGGATGATATTAAAGAAAAAAAAGATGAAAGAATATTACTATCTAACAAGAAGCCTAGTACAAAGTGAAACTTCATGAGCCAGAGGGAGTCCAGTGTGAGATAGAGCTCCAAGTGGAGATAGATCAGGCACAAGATGGGAGACTCGAGAGAACGACAGGCAATATCACAAAGTCAAGTTTCTATTAATGCAGGGGCTATCCCGAGCAAGTCTCAGGTCAGGAAGACCATAGTCATTGATGGAGATGAGATCGAACAGTCTAACTCGACTCTCACGTTTGCCCATCCATGAGACAGCAGGTGTGCCCCAGGATATGGGGGCAAGATGGATCGTAGGCTCTCAGAGATAAGTGGCAGCTAAATATCGAGTCAAGATAGAGATTGTTGAAAAAAATATCTTAATATTTAATTTATAATAAACTCAGAACGAGATTCACAATGATGAACGAAATCTAACGAGACCAAGAACAGTTTAAACAAAATTCAGATGGAGAAGTTATGCGCAAAAAAAAATTAAAGTAGGTGGCATGGCCCATAGGCCCACTGGAGGGGCCCACAAGCTAGCAAGGAGGCGGTGGTGTGGCCTAGGCTGGCAACGCATGGCGGCGCTGGGCCAGCTCATATCGTATAAAACATCAAGTAAAAAGAAAACGATAATTTGATAGAAATGATAATGTAGATATTGAACAATCACCGGAAGAATCATTTAGAGTTAATTATTTTTTATATTTAGTAGATCAAGCTATCTTTTCATTTAAAAATAGGTTTGAACAATTTCAATTATATAAAAATAATTTTGGATTTTTGTTTGATTTCAAAATGTTAATTAACTTCATTGGATGAAGAAAGTTTGAAAAAATCATGTCTTAATCTTCAAAATATTTTTAACAAACAGTAATCATTATGATCTTGATGGGATTGATTTATTTTCAAAATTAAAGGTTCCAAAAATGATTATGCTAAAAGAAAATAAATATTTCAATGGATATACTTAATTATATTAATGAAATAAATTATTATCCAAATGCATCAATTGTATACAAAGAATTATTGACCATACATGTCACTATTGCCTCCATTGAAAGAATTTCTTAAAATTAAAATTATTAAAATTATATTTGCAATCAACAATATTACAAAAAAGATTAAATGGTTTAGCTATGTTATCTATTGAGGAAGAATTATTGTCAAATATTGATTACAAAAAAAATTATAAAAAATTTTACATCATAAAATATATATAAATTAATTTTTAATGATAATTAATGTTTAAAGTATGTTAATTTTTAATAGAGAAGGCCCCATTTTCTCATTTGGCCCCGGGTCTAAAAAATGTCAGGACCGGCCCTAGCACTAGGTGACATATGTAGGCCAGCAACTGCATTTCTTAAACTTTTGTCAACCACCATGTACCAACAGCTATATGCTAGCACCGTATGATTCGGCTATAGATATATTTGGCATTGAGGTATATTACGATTTGTAAATTATGGTGAAAAATAAGTATGGCCCGAACCTTGGAAACAAGAAGCATCTCAATTATCAAACATGTTTTGACCTCAAATGCAGGAAGAGGAATTGTAGGTATCATGGCTATCATAGCACTAGTCATGTTATCTATCGCTATCAGAATCCGACCTAACTAGGACCATCTGAAAGGCATTGTTTGATCCACGGTAATGAAATATAATCCGCCATAAAACCATGGATCTACATACCAAAAGAATGAAAAAGCTCATCAGATTGGTTCCGACCGGGCCTTTCAATGCTTAAGTCAGATCGAGTATTATCCTATTTTGATTAGCTTGGTTTCGGATGGCTTTTATCTCTTTTCACTTCAACTTTCTTAACTTTTTGAAGAGCTTGGCCTTCTCGGTCTTCTGATGAGCTTCTTGATCTTTGCGACTTTCTGATGTTTTTTTTGGCCTTTTGATAACTTGTTCAACCTTCTTGGTATTTTATAACCTTTTTGGCCTCATCGGCCTTTTGATGAGCTTCTCAGCCTTCTTGGTCTTTTGATGACCTTCTCGATCTTCAGATGACTTTCTCGACCTTCTCAGCCTTCTCAGTATTTCGATGACCTTTTTGATTTTGTCAGCCTTCTCGACTTTCTAAGTCTTTCTGGCTTTCTCAACCTTCTCGATCTTCTTAGCCTTCTCTTCTCCACTTTCTGAGCCTTCTCAACCTTCTAATGACCAACTTTTTTTGACGTTAGCTTTCTGATGTCTTCAACCTTTTGATAACTTCGACCTTGGCCTTAGCTTGGTCGCTCGTGGACCTTTGGTACTATGAAAAAAGAAAAATAAAATGATAGATGAGGGCTTGAGAGCCTCTCACTATAAGAGTTTTTTGTGGAAATTTCTCTCTTTTTCCTACCTCCTTTCCTTTGGGGTTCCCTTGGCCCTGTTTATATAAGTGTAAAGCAAGAATATGTTATAGTTAGAGGTGAAAATAAAGGGATGAGACATAACTTTCTTATTATGAACCATTACCTTCTTCTTTATTTGTATTTAAATCTGTCATAATCATCTTTCTATTTTTGAATTTCTCTTGATAGCAAAGATGTAATTGCTCATAATTCAAATCTTTACAGAATTGCTAGCCATGGGTCAATTAATAATAGGGAGGTTGATTTATATGCCATATCATATGCCTCCACTTCTAAGTCTGAAGTGGTTTTACTACTTCAAATAAAGAAAGTAGTCAATAAGTAATCAAAATATCTAAAATATCTAAAATAAATCAAAAATTAAAGTATCTGAAGTAGATTAGAAGTCAAAATATTTGAAGAATATTCGAAGTAGATCAAAAATTAAAATATCCAAAAAATATCTGAAGTGGATCAAAATTAACTTGAAATATTTAAAGATTTTTCAAAGTAGATCAGAAGTCAAAATATTCAAAGAATATCCATAATTGATCGAAAGAAAAATATCCAAAGTAGATCAGAAGTCGAAATATTTGAAAAAGATCAGAAGTAGACTAGAAATCAAAATATTCAAAAAAAATCAGAAGTCAATTACACTCCAACTTTGGAGCCCATATTTTGAAGGCCTAAGTCTGGGCTTTCATTAGGTCAGTTCTCCCATAGATAAGTCGAATCATCCCAAGTCGAAGCTCATACCATTTATTAAGTTGGTATTTAGCCGACTAAATCAAATCATCCCGAGCTAGAGCTCATACCTTTCGTTAGATCGATGTTTAGCTTATCAAGTTGAATCATCTTAGGCAAAGCCAGTCAATTATCCTCATAGTTGGGATTTGGAGATCGTAGTCGAAGCTAGGATCACCTCAATTGACTTTTCTTAGTTGTTTGAATGGATCCAGATCCTTAGTTGATTTTCTACTTTCCTCGCTTCTGGTGTCTAGCTTACTAGGTCTTCTGCTTAACTCATTTCTGATACGAGGAGCGATTCATAGAAATCTTTCTCAGTTGGTTGAAATCAGCTTCGGCTGGGTCGCTTTGAGTTTGTTGCAGCTCGGTTGGATTCAAGGTGAATCTTTTTGGTGCTTTTTTAGAGGGAGCCAGACACCTACTTTAATCTATTGCACCTTCCCCAATGTGCATATATTTTTGTGCATGCTTGAGGAGTTCCAAGTAGGTTCTAGAGAACTTATTATCCAAAGTGTAAGCCAGTACTCTCACATCTTAGGGTTTGAAGGTGTCTAGCTTATGTCAAATATTTAAAGACATGAACTTGACTAACTACAACTATTGCAATTGATCTAGAGTATCCTTGACCTAAACTAAAATAACACTTGCTTAGATTTGTTCAATTGTTCTAGTTAAGTCTATTTTTCAATTCTAACCTTAGATTTAACCCAATTAATAGATCTAATTCAAACTAACCCATTAACCCATGTGTTATGCATTTGTCTTCGGATCTTTAATTCATAATTCTAGATCCTAACTTACAATCCTTAATTCTTAATTAAGTATTGGCCTGATGGATTAGGATTTGGTATTTGAAATAATTTTAAAATTTTATAAAATATTTTTACAAATGATACTATCTACTAAATGGGTCGACTCATTTCATAAATAGATCAGCTCATTTCATAAACAGTAACCAATTGTATATTTAAATCAAAATTTATATACAGTACATAAAATAAATCATGAATCAATTTTAGATCTAATCTAAACATATTCATGATTATTATTTTTACTTTGAAAAAATTTTAAAAACTTTTTTCACTATTTATCTTCATGAATGAGTTCACAATGGCATCCCTCCATGCTATAAGAGATCTCCATCAAATAGAAGAAGATGGCCTTTAAATCATTCTTATCTCTTATGATTGGATGGCTTAGTAACTCATTCAATTTGATTACTAAGCTAATTGAACATAAAATATATCAAATATGTTAACACTCAGATTTTTAAATAGCATATATATCATATCATATGACCTAGTGCTCTGATACCAATGATGGAAAAATCATAGGATACTTAGCATGCATTTTGAAACTTTTTCAAATAACTAACAGCAAAAGACTAAAATTAATCTAATTAATCTAAGCATGTGAATGATCTAATCATAAAAATATTCTACTCTAGGATCATAATATGATATATATGCAAGTAGAAGATCCAAAAACATAAAGTAGTACATCCTATTTACTACTCTACTCATGTTCAAAATGCAATACCAGAGTGCACGTAGATGATCTCCATAATCGAAATCCTTAGATGAGGGCTTCCTCATGTCACGATATAGCCACATAGAGCATTTAGCCTCTTTGGATTGTCCACACGAGGCTCCAGATCTCGATCAGCTTCTCTGGAGTACTAGCTTCTTGCCAGAATATCTGATGGTTGACGTTAATCAATCTCCTTTTTCTAATTGCCAGGATGCTCCAAAAGACTAGAAAGAATACCTGAGAGGATGAGGAAGAAGTTTGAAAGGTTTCATGGAGTTGTGACACTCATAGC
The DNA here is from genome assembly GCA_006176705.1 of Cocos nucifera. Taxonomy (NCBI): domain Eukaryota; kingdom Viridiplantae; phylum Streptophyta; class Magnoliopsida; order Arecales; family Arecaceae; genus Cocos; species Cocos nucifera. Next base: position 385,161 of record QRFJ01002213.1, on the reverse strand, counting down.
TCTCATCTTTCTTTCCAAATCCTAGATCAGAACCCTAGAGCAGCACACACACCCAAGACCCTTGTGCCTCTCTCTAGATTTTTCCTCTTTGGAAAACTCTTAAGTTTCACATGCAGGAAGAAGTGACTCACACATAGAAGAACTCTCTAGTAGAATGAGTGCATGCCCCCTTTTTATTCCTCTTTTTAATGTACGAGAAAACGTGTAGATGGCATGTGGATAGATTAGGATAAGTTGGTTGTTTGCTTGAATTCAAATCTCATTTAAATTCAAATGCCAACCACCTATCCTTATCTATATGGGGCATGAAGAGAAGGGGATGTGACGCTCTTAGGGTGCATGGAAACCAATAAGAATCTGAATTCTCATGGAGAATAGAGGGCAATGGTTAAAGGTCATGGCGCAAGGGAGAGAAGTCTAATCCTTTTGGACTTAAAACTTTATCCAATTAAGTTTCCAACCAAACTCATTTGGCTAGACTCAGTTAGATCAAAATAAATCTAACCAAATTAGGCTAAAACCATCTCAATTAAATTTTAATTAAATCAAAAATTAGTTGAGTCCAAGCCTTTATCAAATAAAGGAATTATCTTCTTTAGCGATTAGGTCATCTCATAACCTAATCGGATCAAATCTAATTTAATTAGACTTGATCCAAAACTCATCACTCAATCAAATTAAGTTAATCAGTAATCTAATTGCTAATTAATTCTTTCATAAATTCAAAGTTTTAATCCAGTGGATCCCTAGGTAATAGAGTCCCATTCCAATGAAACTCTTGATCAGAGAGTCTCAAACTAGTGAAACTCTTGATCCCAGAGTCTCGGTCTAATGAAACTCATGATAACAGAATTTCAAACTAGTAGGACTCTTAATCATAAAGTTCTAGACTAGAGAAACTTAGAGTCCCAATCTAGTAGGACTCTTGATCATAGAGTCCTAGTCTAGTGGGACTCTTTATCATAGAGTCTCAATCAGTGAGACTCTAGACCAGCCATCAGATCAGGTAGGAACCTCTAATATGTGTGACCTCATAAGTTCGAATCTAAGCTGGTAGCATAGTAGTCAATTTCTGTATCAATTGATGTGATCATCTAGCAATGGTATCCGACATCTGAATATGTTGAATAGTTGCAATGCAACATTCAGAACCTACTAGAATATGATACCGTATAATTATTCCCTTTGATCTTTGTGTTTAGGATAACTGAGAGTTAAACTATCAACTCTAAAAAAATACATCCATAATATGTCTCAACGTAATCAGTCATGTGACTCCTCACAAGGGCTACCTTGGCCAAGGCTTTGCTAAATTGAAATACAATGCAACACATCTCCTAAAATCAGGAATGGTCAATCCCATCTTGACTCACACACCAACTTTATAAGTATTTGACTATGTCCAAAATTCTTCCATCATTGAATTATAAATTTAGGTAGTATAGCATCAAAGCACAGTGAGTTGCTTGCAAGTCACCATGGTGATCTCAGGTCAGAGGAACACTTATGTCCATATCCCTTTGGAGCAAGTTTTGACAATAGAATGCTCTGAAGTTAGTCATGTTCAATGCAGATGGACCCCTATATCTCATCTGCATGCCATACCAATATCTCCATACTTCTTGATCAAGAGGACAATCAATCCAAATGATCTACACTCGATAAACATTATCGTCCTAGATAATAACATATCATTTGATCAGAAATAGATTTAAAGACTAAACAATAAATCCTTCTTTATCGATTTTAAATAGTCTTAAGGACTTCATCATAATACAGAAGTTCATTAAAAGAAGATACACAACTTACAATAAAAAAAGCTAAAATAAACTTTTATTCATAAATAATTTATATATAAATTTATATCAATTAGTTCAACCATCAACATACTGATGATTAGCTTTAGGATACAATTTTCAATAACTCTCACTTGTTCTAAAGTCAATCGGTACAGTATCGTATATCCATCTTCGACTTATAATCATCGAACTCCTTTACCATGAGAACTTTAGTGAATGGATCAACTAGATTCTCCTTTCCATCAATCTTCTGAAGCTTGATATCATCTCGATCTGCGATCTTTCAGATAAGATGGTAACAATGTAAAATATGCTTCATTCACTGATGTGCTTTCGGTTCATTCACCTAAGCAATGGCTTCAGTGCTATCACAGTAGAGCAAAACTAAACCATCAAGGGAGGATGCCACTCCAAGCTTGATAATGAATTTTTTTAGCCACACAGCTTTCTTGGTAGCATCGGATGTCATGATGTACTCTGCCTCGCAAACTAAGTTGGTCATTGTATGCTGCTTAGAATTTTTTCAGTAGACAGCTCCACCATTAAGGATAAATACATATCCCGACATACTTTTGTTGTCATCATGATTAGATTAAAAACTAGAGTTTATAAACTCCATAAGTTTTAAATCTGACTCACCATAAACTAGCCACTGGTCCTTAGTATTTCTCAATACTTAAGAATGGTTTTTACAATCTTCCAATGGTTCTTTCCTAGATCAGACTAGTATCTACTCACTACTCCTAGTGAATATGCCACATCTGATCTCGTACATGTCATGGTGTACATAATAGAATCCACTATCGAGGTATATGGTATTCTACTCATATGCTCTCTTTCTTGAAGTGTTGTCGAATAATCTCTCTTTGAGAGAGAAATTTCATGGTCTATCATAATATAATCTTTTTTGAAATTCTCTATGCTAAATCATTTCGGCACATTATCAATGTACATGGACTGGGACAATCCAAGCAACATCTTAGATCTATCTCTATAGATCTTCATCCTTAGGATGTTGGATGCTTCTTTCAAGTTCTTCATGGAGAATTAAGATGATAGCCAAATCTTTATTTTCTGTAATACAGAAACATCATTTTTTATTAAAATAATATCATCTATATACAACACAAGGAATACTACTACTGAATTATTAGTCTACTTGTATATGCAAGACTTTTCTCCATTCTTAATGAAGCCATATGTTTTGTTTGTCTTATCAAAATACTTGTTCCAACTCCAAGATACTTGCTTCAATTTATAAATAGATCTCTGAAGCTTGCATATCTTAGACTCATCTATGGATGAGAACCCCTCAGGTTGTATCATATACACATCTTCATCCAGCTCTCCATTTAGAAAAGCTATCTTCATATCTATCTATCAGATTTCATAGTCCAGATGAGCAGCTATTACAAGCATTATCAGAATAGATTTAAGTATTACCACAGAAGAAAATATCTCATCATAGTATATACCATAATGCTGACGATATCCCTTAGCAATCAGACAGACTTTATAAGTCTCTACCTTTCCGTCTATGCTCTTTTTTCTTTTAAAATACTACAATAAAACTTATTTTTTATAATGTAATATATTCATTGCTAATAAATAATTTTCATCGCTAATAATTACTAGCGATGAAAATTTTATCACTAATTCTTAGTCACGAAAAATAGGATCGTAGATAATAATTAGCGACGAAAATAAAATTTTCATTACTAACAAAAATTTTTTACAATGAAAGATTTTCGTCAAAAAAATTTTTTATTTCATTGAATTATTTATGATGAAAATTTTTACTACAGAATCCAAAATTTTTCATCATAAATAAAAAATTTATATGATAAAATATTTTTATCATAAATAAAAAAATTATTTATGATGAAAAGTTTTTATTACAAATAAAAATTATTTGCAATAAAAATTTTTCATGATAAATAAATTTTTTATTTATGGCAAAATATTTCATCATAAATTATTTTTTATTTATGATGAAAAATTTTCATTATAAATAATTACATCATAAATTATTTTTTAAAAAATTTATAAATAAATATATTTATATTTTTAATATTTATATTTATAATTTATAAAATTAAAATAAAAAATTTAAAAATAAATTTCATCATTTCATCCATAATAAATTTTATCATTTCATTATATAAAAAGTATTTTTTGGTAAATAAATACAAAAGATCCAAAATAAAAATAAAAATAGAAGAAAATAGGCCACTAGCCATCAAGCATCAATAATATCTAGAGAAGAAGAATGGGCCAAAGGAGGGGAGCACTCAAAAGAGCTTGGATCGGCCTGCTGCTATCTCATCAGCTGCATCATCTGCTCCATCTACGCCATTTGCTCCATTATCTATGACTAAAATAATTGATACTCATCGATGCGTACAGTCAACTCAGCAGTCCGCTATAAATTCTTAGCAATCTATCTCTATATCTCCGCCAGCCAAGCATCGCAGGCAATATGGATGCCAATCCTAGATGAGCATGAAGATGTAGGAGCTTTGATCTTATGCCTTAGCCTTCTAACATAATAGGATCTTGTACCAAGCACCTAATCATAGATCTTATTATCTATGGGTGCGGTCGAGCCTTCTAGGATAAGCTGGGATCTAATGTCTATCACATGATCCTGAAAATTAAAGTTATAACTATTCTAAGTTTGTACTATGATCACTATCGTAAGTGGTCAAAAATAAAATCTAACTCACTACTGTATAGATAGGATGAGTCAGGATCGTATCCATAGGGATAGTATTAATTATATTTAAATAATAAATTAAAAAATAAGATTTAATTAAAAATTAATTAATTAAAAGACTACTTAAATTAATTAAGAAAGCAAATAAATAGCAAATTAACTAAAAATTGAGTTGAAGTATGAAAGATGAATTTTCAGAATATCAATTGATCTCTTATCTGATAACTGGTATTCTTTTTAATATGTCATAATTGATATCTAATCAATAAAGATATAACATATCTTAGAGAGTATGGCTTGTATCCTTAGATCACAGCCCATTTCTTAAAGTTATAGGCTAGTCTAAATTGATTTAGATATAATACCAAGAATTAATCTAAATATAATCTATCCTAAGAGCACGAACCATATCCATAGATCACGACTCGTCCCAAGGGTAATAAACTATTCTAGATTAATCTCATGCAAGAAAATAAAGATACAAAAGAATAATAAAGAAAATCAGTCTCTATTGCATAATAAAAAAAATTATAAAAGATGAAAAATAAAAAATATTATCAAAATAAGATCACAATGATCTTCTAAGAAAGAAAGAATCAACCAGCCATTGGAAAGCTTCTTGCTAAAAACTTCATCCTGAAATCCGAGGTCTTGCTGAAGAACCCGGGCAGCAGCTGTTTGCAAAAATCTGACACCGAAGAGAAGATTTGGTGGTTTGTTGAAGAAAGAAAGAGAAAAAGTTGAAGAAAGAAGGGTTTGAGAGAGAGAAATAGGAAGAAAGAGCTTGTTGTTGGTGAAGGAAGGGCTTTGGAGAGACTTAGGAGGGCTTGGAGAGGTTTGGAGGGGCTGGTTCCCCAAGAGGGGGAGTTTCTCACTCATTGCTTAGTCTTAGGAAGCTTTTTATAGAGAAAAATATGGAAGAAATCAAGTTAGAATCAGAGAAAAATTAAGAAAAATGAGTCTGGATCAAGTTCTACTGCCTATGAAAATTTTTTGCCATTAGATCAAGTTCAAACGGTCCAGCTCTAGTCAAAATCTATCACCTGTAGCTTGAATAAGACTCAGATTAATTCACAGCCGTCAGAACAAGCCTGGGGATAAATTTCAACCATTGGATGGTGCCCAGATCTTTTGAAGCAAATTGGAGAACCCTTTTCCATCGTTGGATCCTCACTGACATGATTCCTGACTGTCAGATCACACTAATTTGCTGGATGCCTTCGAATCAAATCAAAAAATGATGCTAGCCATTAGATCTCAATCGAAATGAATGCCCGCCATCCAATCATGCTCTACTGTAGCTGTGGACCACCATAGACCGACCATATCGAAGATTTGGACCAATCAATGCACAGCGTGTGAGCAAAATGATGGAAATACCCTCGCTTAAGGGTCTACCATGAGCCATGATGATTTTGACGTCACGCTGATGTCAGCAGCATGCGAGAGTGAGTCAGCTAGGTGGCTTGCACTGGTGCATGGGCTGAGTCGGCTTGGCTTGCTGGCTGGGTGCGCCTGGATGCACCAACTGATATAGCACGGGGGCTTGACCCGACTGAGCCATTTTTAATTTTTTTATTTTTCTTTTCTTTTTTTCTTTGAATCTTCATTCTAGGTCCATTTTAACTCCGATTGGCTCCAAATTTATTTTATTATGATCCATAAATTGAGCTCTTTTTATTTATGATCTTTTTTTATAAAAAATAAAATAAAAATATTAATTCTTAAGAATAAAAATAAATTAATATAATAAATTAATATTTATATATATATTTAATGTATTCATCACACCTTCCAACTTGAACTTTGCTTATCCTCGAGTAAAGTAGATAAATTAGCAACATATACTGACTTAGTCTTGAATTAAAAGTTAAGTTTAGACCTTCCTAAAGGTAGTTGATACCCAGCCAGACCATTAAAGAGGTACGTTGTCGGATTACTAATTCAATCTAATTAATGGTTTGAGTATTAACCAAAATTTTTAGAGATCTTCTTTCACCAACTCTTCACTTTACTATTTAAATCTTCTAACTTGATGTGAGAAGAGTTTATTATCTTTTTACAATCTAGTCTCCTTATTATCCACCTTTTCTTTTTCTCTCTTTACTTTTTTTGGATTCTTGCATCCCCACCTTTTGATGCAAACCACAATGGTTACTTAGGTGAAGGAGCCCGATTACTTAGTGAGATAATGCTAAACCTCTTTTTAATTCACATTGCCTATCTTTTTACGTGAACCATAATGCTTACTTAAGCGAAGGGGCCTGGTTACTCAATGGAAGACCAATGTATTTTATTTTATTATAGATTTTAAGAAAGATTTTTGCATAGTTTGATCTTTCCATCCAACTCTCATGAAGTAGATTCTTTATTGAGATCAGTAAGAAGAGATTTCTAGAATCACTCTTAAAATTTGGTCTAGTCTAAATCCCACCATTCATTAGGTTTTCTTAATAATTAGCTTCTCAATATCTCTAAAATTATTTAGATCATTAATCATTCTTTTATTAGGATGCCTAATTAATTCTTAATCAAAATAAAGTTTGAATACATAAAGCTAATTATTTTAAATCATACTTGAAGACTCATAAGTTTTAAAGTTAGTTATTCTTCCCCCCAACTTAATTTTCATTGTCCTCAATGGAAGAAGAGAAAAATAAAAAATAATTATCAAGTAGGGATACCATCTGGTTTATTATTTGTAGGTCCTTCAGTATACTCTATTAAGTTCATATAGGATGTTTGATGTGCTCCCCCCACTTGGGCTAATCATCTTTATTAATGTCTTATAAAAAAAATTAAAAAAACTAAAAATTTGAAAAAAAAATAAATGATGGGTTGCCTCCTAACAAGCACTAAGTTTAAGATCTTCAGCCAGACCAAGACATTCTGTCTATCCCATGTCAAAAATTGAATTGACAAATTCTAATGATTTTGGATTGTCAATCTCAGGAAGATGGCTTGCGATCCTAATATTTATAGATTTCAGTATTGTATCATCAATTTTTAGAAAATAATTCACAACCCCATTCTTAGTCAGTTTTATTTTTCTAATTTTAAGAAAATAATTTATGAACCCATTCATATATCCTTGTTTCTTAAGAATTTTTTCTATCTATTCTTCTAATATGCTCATAAATTAAATTTTTGGATTAAGGATTGCGTTCGATATAACGGGCATCAGAAGCGTATCAATTGGTTTCAAACATGCGTACTCGGGTGTAATCAAGGGATGATTCAGTTCTGAAGAAGGTGATTCTAGAGAAGAAGCTATTAGAGCTGGTAATGATTCATATTTTTCTGCCCATGAAAAAATGGTGCTAAAATTAGATGGCTCTAATAATATATTTTCATTCTCAGCATATCCATCAATATTTAAATCATCCATTATAAAAGGATCCCTACGTGTATGCACTGCATCCTGAGAAATAATTCTAGGAGTAGCTTTCTTAATTACCTCTTTAGGTACATCCTCCTCAAAATAATTTTTAATTCGTCTAGTGGGCTGTTCTATAAGAGTTTCATGAACATTGGAGCTCTCAGCCATATATTGCTCCCTTGGGTCACTTATGAGTTGATTAGATAATTCTTCTCTCTCCTAACTATTGAATGCAGTAGTTAGCTGACTAACTTGGGTTTCCAGCTTGGATATTGATGGAGTGTGGGAGTGAATGTTCATATTGAGCCCTTCTAATATGTGTAAAACTTTTTCTTTAAATGCCGAACTATAAGTATTTGAAGAAGGTTGCTGAACATTTTGATATTGGTATGCTGTATAAGTTTCATCCAGATAACTAGGTTCATAATTGATTATCGGTTGTGATATCTCATAAAAATTTGAATAGTTTTTCCAACCCAGATTGTAAGTGTTGTAGTGAGGGTTATAATAATTGGTATGAGTTGGGACTGGGTAAGTCTGCTCATGTGCAAATTTTTAAGATCGATATACAACTGGATATTTACTAATTAGGTGGTGGAAACTTGAACATATGTCACACACATGCAAAGATGAGGTAGGAGAGTGTCTCATATTTAATAGACAGTCAAGTTTCTGATATAATTTATTTACCTTATTATGGATATTTATGGAGTTTTCAGCCTCATAGATTCCACCATTATTAGATCCATACATGGGTGTATAGGGGTCATAGGTATAAGAAGAAGGAATAAAGTATTCTCTCAATTGGCGAAAGGGTGTAGCCATAATTCTAAATTTGTTAACTCTAAGGGTTTATTCAATTTCAAGATCTAAGGATTGAATTTTGGATCGTGATAAATAATGTCCAAGTAAATACTCTATAATTATATCTTAGAGCAAACACAAAAAGATTTTTTTTAGTTTTCTAAATTTTTTTAAATTTTTTTTAATAAGATAAAAATAGATGAAAGAAATTTTAAAGATGAAAATCTAGAGAGTCCTAAAACTAAGAAATAGATTAGAAAAGTTTTATTAAGTTTAATGATAGTTAGCAATCAAGTTATGTAATCAATCCTAGCTAAGAGCTATCCTACATCTAGATAGCTCCTAACTGCCAAGGTCACCTTCAATCCCTTCAAGTATAGAATAGCCACTCAACTGGTCAGGTAAGCGTAAAGTCGGTGAGAGTCTTCCTGTTACTTATCTTAGATATCAATTGTGCTTGGCCGGATAAGCTAAAGGAACCAATTATAAACCACCTTCCTTCGGGCCCAGTCATCCCTGAACCACTTACCTTAGACACCAATTGAATTGACTATCCCTAATCCCGTCCAACTCTTAGGATTTCTTATCCTAATGAGCTCAAATATTCTTAGGAGCCAACATCCAATTTTAAGAATTAAGATTTGGATCAATGCAATACGAAGGTTTATGATTTTTGGACCAAGGAAGGATGATCAAATTTCAACCTTATCATGTTTAATTGGGTTTAGTGCCCTTAAAGTGTCTTATAAAGATAAGATGCAAATAGTCAAAATGTCCAAGTTAGTTTAGACAATCAAACTTAAATTAATTAATTTTACTTGTTAGGTTCTGTGATTAGGTCTCTAATCCCTAGATAGCTTATGTAGTATCAGTGTAATTTTTTAATTTTTTTAATTTTTAATTTTTTAATTTTTTTAAATTTTTTTAAATTTTTTTTAATTTTTTATTTTAATTTTTTTTTTTTAAAGTAACTAAATTACGATCTCCGACAATGGCACCAAAATTTGATCGCTATCGTAAGTGGTCAAAAATAAAACCTAATTCACTATTGTATAGATAGGATGAGTCAAAATTATATCCACAGAGATCATATTAATTATATTTAAATAATAAATTAAAAGTAAGATTTAACTAAAAATTAATTAATTAAAAGGCTACTTAAATTAATTAAGAAAGTAAATAAATAGTAAATTAATTAAAAGTTGAGTTCAAGTATGAAAGGTGGATTCTCAGGATCTAAATTGATCTCTTATCTGAGAGCTCGTATTCTTTTTAATATGCTACAATTAATTGATATCTAATCAATAAAGATATAACCTATCTTAGAGAGTACGATCTGTACCCTTAGATCACAGTCCATTTTTTAAAGTTATAAACTAGTCTAAATTGATTTAGATATAATACCAAGAATTAATCTAAATATAATCTATCCTAAGAGCATGAACCATACCCATAGATCATAGCTCATCCCAAGGGTAATAAACTATTGTAGATTAATCTCATGTAAGAAAATAAAGACACAAAAGAATGATAAAAAAAATCAGTCTTTCTTGCATAATAAAAAAATATAAAAGATAAAAAATAGAAAATACCATCAAAATAAGATCATAATGATCTTCTGAGAAAGAGAGAATCAGCCGACCATCGAAAAGCTTCTTGCTGAAAACTTCATCTTGAAATCTGAGGTCTTGCTGAAGAACATGGGTAGTAGCTGTTTGCAAAAATCCGACACCGGAGAGAAGATTTAATGATTTGTTGAAGAAAGAAAGAGAAAAGATTGAAGAAAGAAGGGTTTGAGAGAGAGAAATAGGAAGAAAGAGCTTGCTGTTAGTGAAGGAAGGGCTTTGAAGGGACTTAGGAGGGCTGGAGAGGTTTGGGCTGGAGAGGTTTGGAGGGGCTGGTTCCCCAAAAGGGAAAGCTTCTCGCTCGTTACTTAAGCTTAGGAGGCTTTATGTAAAGAAAAATATGAAAGAAATCAAGTTAGAATCAAAAAAAAATTAAGAAAAATGAGTCAGGATCAAGTTCAATTGCCTATGAAAGTTTTCTGCCGTCAGATCGAGTTCAAACAGTCCAAATCTGATCAAAATTTGTCACCTATAGCTTGAATAAGACTCAGATTAATTCACAGCCATGAGATCAAGCTTGGGGATAAATTTCAACCATTGGATGGTGCCTGGATCTCCTAAAACAAATCGGAGAACCCTTTTCCATCGTTGGATCCTCACCAGCATGATTCCTGACCATCGGATTGCGCTAATTCATTGGATGCCTTCGAATCAAACTAGGAAACGATGCTGGCCATTGGATCTTAGTCGAAACGAATGCCCACCATCCAATCACGCTTTACTATAGCTATGGACCACCATAGACCGACCGTATCGAAGATTCGAAACAATCAACGTGCGGCATATGAGCAAAATGACTGAAATACCCTCGCTTAAGGGTCTACCATGAGCCGCGATGATTTTGACATCACGCTAACGTCAGTGGCATGCAGGAGTGAGTCAGCTGGGTTGGCTTGGCTTACTGGCTGGGCGTGTCTAGATGTACCGACTGATATGGCACAATGGCTCGAGCCGGCAATATCATTTTCAATTTTTTATTTTTCTTTTCTTTTTATTCTTTGAATCTTCATTTTGGATCCATTTTAACTCCGATTGGCTCCAAATTTATTTCATTATGACTCATAAATCGAGCTCTTTTCATCTATGATTTTCTTTTCTATAAAAAAATAAAATAAAAATATTAATTTTTAAGAATAAAGATAAATTAATATAATAAATTAATACTTTTATATATATTTAATGTGTTCATCATACTAAAAATCAAAATATCAATGACAAAAATAGTTGAAAAAACTTACGTAAAGCTCTTGGCTCCCAACCATCCTGTCCCCTGAACGTCGCTGATGGATCCGCTGGTAGATCTCGATCCTGCAAGGAAGCTCACCACTCTTTACATCTCTCTATAATTTGAAAATAATTAATATATTTTTTTAAATAGTTAAAAAATTAAAATATGATAAATAAAAATTACTTACCATCTGCTCCATATGATGAGCAAATTGCCTCGAACCCCCATAATGCGAGACTGTCTATCTCGCCCGATTTGCGATATTTTTGGCGCATCGATATCGCACAATTAACAATCAAATTAGTTAGTAAGTAACTAAATTTTGATTTAATTATTAAATTTTAAATAAAAAAAAGTTACTTGATATGTCGGATCCTCATACATAAATCATATGATAGCCCAGTCCTCAATACTGATGCTGTCATATAGCCGCTGTCGCGCTGCCTCCACCCCTAGTCATGTACTACAGCATACTAGTGGCGATGAATGCGATGCCGATACTTCTTAAAATATGAGCATAAATGATCATCTACAGCTCACTGCATGCGATCGTGCTCAAAATCAATAATCTCAAATATAGCCTATCAATAACAAATATTATAAGAATATAATATTAATTAAATATTTAAATAAATATTATTATACCTATAAGTGGCTATAAAAGATCTTTCTCTAAGGTTGTGTAACCTGACGCCAATCGAAGAGCATCGTCAGAGCATAGCTACGGCAAATGATGCCTAAGTTAGTTTGTCATGGCTTGCACCATCCCTTAATAGGCCTGGTGTAGCCTGGCAGAATCTTAATGCAGAGATGCTGTCCCTCATGCTTGCATCTCCAACGCTCAAGGATAAGATTCTTTGACGGACCTCATCCTCACCTCACCACCGAAAGAGAATGGCCTAAAAAAATAATAAATAAAATATTAGTATGATAGCCATCTATAAACCTAATAACTAAGTAGATTAAAATCAAATTTTATTATGTAAAGAATATGAAAATACCAATCGGGGCCGGCTCACTCGAACCCACCTCACTCAGACCCGCCTCTATAGGGCCCTCTAGCAACTCCAATGGTGCAACAGTGGAAATGGAAGAAGGCTCAGGGGTAGGCTAGGAACTCGAACGTCGTCGTCTCGCTCTCGGTGCCTTACCTACAATGCTTAAACTATGCATATAATTAACTTGACATATAAATAAATATAATAATAAATAATAATAGTAAAAAATACATAAATGCTAATGAATAGAATTGTATTGCATATCATTATTGCAAGAGAAGATTCAATAAAGGATACAGATCTACTTATTAATATTCATATCCTCCTCGATTTCTAGATCCTTCTTCGAATCAAAATAATCGATTAATGTATCATCTTCTATCTCATCGTCATTTATGAACCGATCGTCATCCTCTAAATCATTAAGATTAAATATAAAATTAGCTTCAACTTTATTGGACGGTAGATCAACCCTATTCAAAGGAGCTAGCATAAGTTTTCGTCAACAAAGTGCTCGGTCAATGTTAATTCTTTCTCTTGAAAAGCTTTCTCTTCATGTAGATTTGAATTATCGTCTATCTCTAGTCGGGTTGGTATGTCATATACGCCTCTAGGTATTATTCTTTGTATGACATGTCAATCATCTCGATATTTTAGATCCTTTAAATATATTATTTGTTTTGCTTATGTTGCAAATATATATGGCTCATTCTGGTACCATGTTCATGCAAAATTTATACTGATAAAGTGTGGATCAATATGAATACCGATCTTCCTATTATAATATCCCATCATTCATACTAAAATAAGAATACCAAATTTTTAGACCCATACTTCAATTCTACGATATCTATCAATACACCAAGATATTCAATCTCCTCTTCTTCTTCATATCCTATTGTAGCAATCCTACTATTTTGGATCCATTATTGCATCTCAAACTTTCTTGTATGAAATCTCATTTCTCTAATGATATAGGATGTGTAGTAGTTAACCCTTCAATTGAGGCCACATGCTAAATTGTACAACTCATCGATCGCACCCTCTTCTTTATTGAAATACTTAGATTTCACCTATAATATAGTATAAAAAATTATGTTGGTATAGGTAATTAATTATATAATTATAAAAATATAATGTAATACTAGTGAAACTTACATAGTCCCCAAACTATTTTGCAAATTCCATCCTATGTCGATCATCAATATTTATATTCTTCTTCCTGGATAGTATATTCTTGTGCTCACTGCAATAAGTCATGATTTTTAATTTTATATCAACATGAAAAAATTAGTTAAAACACTAAAAGTATGCTATGATAATACTTACTAAATTAAATTTTTAATTTTTTCATAATTATTTAGAATATAAAAGTATGCCTTGGATAGCTCATTCACGTCTATAAACTCATATCTTCTTCCATCCATGGATCGAACCGTTTGTTTGAATATGGATAGTATCGATTCACCATCATCCCATTCATGGTCAGTATTACGATTTACATGATTGAATCTTGTTTCGATGCCATCAAGGTACATCGAGCAGAATGAGAGACACTCCATAGCTACGTATGCTTCCACTATCGATCCTTTAAGCCATGCCTCATTGCGTACATACTTTTTTAGGATACACAAGAATCTATAAATAAAAAATAATTTAAAGAGTTGTAATACATTTACATCTTATAATTGATATGTCAAAGAGATTATAATTTTTTTACCTTTCAATAGGATACATCCATCGATAATATATCGGGCCAACCAAAAGAGCTTACTTTGGAAGATGAACAGTCAGGTGTACCATAACATCAAAAAATGATGGTGGAAAGATTTTTCTAACTTACAAAGAATGAGCACAATATCCTTTTCAAACTTTTCAATTAAGTCAATCTTCAACTTTCGACAATATAGTTCTTGAAAAAATACTCCCAACTCAATCAATGCAGCTTGAACATCACCACTTAGATAGTCATGCATCACCACAGGAAGCAAGCACTGCATCATCATATGGGAGTCATGACTTTTCATACTAAAGATATTGCTATCATCGATGCCAACACATCATGATACATTTGAACCATAAGCATCAGAAAACTTCATGATTTTGAACCATCCACAAAAACTCTTCTTCTCCTCACCAAATAGTGAATAACATGCATGTGGCATAAACATTTATCACCTCGATGAACTAAATATAATTCTGACCAAATTTTCATTTCTTGCAAATCAAGGTAAGCTTTTAAATTATCTTTTATTTTTTCTATGATATTTAATACTATACCGATGACATTATCACAAATATTCTTCTCAATGTGCATTACATCCAAGTTATGATGAAGTAATAGCTGCTTCTAGTTTGGTAGTTCGAAAAATAGGCTTCACTTCATGCAATTCAACTCAGCTTTAGTACACTTCCGCTTGCATACCCGATGCTTTTTCAAATTTCACATTTTCAATGGTTTCAAGTTGTTCTAATACTTTCGTTCCACTTAACTCCTTAGGTGGCGAACGTCTGTCAGACTTACCATCAAAATATTGGTTATAATGAGTCCTCCAAGAATGATTAGCAGGTAGAAACCGTTGATGACCCATGACCGATGACCCATGAAGTAGATTTTTCTTCCATGCTTTAAATGTAAGGAGGACATATCCTTATTACATATCGGACATGCTAGATATCCTTTGGTACTCCATCCAGATAAATTTCTGTACACAGAAAAATCATTTATCGTCCACAAAATTGATGCAAGTAACTTAAAATTTCTTCGACTAACAGAATCGTATGTCTGTACTCTATTTTTCCATAGCTCCTTCAGATCATCGATTAAGGATCGTAAATATATATTAATTTCATTACTTGGTGCTTTCGGATCCGAAATCAATGGTGATATAAAAATAAATAGCTCTTTCATACATTTCCAATGTGACACATTATATACAACTAGCATTACAGGCCACATGCCATAGGAAGTACTCAAATTACCAAAAGGATTAAATCTATCTGTTGCTAGACCAAGCCAGATATTGCATAGGTCACTCAAAAATAGTGGATACTTTGCATCAAAGTCTATCCATACTATAGAGTTAGCAGATACTTTGATCTCCTCCGAAACCCATTGTTTATGATGCCATCTCATTTCTTTAGCTATCTTTGTGATACAACCTTTGAAGTCTTCGAATCAATGAAAAATATCTTAAAACCTTATGAGGTATCTTCTTTCCTTTCCTATTATCAGTTTTGTACCTAGGCTCACCACATTACAGACATTCACTTGCTTGTTTGTTCTCCTTATAAAATAATATACAATCATTTTTGCAGGCATGTATAGGAATATAGCCAAGTCTCAATTTTCATATATACATTTTTGCTTTAGTATATGATTTCGGAAGTATTGATCCATCAGGAAGAGCTGCTTTAATCAATGCCAAATTTTGATCAAATGACTTCTGACTCCATCAGTTCATAGTTTTAATATAAAGCAATTTGATCAAAAACTCTAACTTAGAGAACTTCACACAATTTGGGTAGAGTGGCTCTCGTGCATCCCAAACGAGCTTTGCAAACTATTTAGAAGTTCTTTCTACCTTATTAATATTATATTCATGATCAGAACTGCTTTGAGATGCACTAGTACTTATGGGTATATTTGAGATAACACCTTGATGTAAATCATCCAATAGTGAACCTATATCACCATGTTTGATAGGTTCAACAGCATCAATATCATCATTGATATCATCATCATCGTACACAACTTTATTCAGATCATCCTCTCCATGCCATATCCAGCGAGTATACTTTTTGTCCATACCAAAATGTAGTAGATGCTCCTCAACAAGTGATATATGATAATATACCATATTGATGCATCTTTTGCATGGATACTTTACCCGACTAGCACTATCAGCCTTACACCGTGCAAATTCAATAAAATCTCAAACATCTTTTCAATATTTAGGCAAAAAAATACTCCTAGCATTCATCCAACTTTTATCGATATCCATCTGACAACAAAGAATAATAATTCATAAATCCTAACTCCACCAACTCTTTCCTAATAGGTGTGGTCCTATCCTTTTCAAAAATGCATCACTTTTATTGTTATCACAGCTTTGTTCTTTATTCCATATTCGAAAAAAATCTGGCAGCATCTCCCTACAGTTCTCCAAATATATGATATAAATGGATTATATTTTAATCACATCTAATATGTACCTGAAAAACAAACAAGATAACTACAACAGAATTTTCCATAACAGAACAAAGAACATCATGACAATAATAAAATATTAATACATTTATGAACTACCCAAACTAGGGCATCCAAGAGCCGTTCATAGAGTCCGTTCTGGGGACGTTGGGACTGACTCTTGAATAGGAGTCTAAGGTTACATAATGTATGAATTAAATCATTACCAAATTGGATCTCAGATCAGATCCTAGATCGAATCCCAACCCGGATCCCGATCTTGATCTCGATCGAGATCCGACCTAGATCATGACCCGAATCCCGAATCATATCTCGGATAGGATCCCAGATCAAATCTCGGATTCGAATCTCAATTGAGATCCGATCCAAATTTTGATTGAGATCTAATCCAAATCTTGACCCAAATCCCAGATCAGATTCCAGACAGGATCCTAGATTAGATCCGAACTGCATCCCAGATTGGATCCAAATCGAATCCCAGACTGGATCTTGGATCAAATTCCAGATCAAATCTCGAATAGGATCCCGACTCAGAATCTTGGTTGGAACCCAATCTGGATCCCAGACTGGATAGTTTATATGCATTATAAATTAAAACCTTCAACTAATATAAATTAAAATGTTAAATCATAATCATAATGAAATACATGGGCTAAACAAATAAAAAGATTAAACTATAACAAGTAAAAACATAAAAATATAATTAAAAACTTATCTATTTTAATTATAAAAAACTTATTATTAATAATAAAATTGATTATTATTACCATTACTATTATTACTACTTTTACTCTTATTATTATTTTCATTATTATTACTACTTTTACTCTTATTATTATTATTATATTTACAATTATTATTATTCTAACTATCACTATTACTATTATTATTATTACCATTATTATTATTACTATTATTATTACTATTTTTACTATAATTATTATTATTTTTACTACTACTATTACTATTACTATTATTACTATTATTACTACTACTATTATTATTTTTATTATTATTATTATAACTATTATTATTATTTTCATTATTATTACTACTTTTTCTTATTATTATTATTATGATCATCATCATCATCATCATAATCATTATTCTTACTACTATTATTACTATTATTATTATTATTACTACTATTATTAATATTATTATTACTATTATTATGATTATTATTATTACTACTATTATTATTATTATTTATTAAAATTTAAAAATTGATTAAGCACTAATCCAACACCCTATGGCCTACGCCCCCCACCCCTAGCGGCGCCCCTCCACCACCCACCACCTACGGCCCCCCACTCGACCCATCACCGCCACCCCTCCATGCCCCACCCCCTACGGACCCCCACCCCCTGTGGTGCCACTCCTTCGAACACCATCGCGGCCCCCCACCCTCTACGGCGCCCCTCTATCGCCCACCATCGGTGCCTACAGTCCTCCACCCTCTGCGGTGCCCCTCTACCACCCACCATCGGTGCTCGCAGCCTTCCAACTCATCTCGATGCCCCTTCGTCGCCCACCAATGCCGTGGTCCCCCAACCCATCCCGTCACCACTGCCCCGCGGCCCTCCATCCCTTGTAGCCGGCACCCACCCTCCGTGCCCCGTCGTCCGCCACCAGCCACCTCACAAAAACACCCATGAACCCCAACCTGTAGTCCCATCACCACCGCCCTGCAGCCCCCCACCCCTATAGCCGGCACCCACCCTTCGTGCCCACCGCCCACCACCGACCACCGCATAGAAATACCTACGGCCCCCCGAATGATCGAAAGAGAATAAAAAAATTACCATCAATGATGATGATAACAGCGATAGTGGCAGCGACAACGATGGAGACAACAGTAGCAGCAATGGTGGCAACAATGGTGGCAGTAGCGGGAGACCCGATCGTCGATTGATGGAAGCCAAGGAGGAGGGGGAGAGAGAGGACGAGGGGGCAAGAGTGGGTTTCAATCGGAGGAGCGAGAGTGGGTTTCGTGTGAACGTAGTGGGAGAGGATATTTAAAGGGCTTTAGCGATAGATTTTTAGCGATGAAATTTTATTGCTAAAATAGTTATTAGTGATGAAAATTCATATTTCATCGTTAATAATTTCCATCAATTATTTTTTTTAAAAAGTTCTCCCCAAAAAATATTAAAATATTTGATAAAATTATTTATGATGAAAAATTCATTTACATCATAAATAACTATTACTTATGACATAAAATTTTCATCATAAATATTTTTTTATAAATAAATAATTTATAAAATTAAAAAAAAAAGATGAGACTATTTGCAATGAAAATAATTCATCATAAATAAAAATTATTTATGATAGAAAATAAATTTTTATCATAAATAACTCTTATTTATGATGAAAAGTTTTCATCATAAATAATTTTTTTATAAATAAATAATTTTAAAAATTAAAAAAAAGAGATGAGAACATTTATGATGGAAATATTCCATCATAAATAAAAATTATTTATGATGAAATATGAATTTCTATCATAAATAATATTTATTTAAGATGAAAACTTTCCATCATAAATAATTATCCATATATAAAAAATATAAATAATTAAAAAAGTTTGGATTTTTTATGATATTTTTTTTAAAAAAGGCAAAAATATGCTGTGCATGGACAATGCGATGGGGTTGAGCAGTGCAAGTGCATCCATTATTAGCTAGCCCATTGGCAAATTAAAAATTTTTTTTATTTTTTCAAAAATTAGTATTCTTTTAAAAAAATTATTATTCTCTAAATATTATATAATTTTAAAATTTAAATCTCATCTTTTTAATTCATTATTTAAGTAATTATCATGTAAGTATCATCACAAAGATTGCCTCGATCTGGTAGCTCTAGCTTTGTAGATCGATAAAATTTGATTTCGATGGTCATAAACGATCGCATGATGATCTGATAGATAGAAAATATTGATGGATCTAAAAATTTATAACGATGATCTCTATGATATTTATAATATACTATCAAAATTTTACTTCAATCGAACATCATTATCATAGTCAATTTAGTATGAAATAATTTTGATCATTAAATAAAAAAGAGTAATCAAATAGCCAAACGATGTTCGATTAAGATAATTTTTTAGATAAATAATCTTTGCTACTACTTTGATCATTTATACAGTGAACATCATAAAATTCAAACTGCATATATATGAACGATTCAAAACTACATATCTCTTAATACTTATTCTTAAGGTCCTTAAGTAATTATACTTGTATTTTTGTAAGATCTACTTAACATGGATGGTTCATATACATACGGTTTGAATTTTATGATCACCACCATATAAATGATAAAAGTAGTAGCAAAGATTATTATCTAAAAAATTATCTTAATCAAATATTATTTAGTCTTTTGATCACTCATTTTTTATTTAATGGTCCAAATCATTTCATACTAAATTAATCATGATAATGATATTCGATTGAGATAAAATTTTGATAGCATGCTATAAATGTCATAAAAATTATCATTATAAAATTTTGGATCTATCGATGAATTCTATCTATCAGATCATCATACGATTATTCATGACCATTAAAATCAAATTTTATTGGTCTGCATAGCTAGAACTACTAGATCAAAATAATATTTATAATGATGCTTGCATGATAATTTCTTAAATAATGAATGATGAAGGTGAACTTTAAATTTAAAAATTATGTAATATTTTTAAAAAAATAAAAATATTTTTTAAAAAAATATTAATTTTTAAAAAAATAAAAAAAATATTAATTTGCTTGCAGGCTAGCTAACAGTAGATGCACTCGCACACCTCAACCCTTTTGCATCGATCATGCATGGCACATCTTTGCAAATTTTTTATTTTTAAAATAGTCCATATTTTTTTATTTTTTAAATTTAAAATTTTGGTCAGATTATTTATGATGAAAATATTTTATCATAAATTGTTAATCATTTGCGATGAAAATATGAATTCCATTATGAATAATTAATTATTTGCAATGAAAATTTTTATTATAAATAATCCAATATTTTTAATTTTTTAACTAATTTATTTTATTTACATTATTTATGATGAAAAATAAATTTAGGTCATAATTAATCAATTATTTATGATAAAAACTTTCCATCATAAATAATTTGATATTTTTAATTTTTTATTAATTTATTTCATTCAAATTATTTATGATGAAAAATTTTTATCATAAATAATTTATTATTTATGACATAAAAAAATTTATGTTATAAATAATCAATTATTTATGATGGAATCTCTCCATCATAAATAATCTAGCATTTTTAATTTTGTGAATAATTTATTTTATTTTGATTATTTATGATGGAAAATTTATATCATAAATAATCTATTATTTATGATGACAATCTAATTTTCATCATAAATAATCTATTATTTATGATAAAAATTTTATCATAAATAATTTAGTATTTTTTAATTTTTTAAATAATTTATTTAGGTTAGATTATTTATGATGGAAATATTTCATCATAAATAATTATTATTTATGATGAAAAACTTATTTTTATCATAAATAATTAATTATTTATGATGAAAAAAATTTTACATCATAAATAAAGACTATTTATGATGGAATTTTTTTCATCGTAAATACTTTTATTTGCAATAAAATTTTTTCATTATAAATAATTTCATCATAAATTATCTATTTTCTTATAGTGAAAATTCACGTACACCCTATGAGTTTTATCTCTTCAGGTGGATCAACTAATATCCATACATTATTGATCTTGATGAACTCTATTTCAGATTTTATAGCTTCAAGCTATTTCTTAGAGTCAAATCTCTGTATTACATTCATGTAGGTGATTGGATCCTCATCATTTTCATTAAGTTTAATAGGATCTCCATTTTGAACTAAAAAATCATAATATCTATTTGATTGATACGATACTCTATTGAATCACCTTAAGGGTACAGGTATATTGGGCTCTGGATTTAATCTAATCAAATTTAGTTTAGATTCAGCTACTTATGTCAATTTTTCTATCCATCGAACTTCATCAAGCTCGACCTTAGAGGCATTAGTTTCTTCATGAAGAAATTTCTTTTCTAAAAAGATTATCTTAACACTGACAAACATCTTTTATTCATCAACAAGGTAGAAATAATATCCTTTGATCTCTTTTAGATACCCTATAAAAATGCACTTGTCAAACATAAGTCTAAGCTTGTCCATCATTAAACATTTGATATAAGTCAGACACCCCCAAATCCTAAGATGTGAGAGTACTGACTTATGCTCTATCCATATCTCATATAGTATTTTAGTTACAAACTTATTCGGAACCCTATTAAGAACATAATAAGCTAATTCCAGCACATATACCTAAAAAAGATAGGAAGACCGACAAAATCCATCATGGAATGAACCATGTCTAATAGGATCCGATTTCTCCTTTTAGATACACCATTATGTTATGGTGTCCTAGAAAAAGTCTATTGAAAGATAATCCCATTCTCTTCTAGATATATCTAGAATTCACTGAAAAGATATATATCCACCCTCTTGGTCAAACTGAAGAGTTTTAATACTCTTCCTAGTTTGCTTCTCTACCTCATTATAGAACCGTTTGAAGATTTTAAATGACTCAGACTTATATCTCATCAAGTAAATATACCCATACTAGATAGGTCATTAATGAATATAATGAAGTAGAAATATCCATCTCTAGCACTTATGCTCATAGGTCCATATACATCAGTATATACTAGACCTAAGAGCTCACTGGCTCTCTTACTTTTTTCAGTAAAAGATGACTTAGTTATCTTCTCAAGAAGATAGGACTCACAGGTCAGAAGTGATTTACAATGACTGACTTCAAAGATTCTCTCATGAGTCAACCTAGTAATTTTGTTTTATTAATGTGATCTAGCCTACAGTATCAAAAATAGATCTCAAACACATCATTTATTCTAAAGCATTTGCCGGAGGTATAGACCATGTTAACAGGTTATGATAAAATATAAATTTTATTATTTAATTATCCATTAAATACAATAATACCATTCAAAATGATATTATAAAAAAATTATTAAAATTTAATAACTATTTTTGGCCAAAAGGCCTACAGAAATAATGTTCAATAAAAAATTTGGATAAAGATGATGTTCACTAAGAACAACAGTATAAGAATTGAATACAAGCTTTATGATTCCTAAAGTTAGAACTAAAACTAGTCTTCCATCTCTAATGTTCAAGAATCTCTCGCCTTATTCAAACCTTCTACTGACCTATAAATCCTACAATGAATTACAAATATAATAAGAATTTTTCGACATCTAATACCCAGGCAATAGTATCGCATATTAAGAAATTATGAGTTATTATATAATTATCTTACCTAGCAACTGCTTGCTTCTTTCTTGGCCTATTCAAATCAAGGGAGGCATGTATTGAGGATAGTTTTTTTTTCAGTGCTCTTACTTTTTATAGTAGAAGCATTCTGCCTGGCTCTAGTCGGACTTGAATTTCTTGGTCTGATCCTGCACAGACGTCCCAACATGCTGCTGCACCTTCTTATTTTTCTACTTTTTGTTCTTCTTTCCTTTCTTAAAAGATTGATGACCAGAGAAGAAGACCCTCCCACTATATTTATCAACTTTTATTAGAGCTAGTGATCCTTCTCAAAGTTCTATAGTAATCCTAGTAAACCATGGTAGTTAACTACAGACTTTATCATTCTATAATAAGGAATAGAAGGTAGGACTTTAGCAAAGAGTTTAGTATAGCATCTTTTTCAAGCTGCTCATGCAAAGAAAAGCCAAGCTTGCTCAGGCACTCAATCAACTTGATCATGTACAATACATGATCAATGATTGACGTCCCATCCCTCATCCAGGCGTTGAAGATAGCATAACTAGTCTTGTGCCTCTCAACATTATTGAGAGTGCCAAAGAACTCATTTAATATTTGAAGCATGTCCTATGGCTGAGCATTCTTAAATCTTCACTTATAGCTACCAGCATGATACAATGAACTATGGTTCGATCATTAAGCCATTTCTAATAAGTATCTCGAACTATCTCATATGCGTTCGAAGCTAGCTCCTCAGGTACCGAATCTATCAAAATATATAGAATCCACTTATGCTCCAGAATAATCTTTTTTTAATACTAGCTATTGAAGTTAGGTCTCGCTAACTTGTCACTATCCAACAGTGATTGGAGCGACAGGATAATGACCATAACTACATAAAAAGAAAATCAAAAACCTAATTAGTATATAAATTATTAAGCCTAAAGACTTAGATTCTAATCTAAAGGTTCTTCCACTAGTTAATCATGATCCTCCCATTGACTTTACTAAGTCAGATCAAAAAAGACCAGAGATAAGCCGGTCTAAGGGCACCTAAATCAATCACACTAATTTATCTAATTGATATGGGTCAACTCGAATCATCAAGTGATCTAATCAAAATCTAATTCATTATGTTGGCTAAGTAAGTGAGATCAATGGAAGGGATATGCCATTAACTCACCATAGATCGAATCTATGCGAGTAGCTCCCAATTAAAAACCATCGATCATGACTGCTAGACTTACCTTAGACATCAACCATTTAATTAGTTTCAATTAGATTCACCTAGTAATTCAGGCTCGACTATTGAGCCAAGAATCAAGTCCATTTGGTTCTTATTAAGATATGGACCTAACCAACTATAACTATTACAATTGATCTAGAGTGTCCTTCATCTAATCTAAAATAATACTTGGTTAGATTTGATCACTTACTCTAGTTAAGTCCATTCTTTAATTCTAATCTTAGGTCTAACTCAATAAACAGACCAAATTCAAACTAACCCATTAACCCATATGTTATGCATTTGTCTTAGAATCTTTAATTCATAATTCTAGATCCTAACTTACAACCCTTAATTCTTAATTAAGTATTAGGCTGATGGGTTAAGGTTTGGTATTTGAAATAATTTTAAATTTTTATAAAATATTTTTATAAATAATACTGTCTACTAAATGGGTCGACTCATTATAGATTTCGATTGGCTCATTTCATAAACGTCAACCAGTTGTATGTTTGAATCAAAATTTATGTACAATACATAAAATAAACCATGAATCAATTCATGATTATGTACAATACATAAAATAAACCCTTAATTCTTCTTTCTTTTCTTAAAAGATTGATGACCAGAGAAGAAGACCCTCCCACAATACATAAATTTTTTTTAAAATTATTTCAAACTAAATATAATAATCTAAATATATTCATGATTATTATTTTTAGTTTGAAATAATTTTAAAAAAAATTTTTGCTATTTATCTTCATGAATGAGTTCATGGTGGCACCCCCACATGCCATAAGAGATCTCCTTTAAATAGGAGGAGATGACCTTTAAATCATTCTTATCTCTTATGATCGAATGGCTTGGTGACTGATTCAATTTGATTACTAAGCTAAGGACATAAAACATGTCAAATATGTTAGCACTTAGATTAATTTCTAAATAGCATATATATCATATCATATGACCTAGTGCTCTGATACCAATGATGGAAAAACTGCAGGATACTTAGCATGAATTTCAAAAAAAATTTGAATAATTAATAGTGAAAGATTAAGATTAATCTAATTAATCTAAGCATGCTAATGATCTAATCATAAAAATATCCTACTCTAAGATCATAATATGATATATATGCAAGTAAAAATCCAAAAATATAAAGTAGTAAATCCTATTTATAACTTTACTCATGTTCAAAATATGATACCTGAGTGCAGATAGACGATCTTCACAATTGAATCCTTGGATGGGGGCTTCCTCACATTGCGATGTGGCCATATAGAGCATCTGGCCTCTACAGATTATCTACACAAGGCTCAAGATCTCGATCAACTCCTTTGGAGTGCTAGCTTTTCACCGGAACCTTCAATTGATATTGATCAATCTCTTTTTTTTATCACTAGAACACTCCAGAAGATCAAGAAGGATACCTAGGAGGATGAGGAAGAAGTCTAAAAAGTTTCATGGAGTTGTGACACTCACAGCTTTCAATCTCTTTTCCTGAACCCTAGGTCAGAATCCTTGGGCAGCACACACACCTAAGACACTTGTGCGTCTCTTTGGATTTTTCCACTTAGAAAAACTCTCAGATTTCACATGCAGAAGGAAGTGATTCATGCATAGAAGGACTCTCCAACAAAACTAGTGCACGCCCTCCCTTCATTCCCCTTTTTAATGTGCAATAAAATGTGTAGATGGCATGTGGATAGATGAGGATAAATTGGTTGTTTACTTAAATTCAAATCCCATTTAAATTCAAATGCCAACCACCTATCTTTATCTATATGGGGCATGAAGAGAAGGGGCGTGAGGCTCTTGGGGAGCATAGAAACCAAAGAGAATCTAAATTCTCATGGAGAATAGAGGGCAACTATCAAAGGTCGTGATGCAAGGGAGAGAGAAGTCCAATCATTTTGGACTTAAAATTTTATCCAATTAAGTCTCCAACCAAACTCTTTTGGTTAAAGCCAATTAAACTAGAATAAACCTAACCAAATTAGGCTTAAACTATCTTAATTAAATTTTAATTAAATCAAAAATTAATTAATCTCAAACCTTAATCAAATCAGGGAACTAGCTTCCTTAGCAATTAGGTTATCTCATAATCTAATCGGGTTAAACCTAATTGAATCTAATTCAATTAGACTTGATCTAAAACTCATCACTCAATCAAATTGAGTTAATCAGCAATCTAATTGCTAATTAATTCTTTTATAAACTCAGTCCCAATCTAGTGGGTCTTAGGATAATAAAGTCACATCTTAATGAAACTCTTGATTAGAGAGTCCCAAACTAGTGAAACTTTTGATCCTAGTATTCTAGTCCAGTGAAACTTATGATCATAGAGTTTTAGACCTATAGAACTCTTGATTATAGAGTCCTAAACCAATGAAACTTAGAGTCCCAATCCAATAGGACTCTTGATTATAGAGTTTCAATTTAGTGAAACTCTTGATCATAGAGTTCCAATCCAGTGGAACTCTAGATCAGCCATTAGATCGAATAGAAATCTTTAATATATATGACCCCATAAGTTCGAACATAAGTCTATAGCATAGGAACTAATTCTATACCAATTGATGTTACCATCTAATAATGATACTCGATATCTGGATAGGTCGAATAGTCGCAATGCAACATTCAGAACCTACTAGAATATGATTACCATATAATTCATTCCTTTGATCTTTATATTTAGGATGATTTAGAGTTAAACTATCAACTATGAAAAAATACATTCATAATGTGTCTCAATGCAATCAATCCTGTGACTTCTCATAAGAGCTATCCTGACCAAGACTTTGCTAAATTGAAATACAATGCAACACGACTCTTAAAACTAGAAGTGATGAATGCCATCTTAACTCACACACTGACTTTATAAGTACCTAACAATGCCTAAAAATCTTCTATCACTGAATTAGAAATTCAGATAGTCCAACACTAAAGCATAGTGAGTTGCTTGCAAGTCACCATGATGATCTCAAATCGGAAGAATATTTATATCCATATTCTTTCAAAGCAAGTCTTGATAGCAAAATACTCTGAAGTTGATCACATTCAGTGCAGATATATTCCTACATCTTATCTGCATGTCATTCTAGTGTCTCCACACTGATTAAGAAGACAACCAACCTATATGACATACAATGACTATACTCAATAGACATTATCATCTTAGGTGACAACATATCATTTGATCATGAACAGATTTAAGAACTAAACGATAAATCCTTCTTTATTGATTTTAAATGATCCTTGATAAGTGATAAAAATATACTAATAAAGTATTAAATTATAAAATAAATTAATCTATTTTTTAGAAATTGATATTGTTGTTAATCTTATGCAGAAAAAAAGGCCATCAATATGAAGCTCTTATTTTTCTAATTCAGATGAAATAAATTTTAGGCAAAATGAACTTCAAACGAGTCCAAAATTAAATTTTTTTTTTTTAAAAAAAAAAAAAGAGAGTCGGTTCGGTTCAAACTGGTTCAGAAAAATTGGCTCAGCAGACCACCCAATCCAACCACACCCAGCAGACCGACCTACTGATACAACGCTGATGTCAGCATTTTTTATGGTGCATGATGGACCGTTTGGAGGGCATTTCGAAGATTTCACATGAAGAAGCACACTCTGATTGGCTGAAGAATGCGATGGTCCATGCAACACAGGCTCGCACATGATCTATAGAGGGCAATTTGAAAATTCTGTATGATCCGACGGGCGCCTTTCACTAAAATTTGATCGGACGGTCGAAATGCATGGGCTAATAAACGGTAGATGCAGCTCCCGATCGAGATCCAACGGCTGAGATTCATCCCGATTTTAAAACTAAGAATCAGAGGCTTCTCTATGCGTAATCTTACAGCCTAGATTTGATCTTCAAGGTTGATCCGACGGTCCAAATGAATTTCGACTTAATTTAGGATTTTAAGATGATTGTTGAGTGATTTTTGGACCGTTTGATCAACATCCAATGGTTAGAATTGATCCAGAACTCTTTTTGAGTTATTTTGAGAGTTTTAAACCTAATTTCAATAGGATTTTGATGGAAAAATCCACCTCTTAGCCTATAAAAAGGTCTGCTGTTGCCAAAGAGAAAAAGAAGAGGAGAGACAGTGAAAAAAAAAGAAAAAAAAGAGAAAGAGAGGAGAGAGGTAGAAAGAGAAGAGAGATTTTTAAGAGAAAAAGAAGAGCTTTAAATTTTTTTTTCTTCTTTCGACAATCAGAATATTGATCAAAGAGCTTCTTTTCTTCTTCACCAAATTTTTCACACCAAGAGCGACGAACAATCAATTTCAGCAATCAAACAATCTAATTTCTTTATGCTTTTTATTTTATTTGTTGTTTTTAAATTTGTTATCATGAACTAAATTTTTTTTTACTAAGGCTAAGGTGTAGCCACTCTTTTGATACAATATTCAGTATGATTTATTTTAAATTTTAAATTTTATGCATGAGGAGTATATAAATCTGATCTTAATGCTTTTAGATTACTGACCATCTTCAAATTGACCTGATGAACATAGATGTTATGGACCAAGTACATATATGTTATTATTTCTTGATTATATATCTTGTATTATGAATCAAATTAGAATTCATATGCATGCAAAAATTTTAGTGCACTTTGGATGCAGCGTATTTTAATTAGAAGATTTCATAAAATTTAATGCATTAATATTTATTTAAATTATATCTGGACCAAAAGATAATTAATAAATATTGATAGTTTTGCTATGTCTGAACCAAAAGGTAGTGAATGAACTAGAAAACTCCACCATCATATGAAATAAAATTAATCTAATAATTCGAATATTATATTGACTAAGTTGGTGAATCCGATTGTCTTAGTAACATATTGCTCTTAAGTTTAAAACTCTAATAATTATACTCTCTCTATTTTCTTAAAATTTTTAATTATTTTTTTATTTTATTCTTTAATTTCTTATTCTCATAAATCGATCTTCTAAATAAAGCATAGGAAAGAGCTTTTTAATACTTATTTTTCAATCCTCTAGGAACGATACTCTACTCATTTACTTTATTACTTAATCGATTGGTGCACTTGCCATAGCTATAGATTAGCACGCATCAGTCCTAAGGACTTCATCATAATATAGGAGTTCATTAAAAAAAGATGCACAACTTATGATGAAAAAGCTAGAATAAATCTTTTATTTATAAATAATTTATATATAAATTTATATCAATAAGCTCAATCGTCAATAGGCTGATAATTGGCTTTAGAACATAATTTCCAACAGAACCTGACGACTATGTTTAGAAGATGGGGCATACTACACTAGCTCCTCTGGTGGTTGCTACTACTATAGCTTTTCTATAGTTTGTTGCAAACTATGGACAACCTCAGTGAGAGTTTTAACTTGTTGAACTAATGTGGCAAACTATTGTTGATCTACCATAACCACTAGACATTAAGCGCTCGGCTTCGCATGTTAGTGGAGGTGCTCTTCACGATGAAAAGAGCATCTGACAGTGCTAGTGGATGCATTTTGAGCTCTTATTCTAGCCATGGTTCTTCTTTTCAAGGGATAAATATCGCTCCTCCTATCTAGCACGCCAATCTGTTGCTGCCAAATTCTAGCCTGGCTAGGACCATCCAAAGGGCATTGTTGATCCATGATGGTGAAATATGATCTATCTTGGAGTTGCAAATTTGCAAACCAAAAAAATGAAAAAGGATGTTTTACTAATTGCAACTTAGCTATCAAATATAGATTTGATTAATTTGGCAAGATAAGCTTCCATGGTCATGGCTCCTTTAGTCAAAATCTAACTTAATTATCATGAAGGATATCTAGGTTGACTTGGCATTGCTTGTGAAAAATGGTCTCAAGGGTATACAATACTTATCATAAGGCCTTGGCAACGGAGTTGCTTTGGCACAAAACAACATGATGAATTGATCATGCTTCACCTAGTCAGTATATTAACTATTAATAGGTTTTCTATTATCGACAACAATCATTGGAGGTGTGAGAACCAATCTATCAACATATCCCATTAAATCACAGCAAAGGAGAAATGACTTAATTTGATCACACCACAAGAGATAGTTCTTTGAATTGAGTTTGATTGAAACTAAATTGGAGATATTAGGAAAAGAGAAGGGAAAAAAAACATTGCTCAGTGTAGCCATTAGGTGGAATGATTATTTTAGAACAAGAGGAGGAGAGAGCAAGATAGTTTAGGGTTCTATTATAAGAGGAGATAAAGATAAGAGAATAAGAAAGCTGATAGGTTCTAATACCATGAAAGGGTTTGGTAAGATTTGCCTCAACCCAATATATATAATGAAAACCAATTATCTTAAATATTTGACTACATACAGTTGGCTGCCTATAATACTGCATCAAATAATGCCTCAATCCTATCAGATGCCATTCTTTTTGAAGCTCCTCCAAATCTGCACTTCCATTGATGGGGTTTTAAGCATTTTAGATCTACATGTTGGAAAGAGTCACTAAGCTCTACCAGAAGAAAGAAAAGTCACTAAGCAAGGTGAATGGTAAATTGCTTTATCATGTGATTCTCTTCTGCACTGATTTTGGATCCAATGGCTGATATGTTAAGAATCAAATATACTAATCAATTGAGACAGTTAATTCATTGTAGTATGTCATGTGATATGATATTCTTTTTCCTTTTTTTTAGCCAAAATATGAGATGACCTTCAATTCTTTTCGGAACCAAAACATATTCAAGGTTATCTAACTAATAAAAACTGTAAGATAAATCCAACCTCTATTTCTTCTTTTTTGTCAGAAAAACCTCTTGCACCATAGTTTATTCTCATTGAAATAACATAGGCTTCCTTAAGCTGTCTATTCCACATACAAGGAGAGTAACCAGAGTGCAAGGAAAAAAACTTCCGGACCAGCTTTTGATAAATATTATAATTTTCATACAAAGGAATTGGAGAGGGGCTTGCAGACCCAAGTTATTCTGCCAGCCGAAAAAAAACAACAAGAAGAAGAAGAAAGAAAGAGATTTTTGCATAATTCAGAAACTTTTCTATGGATTGCGAATGCTAGAGATTGGGAATGGCACATCAAGCTGCCAAAGCTGCTTAGAACTTGGAGTAGCCAGAAAGCGCCAAGTGCCCAGTTGGTTAAAAATCTCTTGGTGTTGACTCAAGGGTCCTGGAGTCTAATACTGCCTTCGCTACATTTGATGATTTCAATAAAATTTTAATAAGCTTTGCTTGTTGTTCATCCCCATATAAAAAGAAAAAAGTTTTAAAAAAAAAAAAAAGAAGGGAAAAAATGGAGTTAGCTAGCTAGTGACATGAGATTCCTTTCTAGGCATGACAAGAATGAGATTAACAAGTTGTTGTTTGGCATCATAGCAGACCTGTTGGGGCTTTGAGATTAACATAGTCCAAGTAGACTTCAGTTTTTTATGGTTTAAATCTAGATCTCAAGAGATGGACTACTAAGATGGTGGGAAGACAAGCTTTGAGACAAAACAGCAACCCTTCTTTCATGGTAAATCATTTGCGTAACACATTAAAATAGATTTATTTATAATATCAATATAGTTGGTTGTAAACATTTATGTATATATGTTGAGGCATATAAAAAATATGCATCCAGCACAAAATTTGCACTCAAGAGCAGCTCATTATATAGTATTAGAATTTGCCAATATGGAACCATCCAACTGAGATGTACGAGCTGTTAACTAGAACGAGGACCAGGTCCTCCGGACAAGAAAAGGCAATTGGAGAACAAATAGCCAATAGGATGGTAAAATAATCATTTTATGGTGGTATAATATGAATTATGATATTGTGACATCAGATCAATATTTTCTGAATCCAGTCCAAACTATTTGGCAAGTCTCATTGTTGATCCTTTGATTGATTTTGATGATTCCAAAATATTGAGTATAAATAATACTAATCGTATGTTTCAAGAATATATGTAGATCTTTTTAGATATTAAAATTGAAGAAACAATCCATTAAAAAGATCTTACACTGAAATAGGATTAAAAATAAAGAATTTTAAGTTTCAGGATGAAAAGAGTCGACCCTAAGATGAAAGGTGTCGATCCTAGCTCGTTGGCATGCTTTGACATGTTGTTTTTGTATGGCCTCACAAAAAAGGTCGACCTCTGATGAAAGAATCGATCCATGAGTCGACCTCATTGCATAGAAACAGAAAACATAAACTAAATTTTTGAGTGTAGTCCAAGTGCTGACATCTGAGTAAAAGATGTCGACTCTTGCAGAAAAGGTGTCAACCCCAATGTCGGAAAAAACTGTAATAGCTAGTTTTCTATACTTTTTTAATGGATCTTTTTTCATTCCAAACAGCTAGTTCAAGTCCTCCAATGATCCAAACTCTCTATCCAACCATTCTGAAGAATATTTAAAGATGGAGAATCAAAAAAAAAGAGAGAAAAATGGATTGAAAGTAGAAATCATTCAAATTATGAGGTTCATTGAATATCTAAAGAAAAAGAGAGAAAAGAAAGAACTTTGTAAATCAAATTTAGAGAGCTTCAAACTGTGATCGTCCTCAATAATTCAAGCTTCCTCTTAGCCTTCAAAGAAAAAAATTCAAAGCTTCAAGAGCCATCTTTTAGCCTCTCCTTCAAGCTTCAAAAAGAATTTCTTTTTCTCTTTTGTTCTTGTATTGAATTTTTTATTCTCTTATATTTATATTTCTTTACAAATTTATTTGGAAAAAAAAAAACTTGAGATGTAGACAAGTCTAAGTCGGTAATTGGATGGTATAAAAATTATGGTTGGTACTCCTGATTTAAAACCAACATGATTGATAGTGAATCCGAAAAACTATCGATGTAGGATTGTGGTTGATAAGCCCAGCAAAACCAACTGATTTGTTTGTGATCGTTGATTAAAACAAGCACACTATAATCTAAGATTATAGTGGAATTCCTAAGGAGATAGCTTGGAGAGTGGACATAGAGCGGGTTGCTCCGAACCACTATAAACTGCTTATATTTGTAGTGTGCTTTAATTTTTAGCTTTTCATTCTTGCATTACTTATTTGCTTTATTCACTTAAATTATCTTATTATTTTAATTTTATTGTTATGCTTTGTATATTCATCATAAAGGTCAAGTTGTTTTAAATAGAAGTACATATTTGACTTAAAGTTTTAATTTAGTCAAGATTTTAAAAGAACCCAATTCATCTCCTCTCTTAGGTTGCTTTCTTTGGGTAACAAATAGTATCAGAGCAGATGCTCTGTTATTAGTTGTTGACCTAACCGTCAAGAGCTAAAGATCTTGGTAATCCAAAATAATTTTTTTTTTAATGAAGGTCATTCCATATATAGACCTTCATTTTTTAATGGCTCAAACTTTACCTATTGAAAAGCTAGGATGAAAATCTTTATTCAAGCATGTGACTATAATTTATGAAAAATTATAATCAATGGGTTACACACACCCAATGCATTGATTCATGATAAAAAAGTGATTCAAATGAATGCTAAGATAATGAATTTACTTTATTGTTCATTAGATGTAAATATATTTAACAAAATTTTTTCATATATTTCAATGAATCAAATATGAAAAAAATTAAAAATAATTTTTGAGTGAGCAAATCAAGAAGAAATATCAAGCTCCCAAGAAGATAAGGAAGCTCATCCCAATCTATGCCTCATGGCTCATGAGGATGAAAAGAAGAAGAAAAAGAGCAAACAAAAGAAAAAGAAAGCATTGGTTAAGGGAGAACAAGGCAAAGAAAATAATGAGAAAGAGAAGAAAGGTATAACAAGTCATTATCTCATGACTCAAAATGATGAGGTATATCATGAACACTTCTCTGATTTTTTTTGATAAATTATATAAAGTATTTAACAATTTGATGCATGAATTTAAAAAATTAAGGCTAAAAAATAAAGAGATTAAAAAGTCTAATCGTTATTTGGTTGAAGAGAAAAAATAAAATTTTGAGTGAAAAAAAAATTTTTGAAAGATATGAAATATTTGGCCAAAGAAAAGGAAGAATTTTTGAAACTAATTGAAACTCTGAATAAAGAAAAAAAGAATATGATTATATCTAAAAAAGTCTTAGTTAAAAAAAAAAGAAAGATTTTTAAAATTTAAAAAGTCTATGATTGAAGAAAATCTTAAGTTAAACAAAGAACTTAATATATTAAAATTTTTTGCTAAAGAAAAGAGTAAATATGAAAAATCTCTTTTGAAAGAAAATATTAAACTAAAGAAAGAGATTAAAAGCTTGAAGTCCATAATCAAAAATTTTATAATTGGACCTCAAAAGCTTCAAGCCATTTTATATAATCAAAAAGCAACCTAAAATTTATTATGATTCAATAAGAAAATAAAAGTTTGACAAAAATATGCTCAACAAAGCTTCAACTAAAAATTATTTAATTAAGTATTTTAAATATAATAAAGTTGATCATAAAATTTTTGAATATAATATTAAAAGAAATGGCCAAACCTCAATCAAATAAATTTAGATTTTAAAAGAAACCAAAAGCTCTAATCTCCATGGACCTTAGATGACTTGAGTACTAAAAACTAATAAATGATTTTGCAGGTATACCAAAGATTCAATGGAATGAAATAAGAAAATACTACTTATACTTGGATGTCTTGGAAATGGACTTGGATGGATGATGATATTGATAAAATCTAAACTTTCTCACATCATACCATCAATATTTTTTTGATTGATTCTATTGATTTTAATGATGTATCATTATAATTTTATATTATGTTTACTTGCTTGAAATTTTTTTCATATATTAGTAAGATTAGTATGATTGATTGATTTTGATGATTTGAATACTTTGATTTTAAGAGATCAATATGTTCTCCTCTAAGTATCATATTATGATATGAATTAAAATTATCTTAAAATTTAGCATAATATTTTTAAGCCTCCCCATATCAATTTTGCTATTGAAAAATTTAAACCAAAAGAAGTTTAATTATCTATAAATCCATTTGATAGCAAAACATTAAAGTGAAACTAATTTTTGGCATTCCCTCATAAGATGCTTAAATATTAAAATTTTTCAAAACTTTTCATGATCTAAGTACTTGAAGATAAAATATATATTCATAAAACTCAAGTATTTGATATTGTATTACATCTTAGTCTTATCTTAAGGATTCAAAACTTTTCTAGTTGAAATAAAAAAAATATAGAGCCTGCATCTAGATTTTTTTCCTCTTGATACTTTTGATTATCTTAATCCAATTGATCAAATTTTTAATTCTAAAATTTAATTTAAATATTATCTTTAATTTTTAACTTGCTTGCATACCAATTTCTATCTAAATTGATCAAATTTTTCTTGAATTGAAACTCCTTGAACTATTGATCTATTTTTTAAAAAAAAAATTGAGGATGTTTGATGATGTTATTTGTTTAATTTTTATGCTTATTTAAATTGATTCAATGCATGCTCATTTTATAAAACTAAGGAAAAGATATTAATGATTAATTAAATTTAATAAAATGAGAGAAAATTAAGAAGATTAAATTTTTTGGTATAGAAAACATCATTGAAATATTAAAGATAAACTATTTTTGAAACTTAGAAATTATTTAATATTTTTTAATAAAAAGGATGAAATGATTTGTTTTAGGATAACTAAAAATCTCTTAAATTGAATGATTTACTAATAGCAATTCAAATTGATTTTTCATGATCTTTAAGTGACATCAAACTTTTAAGAAAATCATTAATTGATCCAAATTTTAATTCTATTGATATCATAAAAACTTCCAAATAAATTATTTAAATTATTTTTAAAATAATTAATATCTAAAATTAATATAAAAATAATTATTTTTATAATTATATCAAATAGAATTTCAAAATTGACTTTGATTTAGAAAATTGATGTCAAATAGAACTTACTTTCAATAGATACATTTAAAAATTAATTTACTCTAATCTTTTAGTGGTATCAAATTTTTTAAAAAAATATTATTTGATTTGAATTTTAGTTCAATTGGTATCAAGATAATTTTTTACAATAGCTATCAAATAGCACCTCATTGCCTTGCACTCTAATGCCTTATCTTTTAGCAAAAAAAGAAGAATATCTTTATCTCAAATCTAAGTTTGCATGGTCATAATTTTAAAATAATATTATTTAAAATAAATTATAAATATTTGATATATTTTTTGAACTTAATGTATAATATTCTTTTAGAAAAGAAAAAACTCTTGATCTAAATTTGAAAGTAAAATTCACATTATATTTTTTATAAAAAAAGAAAAATATTAAAAAATATATAATTTTTTAATTAAAAATATATTTGACTTTAAAAATTTAAATCTGAAAGTTAAATAATCTAAATTTTTAAATTTGACATCAGTTAAGCTCATATTAAATATGTTTGATTTAAATGATAAGAAGACAAAGCAAAATTTTTTACTCTTAAAAGGCTATTTAATTGAAAATTTCTTGACATAAAGAGAAGAATTTATTCAAGATAAATTGATTACTAAATTAAAATTAATTAAAGTTTAATATGGTATCAAATTAAAGTGCTTAATTTAAAAGAAAAAGAGAGAGTAACAAAAATTGTAAAGCTTAAGTATACAAATTTTGAAAAAAAAAAGAAAGAAATAATGCTAAAGAATGAATATATATATTTCAATTTGATAATCTAAATTTGAAATGTACTTATTTTAAAATAAAAAAGAAGAAAGTTAAAAAGTAAATTAATTCAGTTATTAGTATGAAAAATAGGAAAAGAGATATTTTCTGATTTGGATTGATTAAAAATATTAGTAAACTTTGATCTAAAATTTTTAATCAATTATCTTATTTTAAATCTTATTGATTTTAAACTTTCAATTAAATATCTTATAGTCTTCTTAATTTATGCTTTTATATGTTTATTTAGTTTAATTTACTTGATTTAAAATGCTATTGATTTAAAATAGTTTAAATAAATAAATTATTCTTCAATAATTAAAAACTACTTAAAGTGATATCATTAATATACTGGTTTCATATTTTGATTTGCATGATTATTCTTGATAATTGATTGGAGTTAAATTAAATTAAAAATATATTCTTACTCTAAGAAATGAATTTCTAAACTTAATTTTGAAACTCGTTTAAAAATTTAAATTTGATACTAAATTTTTTATGTACATTATATAATTCTTATAAATTATTTATATTAAAGTAATTTTTACTCAAAATAATAAATTTAAAAATATGATTATCATTTGCTTTGATGCTATTTATTTTGCTTTGCTTGATATATTTTCGATACATATCTTTTCCAAATTTAATTGATTGAAATTTCTTAAGAAAATAAAAGAATAAATATTAAAATTAATGTCAAAAATTCTTTTTTATATGTTATACTTATTTTATTCAAAAAAATTCTATTTTTTGAAATTGAATTGAAAATCTAAATTGGTGGTTTCAAAGAAATTTGACACTGGACATACTTTACTTGGTATCAAATATGCTAAAATATCTTGAAAAACTCTATTCCTCAATATTGACTTAAAAAATCTAAATTTAAATCTTTTAAAAAGAAAAAGAGTAATATTAATATAAATTTGATATCAAACATGCTTATTTTTATATTAAATATCCTATGAAGTTCAAATTTGATACCCCTTAAAATTAAATTAATATTTTTTGAATTTAATATATTTTTCTAAATTTTGATTGATTTGATGATATTTCTTATTTCTTTTCATAAGCTTTTTGATATTGTCAAAAAGAGAGAGAGATATATTGAGTATATGCTTAAAGAATTAATACTTAAGAAATTTAATGAATTTCATACTTAGAATCTTAATACTCATTGATATGAATTAAAATATTATTTTGATATGAGTATATAAATTATCTAAAATATTATTTAGAGCTTTCATAAAGTGCATTTATATTTGTGCACATTCTTCATCTTTTATACTAGCCAATTAGTTGAAACACAGTAATTTTATTTTTGCACATATACTCAAAGTTTTATCATCATCAAAAAAGAAAAAATTATTGATCCATTAATTAATTTTGATGATTCCAAAATATTAAGTATAAATGATACTAATCATATATTTCAAAAATATATATAGATCTTTTTAATTATTAAATTGAAGAAACAATCTATTAAAAAGATCTCCTCAAGTTTCACTAGGTCAAAAAATTTAAAAAAGAATTTTGAAGTCTCAAACTTAATGGAGTCAACACCAGAGCAAAAGAAGCTGACCCCTATACTGAAATAGGATTAAAAATGAAGAATTTCAAGTTTTAGAATGAAAGGAGTCGACTCCAAGATGAGAGATGTCGACCCCAGCTCGTTGGCATGCTTCAGCATGTTATTTTTGTATAGCCTCATAAAAGGATCGACCCCTGGTGAAAGGGTCAATCCATGGATCAATCTCTGTTGCATAGAAATAGAAAATAGAAGCTAAATTTTTTAGTGCTGTTCAAATGCTAACACCTAAGCAAAAGATATTGACCCCAGATCATAAGGTGTGGACCCCAATATCGGAACAGGCTATAATAGCTAGTTTCTGTACTTTTTTAATAGATCTTTTTCATTCCAAATGGCTAGTTCAAGCCCTCCAACAGTCCAAACTTTCTCTAGCTATTATGAAGACTATTTAAAGATAGAAAATCAAAAAAAAGTATATTAAAAATAGAAATTATTCAAATTGTGAGGTTCATTGAATATCTAAAGAAAAAGAGAGAAAAGAAAAGACTTTGTAAATCAAATTCAGAGAGCTTCGAACTGTGATCATCTTCAATAATTCAAGCTTCCTCTTAGCCTTCAAAATAGAAAATTCAAAACTTCAAGAGCCATCTTTCAACCTCTCCTTCAAGCTTCAAAAAGAATTTCTTTTTTCTTTTATTCTTATGCTAAATTTTTTATTCTCTTGTATTTGTATTTCTTTACAAGTTTCTTTGAAAGAAAGAAACTTGGAGTGTAGGCAAATCCAAGCAGATAATTGGATAGTATAAAGATTGTGGTTGGTACTTTTGGTTTAAAATCGACTAGATTGATAGTGAACCTGAAAAACTATCGGTATAGAATTATGGTTAGTGAGCCTGACAAAATCAACTGAATTTATTTATGATCCTGGGTTAAAATAAATGCATTGTAATCTAGAGATTATAATAAAATTTTTAAGAAGATAGTTTGTAGAGTGGACATAGGAGTGGATTACTCCGAACCACTATAAATTACTTATGTTTGTGGTGTGCTTTAATTTCTAGCTCTTCATTCTTGCATTACTTATTTGCTTTATTCACTTAAATTATCTTATTGTTTTAATTCCGCTACTACACTTTCATAAAGACTCAAGTTATTTTAAATAGAAGCACATATTTGACTTAAAATTTTAATTTGGCCAAGACTTTAAAAAAATTTAATGCACCCCCCCCCCCCCCGCCTCCTTGGGTTGCTATGTCTGGGCAAACACTCATGATGATGCCATGGAAGTTTCCTATAGAAATATATAAAGAACCTTGTCTAGATCTTGGATAGGAATTGGTCAAGCACATGAAAGAAGTATTCCAAAGGGTTACCTACTACCTATTTGTTATTATGCTAGTGGCACAATCCACTTCTAATAGTCCATTTTATTCATTTGAATTAGATAAGTATTGCTGTAAGTCTTCAAGTCGATATGGTTGTAGCTAATCTCCTATACTGATCTGGTACTTAGTAATTGGCTAGAGCTATTACTCCTTGGAAAATTTAAAAAGAAAATCCACACTCATCGAAGATTTTTTGATGGAGAAACCTCCAATGCTTAAGTTAGCCGGAGTTTGAAAACAGTAGAAAAAAAGAGAGTGAGAATGAGGGCTCTCTTCCAATCTTTACTGCGTTCACTCATCTAGAGGTCCTATTCTTCCAACTTTATATAGAAGGGAAGTGGTCAAACGTTACCTACAAATGCAACAATGGAACCGAAAAAATAGCACCCACTCATCCGAAGATCATGGGCATTAGTTTTGTAGAGTAACTATAGGCATTGATCCAGGACATCGATTACGTGCATTATTTATAGCCGTTAGGCACAGCAATTCAGCCCACATGTGCGAAGTTAGAGGAAACTATCCTAATATTGTAGGAGATCCCATCGGGCTAAATCATCAATTAGGTGGGTCAATGATCAGTGAGATCCCTAGGTAGACCTCGGTAGCAATCCCAAGTCAATCAAACAAATGTTGGGACATCATTCCCAAGATTGGGTTGTCTCTGAGATTGAGGTTAGTGCGCTCCCAATGCCAAGTTTTGATAGAAGGACCATATGGTCATTCAGAATCTTCCTCATAAACCTTATAGTGAAAGCTCCGACATCAATGGGAGGTTTTCGGTGACAATATGACCCCCGTTCTTGGCTTCTTGTGTGATAGGCATATAGAAATAGTAAGACATCTCTTTGTTTGGACATCGAATTATTCTCGATATTTGAGTCATCGGTCAATAGTTGATGTCAATACTTTGGTTGTCTTTCAAGATCGACTAATCAGTTACCTCCTTAATACTTGCCTCTCACTCATGAGCCCGAAGTAATTACATCTCTTCAAATGAATGGAGTAATTTAGTTTTATCCCAACCTTTGTCTTTGGTATAACTCTTAAAGAAGGGATATTTAAATGCTCCCTTATTGGAAGAAGATTCTAGAACTGCATTAATCTATGATTATACAATTCTCGCCGCAATAATGAGGTATGCTCTCCCTAAAGCGTCATATCCTAATGATCTGAAATGATTTAAAGGGTGATCTTGGCAGTTGTTCTTGAACTAGTCGTAGTCTGCCACGTGTCGAGCCTTGGCTGGTTTCAAACTATTTCATTTAGATCTATGTACATGGCTTAATCAGGAGGTTAGTGCATTGAAGGGTCACACGTTTGATACCATAGATATTTGCCATGTGTCGGAATCTAAAATGGAGATGCTTCAATCTCAACCATTGGCATTACCATAAATAGGGTTCCACCCTTCTTCAATTTTTTCTTATATTTCTCCCATCGAACCATTGTCTTGCTGATGTTGCCGCCAGAGCATTCGTTGCCATTTGAGCCACCATCTTCTCTGGTACTGATAATGCCCTCATCCAACTAAAACTTGGTTGATTTTTCTTCTTCCCTTCTTTTGTTGCTTTTCCTCTATTTTCTCAATCCATTGGCCTTTTTCTTTCCAATTTTCTTCTCCATTTTTCTTTGGTCTGCTTCCTTCAATTCTTTCTCTTTGGCTTTGCTCTTTTTGGTCCTTTTTTTTACCTCCTATGGCTTCTAACGGTAGTGAGACCAAAGATGGAAATCGATGGGATGGCCAAGGTTCTCACTGATGCCCTCCTTGGGTCAGGTCCGAGGTCATACTTCAAGCCATTGCCACTCTAGGCTCCTCATCCCGGCCTAGGTTTTCAACTCCAAGCACTTAGAGAGTTCTGTATGTAGATTTGGGAACCTCTATGGGCCAAGCAACAAGAAGGCCACAATTATTGAGTCCAATCTAGAAAGGAACCAGGCTCAATACTTCATTCCTTCTACCTTCTATTTGGAGGTACCTAGTTGAAATAATTGAATCAATAATGCTCCTGAGCGATGGCTCGGTGTTTATGAGAAAAGTCTCCAAGCTGGTCTTCGCTTCCCTATTCATCCTTTCATCAACAACTTTTTTTTGATTTTTATCATATCATTTCTGCTCAAATTACTCCAAATTTAGGAAAAGAGTAGGAAAAAAGATGTTGCTAAGTAAAGCCATTAGGTGGGGCGATTATTGAAGAATAAGAGGAAGAGAGAGTAATATTGTTTAGGGTTCTATAATAAGAGGAGACAGACAAGAGAGGAAGAATGTCTGGAGGTTCTATTACAATGAAAAGGGTTTGATAAGATTTGCCTGAACCCAAAACTAATTTAAGGGTTGACTATATATATATATATATATATATGAAAATTAACATAACATATTTATAATATTTGACAATTACTTGACGACCAATACATATGTCAGCTTCCTGCCGTAATGCCTTAAATATTTGACGACCAATGCATACGGTTAGCTGCCTGCAATGTTTCGTCAAATAATGCCTCAATTCTATCTGATTCCTTTTTTTTGAAGCTCCTCCAAATTCAACCTCCATTGATGGGTTTTTAAGTATTTTAGACCTATGGGTTGGGAAGAGTAACCAAGCTCCACCGAAGCAAGGTGAAAGGTAAATTGCCTTTTCCCGTGATTCTTTTCTGCACCAATCTTTGGATCCAATGGGTGCTTATATGTTAAGAAGTTAAATATACTAATCAATTGAGTCAGTTAATTCATTGTATTGTTTCATGTGACACGATATTCTTTTTTTTTGCCAAAAATTTGAGATGACCTTCAATTCTTTTCTTAACCACAGCATATTCATGGTTATCTAATTAATAAAAACCATAATTATAGATAAATCCAACCTCTTTTTCTTCTTTTTTTCCCAGAAGAACCTCTTGCACCATAGTTATTAACTATTTCATTGTTGGTGGCAATAACATAGGCTTCCTTAAGTTGCGTGTTCCATATACAACACGAGTAACAAAGTACAAGGAAAGAAACTTCCAGACCAGCTTTTAACAAATATTATAATTTCATACAAAGGAATTAGAAAGAGGCTTGCAGGCCCAAGTTATCCAGCGAGCAACAAAAAAAAAAAAAAAGGGTGACGTTCTTGCATAATTCAGGAACTTTTACATGGATTGAGAATACTAGATATTGAGAATAGCACATCAAGCTGCCAAAGCTACTTAAACCCTGGAGTAGCTAGAAAGCGCCAAAGTGCCAAGTTGGTTAAAAATCTCTTGGTTTTGACTCAAGGGTCCTGGAGTCCAATATTGCCTTTGCTCCATTTGGTGATCTCGTTGAAATTTTAATAAGCTTTGCTTGTTGTTCATCCCCATTAAAAAGGAAAAAAAAAAAAAAGGTAAAATTAAGTTAGCTAGCATGTGAGATGAGATTCTTTCTAGTATTGACAAAAAGGAAAATACTTTCTACATTGGGGGCAGTGTAGCTCCGCAGACATCATTCGTGGTGATTGGCTCTCGCACAGAATCGGAGCGGCATCCAAAAAAAAAAAAATTTCGCTCCAATGGACTAATAAGATATTTTGAGACAAAACAGCAACATTTCTTTCATAGCAAATCATTTGCATTACACATTAGAATAGATTTATTTATAATATCAATATAGATGGTTGTAAACATCTACCTATGTAGAGGCATATAAAAAACATCTAGAACACAAAATGGGCACTCAAGAGCAGCTCATTATATAGTATTAGAATTTGCTAATGGAACTATCCAACTGAGATGTACAAGTCGTTGACTAGTATGACGACTAGGTCCTCTTGGCAGGAAAAGGCAATTGGAGAACAAATAGCCAATCATTTTATGGTGGTATAACATAAATTATGATATCATGACATCAGATCAACACTTTCAGAACCCAGCCGAAACTATTTGACAAGTCTCATAATGATGCAATGGAAGTTTCCTTCAGCAATATATGAAGAACCTTGTCTGGGTTCTTGGAAAAGAACTGGTCAAGAACGTGGAAGAACTACTCCACAGGG
Source organism: Cocos nucifera (assembly GCA_006176705.1). Classification (NCBI taxonomy): domain Eukaryota; kingdom Viridiplantae; phylum Streptophyta; class Magnoliopsida; order Arecales; family Arecaceae; genus Cocos; species Cocos nucifera. The sequence continues at coordinate 341,260 of QRFJ01002213.1, read as the reverse complement.
TTACCTACTACCTATTTGTTATTATGCTAGTGGCACAACCCACTTCTAATGGTCCATTTCATCCACTTGGATAGATAAGAAATTGGTTCCAATAAAGGATCTCAAAGCAGCTTTAGCTGCCTTCCGAGTCCAACCATCCCAAGGGACAATCAACAGAGAGTGACCCCCTTTTTGGACGCTGAAATAGTTCTGAGAATTTCAGGGCATACGGGCCTGCTTTTGTTGTTCCCATGCTCCAAAATCCGGTAGACCAATCAGCCAGCTAGCTGGTCAAACATACCATTACCTAACTCTTTAGTTCGGAATTCATGGTGCACTCTTACTAGATTAACTCAGCCTGCGGCGGAGGATGAATAAATTCCCCCTATTAATTAAATTATAAGTCACGCAAAGCATATCAATAAACCGGTCTGGACTCATGATGAAAAATGAAATAGATTATACTGAAACATGTTTATAGATAGGAGAAAGAAGAAAAATTTTTAGCTTGTTTTGCTGCATAACTCAAAAACCTCCACACAATTATAGCTTTGCTCATAATTTCATGTTATACTGCACCATGTTGCTGGAATTTTGTCTCCACAAACCAAGATACAGGTTTCATCTTCAAACAAATTCAAGTTATCGCTGACATGATCACTCCAAAGTTCTACAAATGCAACAACAAATAAATATTGGACTCTAACATCACCAAGCATTTATGTGCTATGATGAGACACATGAAGCAGAACCATCACAGGCATTAAGATGGAAGGGTCAAGAAAAACAAAAAAGCACCACCTCGGTCAAACTGAGTTCGCAATTTTAAAGCCTCAGAAAATATTGACCATTCCAAAGTAACATCGCTACATGACAGAACACCCTTGGGTGAGTGCTGCTACCTGGCACAACACAAGTTTCCCATAGCTTGAGACAGGACAACAGTTTGACATCAAGCTTTCCCCATGACAGAAGACCACCAGCATTACAAAAGACGGATGCTTTTCACGGTGCCAAATCCTGTTAAAAGCGCCCCCTCTTGTTACTGCACCAAGGACACTTGTATTGCTTGATGTGCTCAGCCCTGGCTGGGGTAATCTTCACGCATTTCCCATGGAACCACCTCTCACAGATGTCACAGCAGATCCAAAACTCATCGGATGCGTAATTCTCGCCACACGCCCCACAGAGTGTCTCCTCATGCTCCTCTTCATCATCTTCATTCAAACCTTCATCCTCTTCCTTGGGGTGCACTCTTTTCACGTATTTGGGCTGAGATTCCGATGTCCGCTGCAATTTTGCAACATAACAAAATGCTGAGCTCAGTGAGCATAAAAGACTAGCATGTAACTCAGAACAAGTAGAGCTCTCTTGTCCAGTTTTTGTGATATATGTATGTGTAGCACCAATCACTAAAGACTATCCTAAACAGGAAAAAAAGAGCCACCAATCAGCACAATGACCATAAACCTCAAGAGATCATTTATGCAGCTGCACACAGAATCATACCCACGCAACAAATTTCTGAGAATTTTCATAACAAAATATTAAGAGACAGGGCAATAGATGGGAACCATGTCGAAGTAAATGTGCAAGAGGTTATACAGCATATAAAGCAGGCTCTTACAAGAATAGGTGTGTAACTTTTGCACAAAATGTACAGGTCATTATCACCAAACAGCCTGGTAGATCTAGCACTAACATTAAATGCCCAATGAATCCTTCATAAATAATGACAGACTTTCCTATTTCCCAATGTTCTACAACTAGCAGAGAAAAGGATTTAGACAAAAAGGAATCCAACAATCAAGCGCTTACGGAATTATCAACAGATAGTAAAATTTTCTTTAGTCAAATTTAAATGTAGCAAAAGTACATGAATGAGAAACAAGCTTTTGAGGAGATCAAAGGATAAAATGCTTCATTTAATCAAATTGTAATTCTTATCCAGAGATAGAAGCATATTCATGAAATGAAAATAGAATTCTACTAATAATTTCAGGAGTAATATTTTATCTTTTGAAATATTATTGTCCTAAGCATAGCATCCAATTAGTGTAGTTGATGGTAAAAATGCTGTGCCAAGCATAAATGAGACCAGATGGTCCAAGAGACCATTTAATGCTATAGTTGCTGGCACTTGTTTGTTAGAATTTTGATGCATGTCCACCATAATCAGGAAAACTTCAGATCATCTTCAAAGAAAGGATCAAATTTATGCTCTACCACTTTGGAGTTCGATTTGAATTTGTTATTGCTGTGATTAGAACCAGAAGTCATCGCTTTGTTATTTCCACTCACAACTTCATATACAGTAGGCAGATCATTTATCAGACCAAAAAGGCGCTTTCTGCATCACAAAATACCAACCAAATTATGCTGGAGATACTGCAGTTACAAATCTGGAATTCTTGATCAATTATGTACAGGTAAAGTTCAATATATAAGAAAATAACGAGGATGACCAGATGTTAAACAAAAGATAAAAAACTAGGAGATATTGCAAACAAAGGGGCAGAAATCACACTATTTTTCACGACTTGAAAACATTTTGCCGATGCTGCATAATTTTGAAAGAGAAAATTTTCTGCCAAAGTCATGATAGACATTTGGAGAAAGCAATCTTGAAATTTCATTTGATAACAAATTCAAATTTTTTAATAGCATAAATATATTCTGGACAAAGGCTGAAATAGTAAAGCCATACATTCCTTCTATTTGTAGTGCTGATGAGAAGCTGCTGGATCACTACAGAGTACAGACCTTGGCAAACAACATATTTTGTAGTTATTCCAATAGCTCTAATGAGATGTGCATCAAGTTGTACTCTCTATTTTAAAGTATGTCCCTACAGTCAAAATCCATTGGTTGATGTTAGTTTAACTACGATTAACTTAGTTAAACTTGACTTGCAATGATTGTTTTGCCCTTGGTTAAAATTTTGAGCTCTCAACTCTTTACCATCAGGTCAAGGGTATTAAAGCCATTTTATTTTTAAACATCTAGTTTCTCAGAGTGTTGGACAGCAAGCTAAATACAGGGCATTTACACAAATAGAGATGGTTTTGAAGGTGTACACCTGCCAATAGTGTTTTGGAAGCATATTCCATGCAAACTTGATTATTTATAGGGGCATACATGCAAGAGGCCCTAAATGTAGCATTTTAAAGATGATATAATCAAATTATTAATTGGTAGATAAGCTAGTTTTCTTTCTTACAACTCTTTTGTTTAATTTCCATAAATGGGCAAAGCTGTAGAAGTGGAAAACTCTCTTAAGGTGAAAAAATCATTGATAAGGAGCAAGACGAGAAAAACTGGCCTGACTTTGGCAAGAATGCAGGATGCAAGGAAATCTTGAAGATTAAGATAAACATGGTAACTAGGCGACTTTCCATTGTCCACAACATTCCTTCACTAGATAAACTCACTAAGCATTTGATGGTAACACTTCCTTGTGTGATGCACATCACCATATACTCACATATCCAAGAGAAGAAGGTTACAAGAGAGTGGTCTTGATGCAAAAATGGCTAAAGTAGCTTAGAATGAGCTCCACGAAAGGCAGTGGGAGCAATAAAATGCACAAACGTAGTGGCTCCAGCCTCCAAAGCTTCCTAAAGTGAGCTCTGGAGATGACCTTCTTTGAGGCAAAAAATAACTTAAAACCCAAACGTAATCTGAATCACTCATTAAATTAAACATATCTTAACTCTAAAACCAAACATGCGACTACATGGGGAGGGGAGGGAGGCATAGGGCTTTCATTCCTGCTCAAGCCCTAGTACTTTTCTAGACATAAAGATTTGCTCAAAACAAGCATGTTCAGTGCATCTAATACATCCATAAAATGCATCACATTGGAACACTACAAAATCATGTAGAAAATGGCTAAAAAGGAAACCTATGATTCATCTAAGTTACTGGACCTCCAATGCATGACCTTGAACTAGGAGTTCAAGACAATTATAGAATACTGTCATGTATCAACCACTTGTTTCTACATCATCAAAAAAAATGGTCACCTCTTGTTTCGGCATAATATAAACTAGGAAAGGTCAGCAACTGAAAACTGTTTCTGGCATATTAAAAGCTGTCAAGAAAATGGTAACCTATTCACCATTTAAAAGATTCTCAATGGGCGCAAAGATTTAGCTACATCAGTATCTATTTGCAAATTATCCAGATTGTACAATAAAGTAGATGAGATTGTTAACAAGTTCTCAAAAAAGTCATATATTCATTGGAATTAAGCAAATGTATAAGTCAAAAATGCACTTAGAGCAAAGATAGTTTTTTATCTCAAGAAGCCTTCTTGTTCTTCCTTCTCTTGGTTTTCTAAGGCAGTACATTTACTTTTATATTTTCAGGAGAGGGGAGATTGCAATTATTGGAAGTTCCAATTTAAGCTACCTCAAATCCTGCCAAATCTATGCCTGAAATTTCCACCGAAATTATGGTTATTCTTGTCTTTTTGATAAGCACAAAGCATTACACCCTTCTCAGAAAGACAAACCCATGGCAAGCTTATTCTTGTTTTAACCTCTACGGCTGTACCTAAAGGAGATAATTGCTTATGAAGATGTTATCCACTCCTAGCAAACCATGAAGTGCCATATTGTAAAGCTACAGTAACTCACCATATCAAAAAGTTAAAAGAAAATGTTGGATTTCAAAGAATATCCAGCTAAAGCATGTCAGAAAGCATATAGGCCTTCATTTCATGCAAAAAAGTCCTCAAATAGTCATATAGGTGGCAAAAAAGGTTAAGTGTTTTCAGCCTTTCCCTACAAGAGGAGTGCTTAACACAACGCTCAAAAATAATTTGTGCATTTGATAAAAAAACCTCCAATGAACATAAGTTGGTCATATAAGTAGAAACTATTGACAATTTATCCATTCTCAAACCTTGTGGTGTTTGGTATAAGGTGATGATCCCAAAATCAACAATGATGTAGCTGGAAGTAATGAGATTACTGCATTTAGCTGCACCGTAATGATCCCAAATCACACCACTTCTAAAATCACTGCCCAACCCAATGGTGTTAAACCCATCATTGAGGGCAGATTTCCAAGATCATCCTAGGACAATGATGTTGGGCTGAGATTTGGGGACAAAAATACCCCTCAATCCAATTGAAAAAATTATTTCGAAAAGAGTGGCAACTCTAGAAAAAAATTCTTCAATTTGGAAAGGATTTGATATTCCATTAAAAAATTTAAAAAAAAAAAAATCTTCTAGTTGGGAAGGTTTGATGATCCCCTGGAGTTACTTTGACAAGTTTTGATTAATTTTCAATCTGGTTAAATTAGTCTGGAATGACATATTTTGATAATTTGGTTTATATTCATGTGCGTTTTCCTAAAATTTATTTGAGAATTCTATTTAGTAGTTGCAAAATACATCAAATATATCAAGGGTAGTTTTGGTATTACATGGTCGGTAATCTTTGATTTCCATGGCATATCAAATATGTTAATTATGGATATCCGAAGATCTTTAATCACTATAACATTGCATATCAAACATGGTGATCTTAGATCATTGGGGATCAAATTACCCCGATATGGGGATCACCAATGATCTAAGGTCACATCCCATTTGGATCATTAAATGCCACCATTTGTTTTACTCTACAAAGGCTAAATCCTTCTCTTTAAAACCTTGTTCATTACAAGCTTTTGAGATTTAGTAGAGAGGATTTTTTTTTTTTGCAAGTAAAACAAGTGATCTACATTTTCAAAGGCATAACTCAACATGAACAATTCAATTCAAGCATGAGAATCGTCATTTCCAACCTAACTTGAGGCCAATAACTCTTAACATTAGCATTCTTGGTCCTATTGTATTTATATAATTGTATTCAACATCCAAGTATATTGACAAGAATAAAATTAGAAGTTTGGGGCATTAATGTTCAAAGGCAAACGCTTATTTGATTAAAAGATTGAATCTATGTTTGTTTTAAAATAGAAGATGCTAGTTCAGCATGATATGGCAAATAAAAAATCTTTTTTAATACAAGTGATCAACATTTTCAAAGGCATAACTCAACATGAACAATTCAATTCAAGCATGAGAGTAGTCATTTCCAACCTAACTTGAGGCCTTTAACTCTTAACATTAACATTTTGGTCCTATTGTATTTATATAATTGCATTCAACATCCAAGTATATTGACGAGAATAAGATTAGAAATTTGGGGCATTAATGTTCAAACGTAAATGCTTATTAATTAAAAGATTGAATCTATGTTTGTTTTAAAATAGAAGATGCTAGTTCAGCATGATATGGCAAATAAAAAATCTTTTTTAATGTTCTCTTGTAAAAATGGTGGGGAGCAATTTCATCAATAAGACATAGGCATGGTTATGTGATCCAACGAAGAATCACATATAGGCTCAATGGATTGGATTTGTAAATCAGATAGATCAAAATTGAATCCAAGATTTAGAATTTTTTACTTGATCCAACCTGATGACTTGGCAAATCCCCAAAAGAGCAATACAAGTCTTATTCAATTGAAAATCTGTTATCCTATTCAAAAATCCAACACAATATAACAAAATCAATGGAAAAAAAAATAAAGGAAGAAGACAGATTATGGTGATGGCTTGAGAATTAGTGAAGGTGGTGGCTCAAGCATGAGTTAAGGTGGTGGCACAAACACCTAGATGGGGTTGATGAGAGAAGTGTTATGATTAGGGTTGAGGGTTGTGTTGGAATGGCTGTGGAAAGTGTCGATGGATAAAAGAAATTAGAGGGTTAGATTGGGTGGGGGGGGGATAATTGGAGGCAGGCAGATCAATTTTGAGGAGAGGTAACTGACAAAGGAGGAACTTAACAATGGAGGCAAGTAGATTGACAAACTGAAAATGAGACCAAAGAATTGTTGTGCGCTAAGTTATACATTATAATATGTAAAAACGATTTTTGTGCTCACCACAATTAATACAAGCCAACAAGCTCAGTAGTTGGTGTCCATACCATTCCAGCATAGCACATGCCAGCTACCAGCCAACATGCGACACCATGTTTCAATTTACCATCTAATGTAGTAATTATGAAGAACATAGTCTAGCAAAAAAAATAAATCATGCATCATGATATGATATAAAATTTCAAAAGCATGCCTCATTAACTGTATGTGCATATTTAAATTAAGATTATCAAGCAATCAAATGAGATTCCTGAAAATAGGGAGAAGAATTGCTTTTTGGATGACCATATAAGCAGTACCTAGCTATGCAAGGTTCTCAATCGGTACATCCAGCTCTAAAAATGTGAGCTCAAAAGTCAAATGTTATTTCTTAACTCAGTATCATGCCTCTATGCTTAGGGATGGCAATGGGTCAAGTATATGCCAGGTACTCACACCCGCCTCGTACTTGTCTCGAGGAAAGGCAAGGCAAGGAGAGTCTCGAGGTGGGATAGGATGGGGCGGGTAGAGTTAGACAAGGCAACTTGGATGATCAGGCCATGTAAAACTACAAAAATCAATTTTTCTGCATACAAATCATTTTTTTTTACCTTGGGGAGGAAATTTTTGAAGAGTTGTATATGTCTGGATCAGATTCAGGGCGAGTTTTACCATTATCCATACCAGCCCTGCATTCAAGTGTGGGTCAGGTACCCAATGGGGTGAAACAAATTGCCACTCTATCAATGCTCGAGTTTTGCCCAAGTTCGATATTTATTTAAGATTCACCGTAGGATGGGATAATCCTAGAAGATGTCAATAAATTGAAAATAGATGAAGTCCAAGCAGGAAAGCATAGATAATAACGAACAACAAATAGCAATCACTAGGTATAAATGATAATGAACAACAAAGTTCATCATAACATAGTAATAAGCTGGTTTCTAACATATGGAAAAATCTTAAACACATGAAAAACATTGTATGTTGTACCATTCAACAAATACTAGGGCCAGCACATAAAATTCCATTATGCCAGAGCCATAATGGCAATTTAAAAAGTCAAGTCTCTGCACAAATTTAACAAGAAACAGTTTTTGTTCATAAGAATCACTAAATTGTTTTGTGCAATACACTCAACGCTACAAAGAAAAAACAACATAATGATGGATGAACAAAAACAACTAAAGACGGAAAGGAAAATGACCAAAGAATTGCAGAGTGCTACAGCATTAAAGAAAGCAAAAAGTTCTTAAGCCACAAAGACCTGGAATTAGAGAAAAAATTAACAGGGAAGGAATTTACAATTTATCTATCAGTAATGGCAATAAGTGTAAGCAAGGAAAATATAGTCAAGTAATATTGCTTATTTTGTTTGTTTAATCACCTCTCATTTTTATCAAATCCAAATCTAGCTCCAAAATAAAATGCTACAGCAAGTAACCAAGCATCACTGTGTACAGCCACCAAAGATAACCAATCCTTTTCTTGCATTCCATCTCTTGCAAAGTTAATACCCAGAGCAGGCTCTGGAAGCTCCGGAGGAACCTCTTCTGCTGGCAGATTAACTTCCCATTGCTCATTGGGAAGTCCATAAAGGCATAAGTTTTCTTTATCTGAAAGATGTAACATTTAGTTAAAATTTTGAACCATAACGAACTACATAACCTTGATTGCAGCACTTACAAGTCCAGATGATCAGCAAGATTCTATGGTTTAGCTGCATCTGAGATATGATGTGTCTGGTTATATATTATGCATGTAATCTCACTAGGCAAGTATCAAGCAGTAGTATATGTCATGTAAACTCACTGGGCATGTATCAAGCCATATTATGTGTCACTTTCCATGAAGAAAAAAAATCTGATATATTTTGCTGAAACATATCAAAGATAAGCTATTACACTAACAACCAAATCAATTAGAAAAATATTAGGTCAGTTAACTTGTTAATTTATGATAGCATTTGAGGACAGCCTTACCATGAGGCGGAGTCCACCACAGATGACAGATCGAGGATGCAAGTTAGGTTGATAGCCAGTTTTAGGAAGGAAAAGAAAAGCTAGACCATGAAACATATACGAATTTGACAATCATGTGTAACAATATTACTATTATTATCATTGCAAAGCCGAAGTGATTTTTGATTGGTTATTAGCATTTGAAAAGAATATAGGACCCCTAGACTTCTGGGATGGGCCAGTTTAAACTTTGGATAGCATTCCTTTTAGTCTCTAACAGACATCACTTTTGACAAGGCATTGCAAACCTAAAAGTTTGTATTTTGATTGGTTGTTAGCATTTGCACAGCATTTAGTATTTGTTTCTAAGAATTAAGAGAGGCCCAATTCAAACTCACACCCTCCCTTGCTAAAGTACAAATGCCAGATCTAATTCTGTTATGGATATGAAATATAAATATTTCACTAAGTGACATAATATTTATCAAGAAAGGAGATACATGGATCCAAACATTTTGGAGACCTAATTAATCTTGATGAAAAGAGAACATCTATAAACTAAATGATCTGGGGTTTGGTAGCAACACAGAATCATCAGATACGACTTTTGATTTTGGTTAGGAAGTTAATGCCATGTGTTTGTGCCATTTCTTTGGCTGAAAAAGGAAAACATTATGCTATATATTTTTCCTGTTTTTCTCCCACAATTTTATGTTTTGAAGTGTTTTCTTGGTTCATGTTTCACATAGCTGTTCTAGGAATTGGGTTCAAATTAAAGTTAACTATTACACACCCATCAAGCTCTCTACCATGCATCAATACTTCATTAAACAGCAACAAGTTTCATTCAAAACATAAATTAGGAAAGCAAAAATTTTGCAAAGTTTCTATTCTTTGACCATTGTTGTTTGTCTACTTTAGTTTGGTAAGAATAATGGATTCAAAATGTCCACATGTTTTAGTTATAAAAAGTATTCACAGACCATTGTTTCTATCATTGTCCCATAAACTAGTATTGTCTAGACATGCAAATAAATGAGCACCATGTTGTTATGTGGTCTATGTGATGCCCAACGCGCATCCCAGCCACCATCTGTGGCCTCCATCCTTCTTACCTCTTGTTCATGTGATGCCTGCACGACCAAGCAAGACAGCTAGGAAGGGGTTACTCGAACTACAAATCTGGTAAGCAAGATTAGATGTCTTTTCATGTGTTTGAAAGACAGCATTATCACCACCAATTATAATGTGAAAAATCACATGTGAAATAAAAAAGCAGACCATGATATCCTTTTATATGATCTGTGTTAAGAAAGAAACTAGTCCAACTATTGCAAATACAAAATTTGAAAAAAATAAATAAATAAATAACTCTAGTGTCCAACAAATAAAGGTATTGCATCTGATGCATGCCATTAGGGCAATAATCAATGACCTCATTACCATGGTCAAATATTGTCTACAAAAGAATGCATGAAAATATGCAGGAAACTAGCATTTGAACCTCAAATTTATTGTACAGCATTATAAAAGAAAAACTACATAGCTTCCAAATGTTCTATTCAGTAAAAGAAATCAAAAGAAAACCTACATTATATCCCACAAGCCCTGTTCTCGTGAAATTTCGGATATGACAAAAAAACTAATTCTTAACATCCTAAGAAATCAGTATGTGCAGTTGCAATCACGTCCACAGAACCTGACATCATTCCATCTAAATGTAGGAAGAAAACATAGAGTACTTATTCAGCATTGACCCCTTAACATCTTGTTGGACAAACACTGCCTCTGAAGCATTTTCAACACAACAACACAATTTGAAAAGTAAATGCAATAATCATACCCAAAAAAAAAAAAGTAGGAAAAACCATATGGAGTAACCTGTCCCTCCTAAATGTGCATAAGTAGCAGCTAATGCAAAGTCGATGAATCATCATTTAATCATGTTGAGTTTGTCACTCAATGATGTCGAGATGCAAACAAATGGTAGTCTAAAGAATTAATTAAAAAAAAAATCACAACATTTAAGAGAAGCAGCAACATGTTATATCATCAGCATAACTAAAAAAATTACCATAAAAGTTGGCAATAAAAAATATACTTATTATGTAATGTTCATAATAACCTAGCAAAACTGCAGCATTATATGGTAATCACTGCTCTCCCTTTTTCGTAGCGCACTTAGCACAAACGTATACTGTTTATAAACAATAAGCCCATATAAGGAATTGCATGCAGAAAGCTCATGTAGAAACAAACAAATAGAAGGGGAAAACGCTATTATAACAAAAGCACAGACGCACGCAAGCACATACATGAACTCGTATAGAAACAAACAGACAAAGGCAGGAAAATCTTTTATAAAAATATACATATAAAAACAAACAGAAAGGAAAAAAAATAGCATTACTTGGTAAGCAACTACAGAAGCAAAATGCCACCAAAATCCAACAACAAATCCAAGAAACTGTGTAGAAGACGTTATGCCTTTTATTGGGGAAACTCAATATGCATAGCTTGAAAGCAATACGGGCCACAGCAGATCATAATTGGACTGAAAATAATATTAAAAAATATATTTTGAATTATTTAATCGATGCACCATCAGTGCAAAGGTTACCCTGCACGACAGCAAGTTATAGCTTATAGCATCTAAAAAATAAAATGTGTGTCTCATTTCATAAAACATTACATACTTATACTTTTTTTTGGATGAATTCAAAAAAAAAAAAAAATAGAAAATAGTGATACTGCTAAAACACTTAGATTAGCTTATTTTTAGCAATAAAAATAATATTATCCATGTTAATCTCAAAATGGAATGAACCTAAAGCTATAACAGCACATTAGATTATAGCCACAAATATTCACAAAGTCCCAAAAGAAAAAAACACTAAAAACTGAACCGGAGACTAGAGAGCAATGGAAGGAAAGAAGGGACTGGTGGAAATCCTAACCAGGATCGCACTGCCGGTAGAAGTCCTCCACGTCTGCATAAAAAAATAAAAAATAAAAGCCCGAAAAGATGATCAAATTCTGGAATTAATGAGCTGAAGAAAGGGGTTTCTTTTCTAAAAAAAAAATATGTTCTTATTCGGAGGGAATCCTGGAGGACGGAGATTGGAAGGAGGAAGGGGAAGAGGCGGTGGAATCACCGGCAGTGAGGGCCTTGACCATGCCGGCCCTCCGGCCCTTGAAGTCCCGGAACACATCCTCCACGGACCGCGAGTACGCCGCCGATCCGCCGTCCATCGCTCCTTTGACAGCCCGATCGAGGGTTCCGATGCGATTCAAATAGGCGAATTCAAAGCGGGAAAAGAATGGCTCCTCAAGCGGATATGAGAGAGAGAGAGAAGGGTTTGCATCCACCTGATAAGGAGGAGGGTTAGTGGCCGAAATGGTTACATTATAAATGCTCGTAGATGAGTTACTATGCGAGAAAATTTCTGCCGTTAGTGTTGGGTTGAAATCCATCTCGTCCATATCGCATAGGATTTGTATGAATACATGAGTACTGTTTATACGAGGCGGATTTGAGAGGTCTGGGCTGGACGGTTGTTAACTGCGATGGAGAGAGCGCACAGGAGTCCGGGAAGGAAAGTGGGAGAGGCTTGGAAAGGGTGTAGTTGCTCTCCGGTGAGCTTAAGCGCCCTCCTTTTCCATGCTACACGTCCCAACAATCTGTGGCGCATTGCGCTTGCACCAGTAGATCAGACCAATCGTCTCAGGACACCTCAAACGGAGCTCTTTGTTACCACGGTTGTGCTTTCGTGGACTTTGCTGCGGAAGTAGGGAAAACGGGAATAAAAAAATCATGCCAGCAGCATAACCATTTCAAGCATTCTCTCTTCTTCTTTTTTTTTTTCTTTTTTTTTTTTGTAAAGGTTACAAACAAACATAAACGAACACAAAAAAAATGAGAGACACCATCAGAAGAGATCATAAAAACAAATTTCAAAACTTCCAAGAAGAAAAAAAAATCATGCAAATTGTCAAAAAATAAAATAGCAACACCATCAAAAAAAGACCATACACCCAAGTGGTCCAATCCACAGCAAAATTACATATGATGAGCCCCTAAATAATTCAATTGAATACTAAAATGATGAATATCTTTTAGGAGAGAATTCTTCTCTTGGACCAAAATGATCAATATCATGAAATCACCTTTAAGTATCAATCGTCAATATTTCAAATTAAATATAGCAACAAAGAGACTGCTCGAAGCTCTACCTTAATAACCAATTTAGTCTTGAATGTCTTCATATTTAAGTCAAATAATCTTGAATGAAGAAGCTCGCATAACCTGGTCATTCAATTGAATACTAAAATGATGAATATTTTTTAGAAGAGAACTCTTCTCTTGGACCCAAATGATCAATATCATGGAATCACCTTCAAGTATCAACCGTCAATATCCCAAATTAAATATAGCAATAAAGAGACTGCTCGAAGCTCCACCTCAATAACAAATTTAGTCTTGAATGTCTTCATATTTGAGTCAAATAATCTTGAATAAAAAAGCTCGCATAACCTGGTCATTCCATAGAATGCCATAAAAAATTGATCTTCATCTGTCTAAGGGGAGGAGAAGGCCATCTAACTGGTTTTTGTTTGATTATTAAAAACTCAAGCTAGTTAAAATAGTATAAGATGTTTTGTTAATCTTCCAATAGAAAAAAAAATTGGAATAAGCTATCATTTTTAAATGAAAAAATTGCTCTTGAATGTTATACCAAAAATTTGTGGTCAAGATTGATGATTTGAGCACGTGATTAAGTCTTATTCAAATTATTATTACAACTAAAAATAGTTATAAAAATATTATATAATACAGTGAGATTTGTGTGAATCATGAGTGCTCATGATAGTCCTACACAAACCATTTTAGAAGTAAGATTATATATAAATATCTAATGATATCATAACACTATAGCAGTCAATTTGGTAAGTTATGAGGTTCAAACATTCAAAAAAGAAAGTGAACTAGGTTATGATAAGCACAAAAGTAATACATACATACATTCATATATATATATATATATATATATATATATATATATATATATATATATATATATATATATATATATATATATAATAACAATCACTGGCTTCACTTAAGATCCTAATATTTTTACTTGTTTGTATCATATTTTTTTCTTTCTTTTCTGCATACCTCCCCTGAGAAGATTGATGATAATAGATATGGACTTCATTAGTATTAATTGAAATTATTGCCACGAATTATTTCAAATTCTTTGTAGTTCTAAATTGGCTTGTTTAAGCAGCACTTAATTTTTGGCTATGCCTATTTATTGCAAGGTACCATGGATTACCAGAATGAACGATATATGTTTACCTGTATATATGTCATATATTCAATCTCCCTCATCGAAATTTTGTTTCATGCTCATGTCATTCACACAACTCATGCTTCTCAACTTCTTACTTTGGTTCTATTTTTTTCTAAGGACCTTTAGGTGATTGAACACATCTTTCTCCATCACCTAGCATTCAAATTGCTCATTCATCGCCTAAAAACATCCCGAATAGCAACTTTTTTTGAAACCATAATTTTCATTCAAGCCTTCTCTAGCTCACTTAGCCGTAACTTAAACAAAAGTTTGGCTCATAAATATTTCCACATGGCAAGAGTGTTACTGTAACACCCCATCCCTAATACCGGACGGAGGTGCTATGCCCCACCCTTAAATTGGGCAAAGAGAATTACTGAACTATAGCTGAGCTAAATTTAAATTTCATCCAATAATCTACTCTTCTTTAATATAATTAGATTACCTTTTCAAACTATAATACGAGTATTTTAGTTTACTCGATGTTTAACTAAACAAACTCAAAATTTCATTCACAAATCCATGCTTTACAAATATTACACAGGCCATTCCAAAAACAAAGTATACTTAATAGTTTCTGGTTAAAGCAACTAGAATATATAATATAACTCAAAATACATCACTTTATCCTGATTAGTATAAACAATTCAACATATCAACCATCTCCTTCTGGTTCACATAACCAACATCCTTTTTAAGGACAAATGTTGATAAATATGCTGATACTAACTTCTAAGTTAAGATACTCTAAAACTGCAAATAAAAAAATAAGGGATAATAAGACCTAAGTCCACTATAAGAAAATAGAGTATTAGAAACAGACATTAGCGACGATATTTTTGTCATTGCTAATAATAGATATTAGCGATGGAATTAGTAATGATAATTTTGCCATCGCTAATAACTATTTTTATCGATAGCTTTAGCGATGACAGTTTAGCCGTCACTAATAGTTATTAACGTCTTCACTATAGTTATTAGTGATAATATTAGCAACGATAAATAGTCATTGATAATACTAAATAATTTTATTTTTTTAATTAAATTTTATTATTATTATTGATGGTAGATAATTATTAGCAATGGTATTTTATCATTGCTAATAAAAAATAATTTTATTTTTTAAATTAGATTTTATTATTAGTAGTGACGACAGATACTTATTAGCGATGGCATTTTGCCGTCGCTAATAATATTTTTACCAATAATAAATTACAACCAAATAATCTATCATTATAAACATTAAAAAAATTATTAACGACGGCAAGTTTGACTTTTAGCAATGATAAGGTACGTCACTAGTAAAAATTATTTTTTTATATTAGTTTTAATATTATTAGTGATAGAAGATTATTATTAGTAATGCCGAAAGATCATCGCTAATAGTAAAATAATTTTATTTTTTTTAATTTGATTGTAAGATTATTAGAGATGAAAAATTATTATTAGCAACAGCTTTTATTGTTGCTAATACCACTATAACTTTTAGTGATGGCGATAGATTCACCATCACTAATAATTTTTGTTACTGACAGCATTAGCGATCAAAAAATAAGCCATCAAAAAAATATTTTTTTTATTTATTATAATTATTAGTGATAGCAAAAAAATTATTAGCAATAGTGAAAGTCGATGCTAATGATTATTAGCAACGACGATATTAGCAATAGAAATTTTCATCATAAAAAAATAATTTTTTTGATTTATTAAATTTATTAGCGATGGCACAAAAAGTATTAGAGATGGTAAATGCCATCGCTAATATTCTTTAGCGATGGCATTATTAGCGATAAAAATAGCCATCACATATAATTAAAAAAAATTATTTATCATAATTATTAGCATTAGTGATGGCATATTAGCGATGGACATCATCGTCATAAAAAAAGAAAAAAAAATTATTTATTAAATTTATTAGTGATGGTAAAAAAATATTAGTGACTGGAGTTGCCGTCGCTAATAATCATTAGCGACAACACTATTTTCGATGGAGTTGCCATTATAAAAAAATAAAAAAAAATTATTTTCTCTAAATATGATATAATTTTAGAATTTAAAGTTTATCTTTATCGTTCATTATCTAAATAATTATTGTTAGAATATCATCATAAAAAATCATTCCGATCCAATAGCCCTAGCTATATCTATCAATAAAATTTAATTTTGATGGTCATGAACGATCGCTTAATGATCTGATAGATAAAGACCACTGATGGATCTAAAAACTTATAACGATGATCTTAATGATATTTATAAAATACTATTGAAATCTTACTTTAATTAGATATCATTATTATGGTCAATTTAACATGATATTATTTCGATCGTTAAATAAAAAATGAGTGATCAAAAGATCAAATAGCATCCGATCAAGATAATTTTTTAGATAAATGATCTTTATTACTACTTTAATTATTTATACAATGGCGATTGTAAAATCCAAACCATGCATATATGAATAATCTAAAATAATATATCTCTTGATACTCATTCTTAAAGTTCTTAAGTAATTATATTTGTACTTTTGTAAGATCTACTTAACATAGATGGTTCATATATGTATGGTTTGAATTTTACGATCATCACCGTACAAATGATTAAAATAGTAGCAAAAATCATTTATTTATAAAATCTTCTTAATCGATCTTTTGATTACTCATTTTTTATTTAATGATCAAAATCATCCTGTGCTAAATTGACCATAATAGTGATGTCCGATTAAAATAAAATTTTGATAATATACTATAAATATTACTGAGATTATTGTTGCAAGTTTTCGGATCCATTGATGGTCTCTATCCATCAGATCATCAAGCGGTCATTCATGCCCATTAAAATTAAATTTTATTGATCAACATAGCTAGGACTATCAGATTAAAATGGTCTTTTGTGATGATACTCTAACGATAATTATTTAGATAATAAATAGTAAAGATGAACTTTAAATTTCAAAATTATATCATATTCAGAGAAATATAAAAAATGTATTAATAATAGATATTTTATTGATGGCATTAGTAATAACAAGTTTGTCGTCGCTAATTAAAATTATAAAAAAAAATTTAATTATCTAATAAAAGTATTAGTGATTGATTTTTATTTTTAGCGATGGACTCTATCGCTAATTTTTTTATCGACGGCATTAGCAACGATAAGTTTGTCGTTGCTAATAGTCTGCAACATCAAAACAATTGAGGAGAAAAAAATTTCACTCCCATGCTCATTCTCTCTCATTCCCGTCCCTCATCCTCCTCTCATCGGCATTTAAACCCTCCTCACTCCCCAACCCTCCTTTTCTCCCTCCCCACCCCATTCTTCCAGCGTCCCATGGCCACTCTAACCCCATCGGCCCCATCCCCATGCTGGCCCGACCCCTTGGCCTCAAGCTTGCATTCGTCCATGCTCATGGCTACCCCGCCCTCGCCAACCCGACATCACCAGATCAACTCCACAGTCACCCCGACCCCACTGACCCCGATGTCTCCGACCCAACCCCATGATCGCCCTGACTCTACCGCCCCCGATGCCACCGATCCAACCCCATGCCCCGAGCCCACGTCTCTCCATGCCCACATCCACCCCAACCTGCTAGCCACTCTGACCCCGTCAGCCCCGTCCCCATGCCAGCCCGACCCCTTGGCCTCGAGCTTGCATTCGTCCATGCTCATAGCCTCCCCGCCCCCACCGACCCCGATGTCACTAGACTGACTCCATGGCTGCCACAACCCCATCAGTCCCGATGTCCCTAGCCCGACCCATGGCCGCCTTGACTCTACTGCCTCCGACGTCAATGGCTCAACCCCACAGCCCCTACCCCACTACCCCCAGCTCATGGTCCCACCCCATCGGCCTGACCCTGCGGCCCTGACCCGCACCACCTTCCTATAGCCCTACCCCACCGGCTTGATCCTGCCACCCCGACCTGCACCATCTTCCTACGGTCCCATCCCCACTTCTTCATTTTTTGCTGCTATGTCCCCGAGCCATGGCCCCGGTCCTACGGCCCTGCCCCGCCATCTCGAGTCTACGGCTCCGATCCTATGGCCCCTATGAAAGTAAAAAATCTCTTGACTTTATTTTTCTTTTTTCATCAATAAAATCCCCACTCTATTATAATAACCTATAGTTCTATTGATGGTATAATATGTCTTTTAGATCTGACAAACTTTGAACAGATATATTTTACCCATGAGTAGAAGGACAATCTCTAAATATATATTTAGATGATGATCCTATGTATTATAAAATACCATATTATAGATTGGTTTGATTTTGGTTTTATGAATACTAACTTTTGTCCATCTACCACATTTAAATAGTGCTCTAATGGAATTGTTCTCAAGTTGTTGTTTTTGCTAAGATAAAGAAAGAAAAATATATGAAAATTGATGAATATTTGGTATAATTTTTTTCTTCTATGAATATTTGATATTTCTCTTGCTTATTATTGTAGAAATAGATATTGTAGAGATTTCATCAAGAAAAATATTGGAAAAAATTATGAAAAAACAATTATGTTTATGTAGACTGGAATATGGACTTAAGTTGAAAATTGTGAATATATCATAGCATATATGAATATTATATTAAACAAAGAAGATGGATTAGATGAAGTTACTAGGCTTTAAGGTAGTCGAAATAAGGACAAAAATGAATCTAAAGAAGAGAATAAGTTCAATTTAGAAGTGAAGAAAATCAACTTAAAAGATAAAGAATACAAGAAAATCAACTTAAAAGATAATGAATACATCATGTATTTATACCAAAAAATTTATGCAACTTAGGAGAATTTGCAACTGGATAGTAGTCAGTTAAAGTGAGTGTAACATACTAGAAAAAAAATTCATAAATTTTATTAATAAGTATTAAGAAAAGCAGATGCAAAAAGATGATCCATTTGGATGCAGAGTCTTTTATAAGAGAGAATAAACTATGAGAGAATTTTAGGAAAAAGAGTTATGCAGAGAAAATTTAATATTGTATAGATGTTTGGTATCTTATTATTTAAAAAAATATAGTTATATCTTATATGTTATGCTATTATTTTATGTACCCCAATGGAGTAATGAGGAGCCCGTCGGTAAGCGGTAGAGGGCCCGATTGGGAGATTTTAAGAGCTTAATCTTGGTAGAAGCTTGAGAGCTTAATATTTGGTCCATTAAGGTTTTGAGAGCTTACTCTTGGTAGAAGCTTGATATTTGGTAGGATTTGGAGAATTTTTATGGAAAGGATTTGTTGTTGGCTACAAAATTTTTAATTTATGAGATTCTGTTCTCATGATAATGATGTGGGGGACTACTAGAAGGAGATAGCTAGGGGTGAATTTTTTTTTAGGTGGTGATTTTGTGGGGCAGGGGTGGGACTCTTAGAAAAGAAAAAAAAATAATCTTTATGAGAAAAGATTTTGTATTTTAATTTTTCTATCCTGATTTTTCTATATTTTTTCTTGATTTTTCCATTCTCAGGAGTCTCAATTGGATAGTTCTTTAGGGATGAAAGTAGTATGAATATTATCCGTCTAATCTATTTTTGTATCCGAATTAATCCGAATATAGATAGAAATTTAAGGATCCGACTAATATCCATATTCGTATCCATATCCATCAAAGAAAAATGGATATGGATATGGATAGACAACTATCCAATTTGTATCCAAATATCCGAATCTTATATAATTCTATATAATTTTATATAGTACTTATTATTTTTTAAAAAAATATATAATCATATAAACATATGATTAACTTGATTTATCATTTATTTAGTAATATATTTGATTATATAGTCATAAAATTTAATTATCTAAATTATATCCATACTTCTAGTATTCGAATTATATCTATATCTATTTAAAATAAATATGGATATAAATTTTTGCACTCAAATAATATCCATATCCGTATCTGTATTTGTCAGATAAAATAAATATGGATATGGATATGCTGGTATCCGATCTGTATCCAATCTAGATTCAGCCCTATGGTTCTTCCCCCAAGTAATAGCGGTGCTTTTTTCCCCTTTTTTTTATTTTGATTCAATAGGCAAAGATAAAGTTCGCTGTAGTATTTCTTTTTTTATTATTTTTTTATTATTTTTATTATTTTGTTAGTTTATTGGAGGATTCAAATGACCAAAAAGGATGGTCTTTAGAGCACTTGGTAGAGCAAGATAGGATTAACAATGTTATTTCTTATTAATTATTTTTTTAATTATTATTTTTTGTTGTTTCACCGGTTTGCTTGAGAAGAAACTAAGAAATATGAGCCAGGAAAGGTGAGTTGCATATCATTTTCTTTTGGTTTGTTTAATCATTTATTATACTTTGTATTTCCTCATTAGTTTAATAAAATGATGCCGATGCAAATTTGATAACTTTTAGATTTTTTGGTCCATCATATGAGAAGTCGTATTTAGTTTCTCATCAGAAATGTATTTGTGTTTAGGTAGCCTTCCATTCCATCCACTCCATCTACTCCTTTTACTCCATCCATCTTTTTTTTATTTATTTAATCATTCATTATACTTTATATTTTCTCATTATTTTTTTAAAAAATCAACTTCTCTTTCCTTGTATATAGACGAGATAGTATCATCATCAAAGAAAAGATGTATATCAGGTAATTTAACTTTAAGCAACTTATTTTTTTACTATAATAATTATTTTATTTAATTATGATATGTATGTAAATTTATAACATGAAAATGTAATATTTACTTTTTGATTTTTAGTACAAGCGAAGAAAAGAGTTTTGAATTTTTGTATAAGTTTCTAAAATAATATTATATATCATATATCAGGGCCCGCGGCTATATGATCAGCTGGATTTGTTATTCCAACCATCACATCAGATAATTCTATTAGTAAACTCTTTTACATATTCTGAATTTTTATATTTAGAAGCTTCACATATTTAGACTAAGCTTAAGTTGGAAAAGAAGATCTAGGGGCTAAAAACTTAATCTAATCATCCAATTGATGGATCGAAGATATCTATAGTTCCGTATCATCGAATGAAATATGTAAAAATAATCTGATCAAAAATTGAAAGAGGATATTGAAAGATACACCTCTATATTGAAAGATATATCTTCACATCGAAACTTATGAATAATATTTTATTTTTCTTTGTTTTAAGATGCTGGGACATCCGACTCTCATCCACCAGTTGCTGAAGATGAGCAGAAGGATAAGCAGAATGTTCTGATTTTTTATTTATATATAATTTTGATACCTTATTATTCTATGTGCTCTAGTAGAGTCGCGAGGAGTATGCCAGTAGGTGACAGAGGGTCCGATAGAATTGAGCTACCCAGTAGAATTCGATCAGACACACGGATGGCTCCATCGGCACATATGTTATGGCTGATAGACTATTAAGAAATCTATAAAAAACTCTTTATTAGAACTATAAAATTTTTATATGTATGCTTTAATTAATTTAATTTTATTATTTACTTATTGTAGATATGGCAACTGGATTATCCACCAAGCTAGCTGCAATTATGGGAGGCCATACATCAATCTAGGAGGACTGATGATTATTTAAATTTTAGGTCATGATAGATCATGGTAAAAATTTTAAACTATATTTATTAAGTTGTTATAGGATCTGATATATATATTAGAACTAATGTATTTCTGAACTATATAGAAAGATTACATGGAGTACATCATTACATAGTATGGCGATGACCCATCCACTTAGCCTGCCCTTAACCTTAAGGGTTGGCTCAGGATCACCGGAGGGTTAAGTAGGAGCCAGATCATAGGATTCGGCCACACCTTCGATCCTTAGTGACTCAATCCTCTTTAGCATCCTCACAGGCCTTGACAACTTAGATTTGAAGCAATGCCCAAGTGGAGGAGGTCATACAGAGGCTTTTAAGTTAGTGACCTTAAAGCATCTAGAATGTCATCTGCGATGCGATCGTGGAGGATCTTCAGGATCCATGGCTGAACAACCAGCTGGACTCGTTATTCTAGCCATCTCATTAGATAATTCTATTAGTAAACTCTTTTATTTATTTTAAGTTTTTATATTTAAAAATTTCACATATTTAGGCTAAGCTTGAGTCAGAAAAGAAGATCTAAGGATTAAAAATTCAACCTAACCATCTAATTGATAAGCCAGGGGTGTCTATAGTTCCGTATCATAGAATCAAATATGTAAAAACAATCATTTCAAGAATCAGAGAAGCATATCGAAAGATATGCCTCTGTATCAAAATTTATGAATAATATTTTATTTTTCTTCATTTCATGATGCTGGGATATCTGACTCTCATCTACCAACTACTGAAGATGAGCAGGAGGATGAAGAGCAGGAGGACGAGGAGGACGTTATCTTTTTTTTTTGATTTGTATGTAATTTTAATACTTGTAAAGTAGTATCTCAATATAAAATTATATAATTTATATTTTTAATATAATATAATTAATTTTATATTTATGATTATATTAAATAGTTATTATATTATTTTAATAATTTTTAAAAATATTATTATTTATCAGTAGATTTTAAATTATTTAATTATATTTTTTTTAAAAAAATAAAAATTATTAGCGATGGCATTAGCAATGATAGATTATCGTTACTAATAATTTTTTAGAATTAAAAAAAATAAAAAAATATTAATGATGTCATTAGTGACAAAATTACCATTGTCAATAGTTTTTTAAGTTTTTTTTTAAAATAAAAATTATTAGCGATGGCATTAGCGACAAAAATGCCATCGCTAATAGATTTTTATCAGTTTAATTAATAAAAATTTAAATTTTTAGAGATGGCATCTTTATCGCTAATTAGTTATTAGCAACGATAATAGTTACCATTGCTAATAATGATAATTAGCGATAAAAATTTTTTAGATTAGATTTTGCAATGGTATTAGCGACGGTAAGATTATTAGCGATGGCATATGGACTATTAGCGACGGCATTTAGCCATCACTAATAATCATAATTCTTATAGTGGTCCTAATAAGTGGATAATCAATTTACCAATAGGATAATAAGAAAACATAACTGTAATACTCATCATCATAATATATGACTTATATTTTTAATATACTTTCAAATATGCATAAACCAAATAAACATAAAACCATAAAGTAAACCATTTTTGCTAAAAGAAAGCTTTGCTAAGCTAAAATAAATTTTACTGAGCTAATAAAATCTACTGAACTGAAAGAAATCTGTTGAGCTAAAATAAACCATTTTCTCTTTGCTCAATAATGTTGCTGGCTACAGTGGACTATCTCCAGCACACCTCTACCATAGGTAGTCAATACGTAATATGAATGCTATTGATAAAGTGCGGAGCCCCACCGAGCATTCATATAACTATCCACTAAGGAGGTGCCGGCTTATTTGTGCTATATGACATATCATACTATGCATTCTTTCAAAAGCTGATACTTAATATTTAATAAACTTTTAAATATTAATAAATAGATTTAAATAAATTCCAAAATAAAATATTAATGAAATATCAAAATAGTTACTCATGTTCCTATTTTCAAGCTTGCATGTGTGTGTGTGTGTAAAAGCTGAAGACAATAGAAATTAGACTTACTTTTAAAATGAATACCTTTCATAACCAATCATATGAAAGAAAATACCAAGGCTAGATAGGAAAACCCACTCACCTCAAATAGCTATTACACCACTAGCTAAATGGCTTACTTAAAGCATCCTCTTTCCAATTCCTTTTTTCTACAACATCAATAAGCATTGATTAATACCATATGCTTCATAATCATAACTATGCATACTTTATTTTTATGCTTTTTCTTAGGTCTTTCAATTACTTATTTCCAACAATATAGTTATATTTTTATTCTCATAACCATTTCTAAATTTAGTCAACACTATTCAATTAATTGTTAAGATTGTTAAAACCATTTTCAACAAAATATACAGCAATAATTCATCCATTTAACTCCAGTTTAAATTTATAATTTAACTTACTAAAACTCCAAATCTGATAACAATGATTGAAAGTATAATTTAAACTTAATTTAGTAATCAAAATCCTTACCTTAATGATTAAAATTCTACTACTATCAACACAGATTTCTTTCTTCTCCAAATCAGCTATTTTTCTCCTTCAACCTAACTCACCACCAAATCACCTCTTTCTAATTGATTTCTCTTTAATTTCTAACTAGAAGTAGGACCTTCTCTAGCTCTCTTCCCTCCTCTATCTTAAGAACCCAAACAACAAACAAAGGGACCGGTGGTGCTTTTATTTTAGAAAGGAATAAACAAGAATAATTTGCTAGGTGTCAATCCATAGAGAATCCACCCAATTTTTGACATGCTAAGGTGTTACCTAGGTGATTTTCTAGCTCTTTATTTATATTCTCAAGCTGCTTAGTCATCTCATGAAAATTTATTTTAAAAATCACAACTAAAAATATTTTGGCCAAAACCCCTAGATCGACCTCACAGGAACCGAGTAGACCCCTCCAAGGCCAAGTCGACCCCATGGCATACCACCACAATTCTTCCTAAAACATCTTATCTCTATTCTCTATGATAGAGTCGACCCCTCCTGAGATGGAGTCGATCCCTTCTCCTGGGTCTCAGAAACTGCTTGTAACCCCAAATGCTTATTATCCACTTGTCACACACACAAATATTACTTTAGATATCATTCAAAATATCATCCATTATATGCTTAATAACCATCAAAATCTAACATAAATGCCATAATTATTGATCCAACTCCTTGATCATTGCCCTTCTTAATTATCATTTAAATTCTTACTTCATTACTACTACTTAATTATCATTTCAATTCTTTCAAATACATCATAGGAAATGCTACACCACATATGCATGAATGCTAGATACAAATGAAATTTCTTAAATTACCATTTTACTAGTTCGGGATGTTACAATTACCCTCCTTAGAGCTCTTTGATGAATAACTCATAGAAGTAATATCCATCTTTAGATAAGACATACCATGATGTAATAATAAGAAAATATTTAACGCAGTATATTAAGTAATAGATCATAGCACATATGTAATATGTAGTTAAGCACAAAGAATAGACAATGTAGCTCAAGACAATATAATAGGAAAATATTATGCAATAATGGTTATGTATTTACAATGACAAGAAAATATAAATAAGCAAACACGATATATTTTTTGGAACAATAAATATAGCATCTACTAGAAAGAGTACACAATGACAAAATGAGAAAAGAAAAAAAATATCTAGGATAAGAGTACATATGATAATAAACATGAATGAAAGTACTTCAAAATCTATCACAAGTGCCCATATGATCTATAATCAATGGTGATGGTTATTGTGATGGATATTATTCAAATTTTGAGTTTGAATTTCTAGTGCACCAAATATTCTTTGCAATTTTGTCTAGAAGCTCATTTCCAAATCATGATCCATTTGGCCCTACATATATACTGAAATCATCATCATTTGAATCAAAATCAATATTGACCTTACCATGCAAAGATGGATCTATCCTCATTTGAAGTATGTATCATTGTCGCACTGCCTCCTTATTAGATTGTTATAATGCAGAAAGCTTGATATAACCCTAGGTTCAAAGTTGTATGATGCTACAACTCGTAATATCTTGAATTTATTTGTGTTTTCATATCAAAAATCAATTATATAAAATATTTATGCTTAAGATAAATGAACAATAATAAGTTATTACTTACTCAAAAAAATATATTAATGGCTTACCATCTTCTGTAAAAGCTAGAGCCGTCAAAACGGGCCGGTCTGACCCATGAAGCTAGGGCCAGTCCTTCATGGGCCGAGCCAAAAAAGTTCTTTTGATAAATGGACCATCAAATAGGCAGCCCAGCCTAGCCCTTATAAGTGAAGGGCCTAAATGGGCCGACCCTTATAACTCACCAAAAATTAAAATAATTAAAAAATTATAAAAATTAAAAATTATAATAAATTAAAAAATTCTCAAATATAATACTTTATCAAATAAATAAATAAAACCAATCCCTGCATCAAATTTTAAAACATCAAAAGTAAATATGAAATAACTCCAAAAAATTTATAATAATATTATAATCTCTATTCTCCATAAAAAAAAAATACTACAAACTAATTAAACTCCATAAAATCAAACAAACCAAAAAGTAATAAATATTGTTCAAATAACATTGAGTCCAACTATTAAAATTCAGTCTCTATTCTCAAGATTTTTGTCACAAGATGTTTGCCACCAATATTTCATTAATCAATAATCATTCTCATCTTCATTAATTATAACATTAGAATCTTGACAATTCTGTTTTGATAAATTTGTATCAACTTTTGTATTTGAATCATCATCTTCACCACCAATCCACATGTAACAAATAACAAAGACCAATAAATAGTTAAAAAAAAGCTATTTTGTATCCAACTAAATTCAAATTCTTATCTTAAATTATAAAAAAAAGATATTACCATCGTGATTAAAACCATGTAACCAATTGCGGGTGCAAATAAGAGCTTGCACATGATCACCAAGGAGGCAACATCTATATTGATTTAAAACATGGGCACCAATGCTAAAAGTTAATTCACTAGCCACTATAGTGATTGGTATGCTTAGTATTCTTGATATATTAGGAAATCAATGTTTATTATCTTTCTAATATTACAGTACATTCAATTTTGAAAAATATTTAGATTCAAGTTTTGGCTCTTCCAAGTAAAGATCCAATCAAGATTTTTCAATGGTAGAATTGTTTTGGCTCACATATGTTACATACTCCTGCATCATTTCAAACATATTGGCAACAAAGAATTATTAATCAAAGGAACAATTAAGAAAAAATATCATGCAATTGAAATTTTTAAAAAGAGTATAAAAAATATTCAACTTACATCAAATGCATCCAAGCCTTCTAATTGTATTTCCTCATCTTGTCCTCCTCCAATGGGTGAATATGTGGATTGTAGACTAGAAGAATGAATTTGGGAAGCACTTAACGCACTTGGATAACTAGAGGATTTATCTTTTTTATATTCCTGAAAAAGCATATACAACTTATGTTTGATGGTTTGCAACTTCTCTTGGCAAGTAGTGTGATCCAGTTATGAGTAACAAAAGTTTAGCAAATCAAACTTCATGCATGGGTCAAAAATAGCCCCAAGTGCAAAAACAATATTGTAATCACTCCAATACTTGTCAAATTTTTCTTTCATTCTAATAGCCATGTCTTTAATAATTGGATCTTCACTGTTCACATTATCTTTCAATAAACACTCAATTTTCCAAACTTCCTTAAAATACAAGTTTGAGGTTGGGTAAAATGAGCCTGAAACCAAGTTGGTCATCACATAGAATAGGTGCAAGAACTGAAACATTTTTTCTCCTCTTCTCCACTCTTCATTTGATGGATAAAACTTAAAATTTCTGTCATTTAATTGAAGACTAGTAAAAGCACGTCGATACTTAATTGCACTTTCAAGTATAGTGTAAATAGAATTCCATCTAGTAGACACATCCAAACACAAACCAACCATAGTATCAATACCACTAACTTGTTGAGCACATTCTTGAAAATATATTTTCCTTGCCTCCGATGCCTTTACATATTTGATGCTCTCTCTAATTTTATGCAAAACCCCACTAGTCGCTTGCAAACCCTCTTAAACTATAAAGTTTAAGATATGTGCACAACATCTCACATGAAAGAATTGACTATCACATGACAAGCTCTTTTGCAAAGCAAGTTGTTCTTTCAAAATATCTTGCATATTATCATTAGCAGAGGCATTATCCAAAGTAAGAGAGAATATCTTTTTATCTATTCCTCAATCTTTTAAACAATCAAATATCTTTCTTGCCAATTCAACCCTAGAGTGTGGAGGCTCCATTTTATAAAAAGACAAAATTTTACTATTTAGCTTTCAATTTTTATCAACAAAATGTGCAGTCAAACAAAATACCCCTCACTAGTATAAGTAGTCCAACAATCAAAGGTCAAATATACTCTACCAGAACTATTATGCATGACTTGTTTCAATTTCTCCTTCGGAGCCATATAAAATTTCATCACATCAGACACAGCAGTATTTCTACTATAATGTTTTGTATTTGGATTAAGTAAAGAGTGAAGTTCTCTAATCCGTTTATATTCAACAAATAAAAATGAAAAATCATGCATAATGATAGCCATAAATATAACTTCATGCATATGCTTATGATCAAGTTTTCTAGATTTTAACTTTTCAGTATGATCCAATATCATCTGATCCACATTAAAAAATTTAGATAGAAGCTTACAACTCGACATGTGACAAGATAGATGAGAAGTCCTAATAGCGCCAACGGCAATAAACTTTTTTCCACACCCATTACATGTTGCATTTTCTTTACCATTTTTCACACCAATTTTAGTGAAATAATTCCATACCTGTGAGCTGGTAGATCTAGCTCTTTTCCTTGATTTTTTCTCAAAGTCATTATTTGTGCCATCTTGTTGACTAGGAGGAATTTTACATGTATCCAACATTTCTAATTGATTATCATCATCAATATTTATGTTGTGATCAATATTTTCAGAATCCATACTACAAAATCAAATTAAAGTATCATGTAATCAATCATTCAATGATTAACCCATCAATATTTTAGCATGTTTATTTTTGAATAAATCAAGAAAAAAATAAAAACATGTAGCTTGGAGATAGTACTGAGTATGGTAAAATAGTAGATAGTGGATGTATATAGGAGCAACTTGAAACAAGATAGCATCATCAACATAGGGATATTGTAATTTATAAAACAAGTACGTATTGACTCTCTCTGTGAGTTGGCAGAAAAGGTATAAAGTAGTTGTGACCATGGCAAGAATAAAAAGTGAAATCCTGTATCTAGTTTTATAATTTTTTCTATCAAATTCCTATCAATCATGAAATAAAAAACAAAAGAAACACAATCCCTTTCTGCTCCCCACTATATTCCATGTCCATATGCATCCCTAGGAGCCAGCTAGGATGCGTCCGTGTGCTCCTCTCTCCCCGACATCTCATCCTCCCTCTCCCCTAACATCTGCATCCTCCTCTCTCCCCCGCGTCTCGACTCTCATCCTCCCATTCCCCCAGCATCCACGTCCTCCTCTCTCCCC
The DNA here is from genome assembly GCA_006176705.1 of Cocos nucifera. Taxonomy (NCBI): domain Eukaryota; kingdom Viridiplantae; phylum Streptophyta; class Magnoliopsida; order Arecales; family Arecaceae; genus Cocos; species Cocos nucifera. The sequence goes on along the minus strand of QRFJ01002213.1, from coordinate 311,915 downwards.
ACATCCTGCTCTTTTTTTTGCATTCACGTCCTTCCTTTCCCTAACGTCCGCATTCATGTGTACATCCGTGGTGAGTCTAGAAAAAACATGAAGGCGGAAAAAAAAATCACATCCTCCCTGTGATTTATGTATGCATCCATGGTGAGTCCGGAAAAAACATGAAGGCAGAAAAAAATCGCATCCTCCCCTTGACTCCATTCCATGAAATCATAATAAATATTAATAAATTAAAAGAAAAATATTGATAAGATAATATTACATACCTTTGAGGGTTTAAAGAAGCAGAAGTGCAGAACTACCATGGATATTTGAAGAAAGGAGAGAGTGATAATGATCAAATATGTAGTGGGAAGATGAACGGGGACTAAGGCTTGGAAAAAGTGATTGGAGTTATTAGGCATTAACGATAAAAGTAATGACTAATAAGGCATTAGAAATGAGGAAAAAAAAGAATATTTTAGGAATAATTAGTTACTTTATTGGTTACTTTAAATGGTTAAGTTATTTTAAAATAATTTTTTTAAATAAATAGGTCGGCCCGCGGGCTAGATGGGCCAGTCCTTCATAGATCGGGCCATAAATAGGCTAGGCTAAAAAGCTCTTTTATTAAATGGACTGCTAAAATACTAGCCTAGCTCTACTATTTTAAGGGCCTAAACGGGCTTGCCCGTGGGCTACGGCCCATTTTGATGGCTCTAGCAAAAATCCATCTCTTCTAATATTCATCAAGAGAAATACTTTCTACATCACATACGGTGTAATAAAATTGATGTGGAGTGCACCGGATCACCCCATTGGAACATGTAGCTCCCACTTCCTAATGTGCATTTAATGTCCCATAGTGCTTAAAATTTTGAATGACGATAATGCTCCTTTTCAAAAATTATGACATCCATTCATAAAAATTATGATACCCTGCAGAAAATATAGCATTTTATTCAGGGTGTCATAATTTTTATAAATGGATGTCATAATTTTTGTAAAAAAATATCATAATATAGAGAAAAAATAATGAATATATTCTTTACAAAAATTATGACATCCATTCATAAAAATTATGATATTCCTTCATCAAAATTATAACATCCCCATAGAAAATATAGCATTTTATTCAAGATGTCATAATTTTTATGAATGTCATAATTATGAAGGGATGTCATAATACAACAGAAAAAAAATAATGAATATATATGGAAAGAACATTATGACACTCCTTTACAAAAATTATGATATCCATTCATAAAAATTATGATATCCTGAATAAAATGCTATATTTTCTGCAAGATATCATAATTTTTATGAATGGATGTCATAATTTTTGAAAAAGAGCATTTTCATCATTCAAAATTTCAAGCACTACAGGATATTAAATATACATTAGAAAGTGGGGGCTACATGTTCTAATGGGATGATCCGGTGTACTTCACATCAGTTTTATTACACTGCACGCGGTGTACAAAGAATTACTCATCCATCAAAGGGCCCTCATGTCAGCTATTGACCACTCTCATCAAGTGTACATGAAAAGAGAATGATAATCAAATCAACACATAAGCATTATGCCTTGAGAAATAAATCCTTTTTGATTTTGATAACATTAATACTTATCTTTTCTCACACAAGATGTGTTGTGGATCTCATCAATTGCACTCGAAGCATTCTAACAAGGATGAAATAACAACCAATCAAAAAACATATTAAATTTTATTTAATATTATAGGACCATTCATTCTTTGGAATTTCACCAGCAAATTTAGAATGGTGGGTAAATATATATCGATCAACTTTTTATTGATCAACTTATCCATATTATCATACTTCTCTAGATAGGTAAGTTATTTTTCCATAGATGATATTACCTATGAAATGGGAAAAAGTGTTACATACATGGAAAGTGGATATATCATTTTTGCATTAGCCGATAAAATATCCTTTTGATTTTATTCCTAAAATACCAATAATCCTAAATTATATTATTATATAATATAGTAAATATATAATAATATATAATATATTAATATAATATATTATATATAATATATAATATATTATATTATCATATATAATAATATTTATATAATATATAAATATTATTATATTTTTATTATTGTAAATATTATATAAAGTCAGACTAGAATACATTCGATCGAATTTGGATTTAGCTCCGATCAGATCAAAACTCTATAATGAATGTTCTACATTAATGATCCAAGCCGTTGGATGTGATCTACTACCTCAAAACTGCTTGCACACAAAAAATCATATGATTTGAAGATCCCTAGCCTATACATCAAGTGACTCAAAAATACATCTAATTCAATTTTATTTAGGCTATTTAATTTTTGACTACTTGATGCATGGGCTAGAGGTCTTCAAATCATATGATTTTTGATGTGCAAATAGTTTTAAGGTGGTAGATCAAATCCAACAGCTTGAAGCATTGATGTAGAATCCTCATTATAGAGTTTTGACCTGACCAAATCTAGATTCAAATCTGATCAAATGTATTCTAGTCTGGCTAATATTATATATGTATACATATGTGTGTTTGTATATATGTAGAGAGAGAAAGAGATGTGAAAAAATATATTTCAAAGTCAATCATCAGTCTGTTAATGGATAAACTATATTATAATTATAATTAATTTATTGATGAATAAAATATTTTTTTCGATATTTTTATCATAAAGTTTTCATCTTCTAACGAACTTCATTATTGTGATGAAATACTTAGGACTATTTAGATTCGATAAAAAGAGAATTTATCGATTAGTCTTTAAAATTGTTCACGATCAAATGATAAGTTGTTAATAAGAACGACAGCATTTATCGAGCATAGGTCGATGTATGCCATGTAGGTTGATTATCCTCTTAATCAAGGAGTGTGGAGATACTAGTATGGCATACAAGTGAGATGTAAGGATATATCGTCATTGAATATGATCAACTCTAGAGCATTCTACTATCGAAAATATCTCTGATGGAATATAGATATAAGTATCCCTTAGACCTGAGATCTTCTCAATGGCGTATAAGCAACTCACTGTACTTTGGTATCAGACTAACTGAATTTTTAATTTAGTAATAAAAGATTTTTAGGTATAGTCAAGTACTTGAAAAGTCGGTGTACGATCAAGATGAGATTGACCACTCTAAGAGTTGGAGAAGAATGTACAATTGTATTTCAATATAGCAAAATCTTGGTCAGGATAATCCATGAGATGGATTTGATATTTTAAAATATAATGTGAACAGTTTGATCAAGGTTGATAGTTAAACTCTGAGGTGTCCTACGAGCATTTTGGTCAAGAGGGTGAATTATACGAAAACTATATCTACATAGGTTCTAATTAAGAATGTTGTTCTACACATTCGACCTATCCGACCATCGGGTACTATTGCTAGATGGTCACTTTGATTGGACTTATGAGATCACATATATTAGAGTTCATGATCTGATCGAATAGTTGATCAATGATTAAGAATCGTTCTAGAGTTAAATGATCAATACGATTGATGTTTAACCTAGTGCAAGTATCGTAAAAGGATCGATTAGTAATTAGATTGCTAATTGACTTAATTTGATTAAGCTAAAAAATTAAGATTAAGTCTAATTAAATATAATTTTATTTTATTTTATTTAGGTTTGATTGGATCAAGTCTAATTGGTTTATTGGATAAGCCAATTGCAAGAAAGAACTAGTCCTAGTTTAATTAGAACTTGGGTCAACCCAATTTCTAATTTGATTAAAAAATTAATTTAGATTTAAATCTAATTTAATCTAATTTAATTAGGTTCTTAGTTAGGTTAGGATCTAATTTAATTGGGTTGATTTGCTTTTGATTTAATTTGGTTTGAGAAACCATATTGGACCAAGTCAAAATAGGAATCCTAGTATGACTAGGATTCCCTTCCCTTGCGCCATATGAGTCTCCATGCCAACCCCATGCCCCTTCTTTGGTTTTACATGAATTATTCATGTCCTAAAAGAGTCCCCACATGCCTAAGCTCTTCTTTCTTTTTTCTTACAGGGCAATTAGTTGTGGATCAAGTCAAACAAGGTAATTGGTTTAGATTTAAAATTCTATGAGATAGAGTTTTGAGAAACCAAAACTTCTTCCCATTCTTGCCGCCCAATCCCTGATTTTTCTTTGGTTTTCTATGGTAGAAAAGAAGGATTTTGTGTGCCAATTTATGGTGGTCCACAGCTGGAAGAAAGGAGGGGGCGCCCAAGGTATCCCAACTTATTGCCTTAATTGAACCTGCCTTGTCTGGGTATTTGATCTAGACAAAACTTCTTCATATCTCATTATTTAAAATAAATTTTGGATTGATTTTTTCATGAATTCTAGACCATTAAAAGAGGTTTTGGGCATCTAAAAATCAAAGAGAAAAGCTTCTTGGGTGTTGGGTTTTTATAGACACCAATCTAGGTGTCTAGGTGAGAGAAGAAAAAAGAAGAAGAGGGTCTTCTTCTAAGGTTTCTTCTATTCATCTATTTTCTTCCATCTTTGAGATTTATTTTTGAGAGTGTCTCAGATCTAAAGTTTTTTCTTTTTTTTTCTAATCTTTGGAGAGTCCAAATCTTGAAGAAGAAAGCATCGGATCGACTGTCGAAGAAGGATCAGCACAGTACTAGCATGCTGTGCTGATTTTTGAAGATCGAACTTTTGATCAAGATTCGTGGACTCATGTAGACATCTCTTAAAGGCCGGATGTGTGTGTGGCTTAGAGCTTTATCCTCAAGTTTGAATTAGTAAATTAGAACATCTAGCTTGCACAGATAATATGGATCTGATCCTCTATTACATACCTGCAATAGATCTAGTGTAGATATGTATTGATGCAATCAACACCTTTTTTTTTGGTTATATTTTTAATTTTTAAATTAATCTCATACCATAATCATGTAATAAAATCTTAGATTTAGGATCTTCTCTAATTTTAAAATAAATTTTAATTTATTTCAGTCTTTTACTGTCTGATCTTGAAAAAGTTTCAAGATCTAGCCCTGAAATCCTAAATCTGATTTCTTCAATTGGTATCAGAGTCAGATTAATTATTATATGATTATAAGTATATATTTAGATTATTTTTTAAATTAAATCTAATTTATAATCTAATTATTAAATCTAAAATTAAAAATTATGATCACACAAACTGATTATAAGATTATCTTGTTGTAAGATTTATCCCTTACAGTGAAGAGGTTGTCCTAGTTTATGTAAATCTATTTCTTATCATAAATTTATTAGATATGATCTAATTTTATTTATAATTTATTAGATTTAAAAGAATTTTAGATCTAAAAATAAAAATTTTAGATTACACGAACTAATTATAAAGTTATCCTACCGTAAGGTTTATCCCTTATAGTGGAGAGATTGTCCTAGTACATCCTGATCTAAAATATTGATCATAAAATTTTTGATTAGATCTAATAAATTTTATGATTTAATTAAAAATATTTTAATTTAATTTTAATCATCATAAATATGTTAGATTTGATTTAAGATAATTTATGATTGATTGGAATTGAAACCATTTTAATTACATGAACCTATTTAGATCAGACCTAAAGTAGTTTCATGCTTATCTTATTTACATATTAATTATGAATCAAACATGCAACTTAGTTGATAGAACCATATTATAAAAATATTTTATAAATATGAAAATTATTTTCAAAAAGCCAAATTCCAACCCTAAGCCCAAAACTTAATTAAGAATTAAGTCATTTGATTAGGATATAGGATTGTGAATTGAAGATCCTGAGACACAAATAATAACACATTGGGTTAAATGAGTTAGTGAAAATTAGGTCCATTAATTGGGTTAGACCTAGGATTAGATTCAAAAATAGACTTAATTAAAGAATTGACTAAATCTAATCAAATGTTATCTTAAATTAGATCGAGAATTCTCTAGATCAATTACAATAGTTGTAGTTGGTCAAGTCCATGTCTTTAATGAGACCTAAGATAGACTTGATTTTTGATTACGCGGTCTAGCATAAACTATTAAGTTGATCTAATCGAGACTAATTAAATCAATTAATATCTAAGATAAACCAGACCGATGGTCTTTAATTGACAGCCTGCTTACCTGACCATTTTTGATGGTGTCTAAGGCAAGCTTTGGCAAACCATCCCACTGATTGAATTTACCTGATCTCTTGATGAAATTATGTTTTGATCGGATCATTTGACTATTCGAACTGATCCATGTCAGCTAGATAAATCAGTGTGACTAATTTAGGTGCTACTAGATCAGCCTAGTAATGGTCTCCCTTAAGCTGACTTAGTAAAGCCAATGAAAGGAGCATGACAAGCTGGTTCATCTGATTTTTTTTTAATTAAAATCTTCTAAAATTATTAGATTCTTAAAATAAAATAGTTATGATGATAACTAGATCATAGCCTCCCATTAAATGGATGATAATGGGTCCATTAGTTAGATAATTATTGGAGGCCCATAGGCTTGGTGCTTATCCGCTAATGAAATTATTATTCATAATATGATTTCTTGATCAGATCTCTCTAAAAAGTGGTTACATTGACCAACCATAGTTGGGCTTAATTATTCATTAGTTAGATAGACCAAGTATGATCATGTTAACGGTTAAACCTAATCGAAACTTTCAGTGGAGGCCCTAGCCTATTGAAAAGATATTTAGGGTAAAATTAAATTACTAAAAATTATTTTAAAAAATAATTGATTATGAACCTATTCTTAGATGTACATGGATTGATCAACCATAATTAGACTTGTGTATAGTCTATGTGGATTCTAGTACCCACTAAGAAATTAGGATAATTTCTCGAATTGAAGGTAGAGGCTACCAATTCGAATAAAATAGTTAAAGGACCTTTTTGATTAAAGTTCAAATCTTAAGGATTAATAAATTAATTATTAATTAGACTTTTGGTTCTTCTTTATGTAGTTAAATCCAAACTACAGTTGCTCCATTCACTATTAGACAGTGATATACTTATAGGACCTAACTTTGATAATAAGTATCGAAAGTTGAATGTTGTTTAGTAGCATGAAGTGGTTCGTGCTGGAGCCTCTATGTCCAGGTTAAATATAAGGTTCAAGAATAACCTAGATTAGGCAAAGTGCTATAATGAGCAAGAACATTGAAAGAGGAGCTATCCTTAGTATCTTGATGATCCTAATAGGCTGAATAAAAGAGATGAGCAGGTAGTTGCTGATCAAGAATGTTATATAATAATATCTTATAATTTCTTTATTTATGGTATTTCTACTTGGGTATTGGATATCAAAAGTTTCGTTCATATTTGTAATATGTTGCAAGAACCTCAAATTAGTAGAAGATTTAAAAAATAATGGGCAATTTCTGAATATTGGAGATGGAAGGTCTGTTCCAGTTCTAGCTATAGAAATAGTTCAACTTATTCTCAATACTAATATTGTTTCTTTAAATGAATGTCATTATTGTCCTTCCTTTCTAATGAATATAATCTCTATTGGCCTTTTGGCTAAAAATGGTTATCATTTATCTGTAAAAGAAGATTATTATGATATCATTATGAATGATGTTACAATAATACAAGGACAATAAAGAAATTATATTTACATTTTATCATAGCCTGTGAGAGTAATGTATACTTTTAGAAAATATCCTAAATTAGATAATATCTCTGATATCTACTTGTGGCACTATAGACTAGGTCACATTAATAAGAACAGGATAAACAGGTTGATCTAAGAGAGAATCCTCAAAGTCAGTGATTGTGAATCACTTCCAATCTGTGAGTCCTGTCTTCTTGAAAAAATAATCAAATCATCTTTTACTAGAAAAGATAAAAGAGCCATTGAGCTCTTAGGTTTAGTACATATTGATATATGTGGATCTATAAGTATAAGTGCTAGAGATGGATATTTTTACTTCATCACTTTCATAGATGATCTATCTAAGTACGGATATGTCTATCTGATGAAACATAAGTCGGATTTATTTAAAATGTTCAAAAGATTTTGAAGTGAAGTAGAAAAACAAACTAAGAAGAGTATTAAAACTCTTCAATTGGATCGAGGAGGTGAATATCTATCCAATGAGTTCTTGACATATCTAGGAGAGAATAAAATTCTTTCATAGGGGACTCCTTCAGGAATACCATAGCATAATGGTGTATCAAAAAGGAGAATCGAACCTTGCTAAACATGGTTCAATCTATGATGGGGTTTGCTAGTCTGTCTGTTTGATTTTAAGGTTATGCTCTTGAGACTGCATGTTATATATTGAATAATATACCAAGTAAATCTGTCGCAAAGACTTCATATGAGATATGAACTGGGTATAGGTCTACACTCTCTCACCTATGGATTTGAAATTGTTCGGCCTATGTCAAACGTTTGCATACAGATAAGCTTGGACCCCAATCTGATAAGTATATATTTATAGAGTATCCTAAAGAAAGTAAGGGTTACTATTTCTACCATGCTAAAAAACTAAAGGTGTTCGTCAGTCTTAAGGCAATCTTTTTAGAAAAGAAGTTCTTTGGTGAAGAAACTATTGCCTCCAAGGTAGAACTTGATGAAGTTCAACAAATAGAAAGACCGACATCTATAATTGAATCTAAGTTAGATTTGATTAGATCAAATTTGGAGCCTGATGTACCTACACTATTAAGACAATCTAGTAAAGTATCGCGTCAGTCGGATAGATACTATGATTTCTTAATTCAGGACGGTGATTCCATCGAACTCGATGAGAATGATGAGGATCCGATCATCTATATGGATGCAATGCAGAGATCTAATTTTGAAAAATGGCTCGAGACCATAAAGTCCAAAATGGAGTCTATGAAGGTCTATGATGTGTGGACATTGGTTGATCCACCCGAAGAGGTTAAACTCATTGGATGTAAGTAGATCTTCAAAAGAAAGAGAGGCATAGATGGAAAGGTGGAGATCTATAAAGTCCATCTGGTTGCCAAGAAATATCATCAACATTATGGTATTGACTATGACAAGACGTTCTTCCCTATGATAATGCTCAAATTCATTCGGATAATGCTTGCGATAGCTGTCCATCTGGATTATGAGATCTGACAGATGGATGTGAAGACAACTTTTCTAAATGAAGAGCTAATAGAAGAAATGTATATGATACAACCTGAGGGGTTCATATCCACGGATCAGTCCAAGATATAAAAGCTTCAGAGATCCATTTATGGATTGAAGCAGGTATCTCGGAGTTGGAACATGCATTTTGATAAGCTAATCAAATTGTATGGCTTCGTTAAGAACGAAGAAGAGCCCTACATTTATAAATAGACAAATGATCTAGTAGTGGTATTCTTTATCTTATACGTAAATGACATTCTCTTAATCAGGAATGACATCCTTGTACTATAGAAAATAAAAATTTAATTGTCATCATAGTTCTCTATGAAGGACTTGGATGAAGCATCTTACATCCTAAGGATGAAGATCGATAAGGATAGATTTAAGAGGATGCTTAAGATATTTCAGTCCATGTACATAGATACTGTGCTGAAAAGTTTAGCATATAGAATTCCAAAAAGGACTATCTCTCGATAGGCCATGAAATTTCTCTCTCTAAGAAGAATTATTCGATAACTTCTGAAGAGAGCATATGAGTAGAGTCCCATATGCTTGGTAGTGGGATCTATCATGTACGTAATAACATGTACGAGATCAGATATGGTATACTCACTAGGAGTAGTGAGTAGATACCAATCTAATCTTGGAGAAAATCACTAAAAAGTGGTTAAAACCATCCTTAAGTATTTGAGAAATACTAAGGACCAATGGTTGATTTATGGCGAGTTAGATCTGAAACTTATGGGATTCACTAATTCCAGCTTTCAGTTTGACTATGATGATAGCACAAGCATATCGGATTATATCTTTACTCTAAATGGTGGCATCTACTGGAAGAGTTTCAAACAGCATACTGTGGCAGACTCTGTTTATGAAGTAGAGTATATCGCAGCATCATATATCATAAAGAAAGCTATATGGCTGAGAAAGTTCATCACCGAGCTTAGAGTAGCATCCTTCCTTGATGGCCTGATCATGCTCTACTACGACAGCACTGGTGCTATTGCTCAGGCAAAGAAATCCAAGGCACACTAGCAGATGAAGCATATATTGCGCTGCTTCTACCTAGTTCGAGAGATCATGGATCGAGGTGATGGCAACCTTCAGAAGATTGATGAAAAGAAGAACCTGGCTGACCCCTTCACTAAAGCCCTGGCGATAAGGAGTTCGACAACCACAAGTCGAAGATAGGTATTAAATACTATGCCGAGTGGCTTTAGGATAAGTGAAAATTGTTAAAAAAATATGTTTCAAAGCCAATTATCAATCTATTGATGGTTGAGCTATATTGTAATTGTAATTGATTTATTGATGAATAAAATAATTCTTTTGGCATTTTCATCATAAAGTTTTCATCTTCTAATGAACTCTATTATTGTGATGAAGTTCTTAAGACTCTTTAAGTTCAATAAAGAGAGAATTTATTAATTAGTCCTTAAAATTATTCACGACCAAATGATAGGCTATTAATAAGGACGACATCGTCTATCGAGCATAAATCGCTGTGTGCTATATAAGTTGGTTATCCTCTTAACCAAGAAGTGTGGAGACATTGGTATGGCATACATATGAGATATAAGGGTATATCGCCATTGAACATGACCAACTTCAGAGCATTCTGCTGACGAGAATGTCTCTGATATGATATAGGTATAAGTATCCCTTAGATCTGAGATCATCTCAGTGGCTTGCAAGCAACTCACCATACTTTGGTACTAGACTAACTAAATTTTTAATTCAGTAATAAAAGATTTTTGGGCATAGTCAAGTACTTGCAAAGTCGGTGTGTGATCAAGATAGGATTGACCACTCCAAGAGTTGGAGAAGAATGTATCACTATATTTCAATATAGCAAAATCTTGACCAGGATAATCCATGAGATGGATTTGATATTTTGAAATACAATATGGATAGCCTAATCAGGATTATCAGTTGAACTCTATGATATCCTACGAGCATTTTGGTCAAGAAGATGAATTATATGAAAACTACATCCACATGAGCTCTAAGGATGTTGTTCTACACATTTGATCTATCCGACTGTCGGGTATCATTGCTAGATGGTCACTTTGATTGATATAAAAATTTATTTCTATACTACCAGCTTAGATTTAGACCTATGGTGTCACACACATTAGAGTTTATGATCTGATCGAATGGTTGATCAACGATTAAGAATCGTTCTAGGGTTAAACGATCAATACGATTGATGTTTAACATAGTGCAAATGTTACAGGAGGATTGATTAGCAATTAGATTGCTAATTAGCTTAATTTAATTAAATTAAAAGATTAAAATTAAATTTAATTAAATATAATTTAATTAAATTTAATTTGGGTTTCATTGGATTAAGTCTAATTGATTTATTGGATAAGCCAATTGCAAGGAAGAACTAGTCCTAGTTTAATTAGAACTTGGGTCAATCCAATTTTTAATTTAATTAAAAAATTAATTTAGATTTAAATCTAATTAAATCTAATTTAATTAAACTTTTAATTAGATTAGGATCTAATTTAATTGAATTGATTTGCTTCTGATTTAATTTGGTTTGAGAAACCATATTGGACCAAGTCAAAATAGGAATCCTAGTATGACTAGGATTCTCTTCCCTTGCACCATATGAATCTCCACGCCAACCCCACGCCCCTTCTTTGGTTTTACGTGAATTATTTACATCCCAAAAGAGTCCCCATGTGCCCAAGCTCTTTCTTTTTCTTTCTTACAAGGCAATTAGTTGTGGATTAAGTCAAACAAGGTAATTGGTTTAAATTTAAAATTCTATGTGATGAGAAACCAAAACTCCTTCCCATGCTTACCGCCCAATCCTTGATTTTTCTTTGGTTTTCTATGGTGGAAAAAATGGATTTTGTGCACTAATTTATTGTGGTCCATGGCTGGAAGAAAGGAGGGGGTGCTCAAGTGTTGGGCATCCCAACTTATTGCCTTAATTGAACCTTCCTTGTCTAAGTATTTGACCTAGATAAGACTCCTCCATATCTCATTATTTAAAATGAATATTAGGCTGATTTTTTCATGAATTCTAGACCATTGAGAGAGGTTTTGGACATGTGAAAATTAGAGGGAAAAGTTTCTTGGGTGTTGGGTTTTCATAGACACAAATCTAGGTATCTAGGTGAAAGAAGAAAGAAGAAGAAGAGGATCTTCTTCTAGGATTTCTTTTATTCATCCATTTTTCTTTATCTTTGAGATTTATTTTTGAGAGTGTCTTAGATCTAAAGTCTCTTTTCTTTCTTCTAATCTTTGAAGAGTCTAAATCTTGAAGAAGAAAGCACCAAATCAACCATCGAAGAAGGATCAGCACAGTACTAGCATACTGTGCTGATTTTTGAAGATTGAACTTTTGATCAAGATTCGTGAACTCATGTGGATATCTCTTAGAGGCTGAATGCATGTGTCGCTCAAAGCTTCATCCTCAAGCCCAAGTCAGTAAATTAGAATGTCTAACTTGCATAGATAATATGGATCTGATCCTCTATTACATACCTACAATAGATCTAGTATAGATCTGTATTGATACGATCAACATCTTTTCTTCTTTCTTATATTTTAATTTTTGATCTAGTCTCATTGCCATAATCATATAATAGGATCTTAGATCTAGGGTCTTCTCTAATTTTAGAAATAAATTTTGATTTATTCTAGTCTTTCTCTGCCTGATTTTGAAAAAATTTCAAGATCTAGTCCTGAAATCCTAGATCCGATTCCTTCAAAAGAGACAAAAGATATTATGAAAAATATGAATAAATTTTAGTAATTTATCTAAAAAATAGTAATGCAAAAGACTATGAATAACAGATTTTGAAGCCAATTTCCAATTCATAAAAGGTCATGGTAAATTATTTTTCTATTTAAATACTGTTAAGGAGCACTTATCTAAAAAAATATACATTTTTAGGTAAGTATTTTACTGCTCAAAGAATGCGCACTAAAGATAAAAATGGGGTTTTCTCTATAATATAGGAATATATTGTCACTTCATCACTTAAAAGTTATGTAAACTCTTATAGTATTGAAATGTCCCTTCAAATACGTTATTGGTGATTTCATGCCCAACTGCATTAAAAAAAAATGCAAGTTGTCCGTTGGTACCAATATTTTCAATGTCAACTAACAATCTTTTTGAATCTAATAAATCATATAACCCATAAAAATGATTTTGTCATTGTGAATAAGTCATGCCTTTGACCTTCATGGCCACTCATGATCATAACATTAATCACAAGCTCATGCCCTATAAATGATCTATATTGCAACAATGCCTATGATATATGTATAACAAAATTTAATAATGTGTGTTCCAATTCTCAAACTCTTCAAGAAAAAATTTAAGGTCCCAAGGACACATCCATAGAAGAATGAAATATTACAATAGTAAAGATAATAAATATTGCATTGTAAACCTATCAATTCTGCATGCATAACAACTATAACCTTGAAGGCATAAATTGATAATCATAAATATAATTCCATCCAATTCATATTAATTACATAAGCAACAAGTTCAACTGTACAAGCAGCATCATACAATAACATCTAGATATAGAGTATATCTTGAGCAATTGATCATATGATAGTTCACATATAATTAATGTTGAATAATCCAACAAATACTATAATGACCATCATAAAATATCAGATATCATCATCCACAATATAAGCCAAGCAAAATCTATAGGCATTAGGTAAATTTGATCCACCTCATATAACCAAAAATAGTAGTTATTGTCAAACCATCCAATAATAAACATTACAATGACCAACATGAAATATCAAAGACCATCAATGTTAGAGGAACTAGCAAGATCCACAAATTTCATAATCCATAATGTAATCCAAGGTTAAACCTATAATATCCTTGCTCGTAAAGGAAAGTGAACGACATCCAAGTACATTGATGGAAATAGAATCCAAAGAGAATAGATATTGGAAATTTTATGGTGCAAATTACTGCAGTGTAGAAGATAATCAAGGTTAAAGACCGACTACATCACTATTTTCCTTTCTATCTATTGATGCCAATTTTGGTCGGGCATTGGGATGGTTGGAGTTGGCGGAGCGCCGGTTCACTTGGAAAAAACCTACAAGAGAAAGTCCTTACCAGAGATGGCTCCAGTAGAGACCCTTCGACACTCAAGTCAGAAAAGTGGTGCAACAAATAGAAGAGCATGAGGGTGAGAATTTTTCATACCTCTCTTAGAGTCCTCTTTTAATCTCCTTTTATATGTGGACATAGAAGTATCGCATGGTGATGCACTCATGCGATCCTCGAGAATCATGTGAAAAAAATGTCAGGACTTGGGAGTGCTAGTGGGGCCGTTTCTCTTAAATCATGTCTCTCATGATCAGGCTATCATGCATAGGCTCGAGAATCGAGACAATGCTTGGGCGGTGATTTATTGATCATAAATGGATGTCAGAGACTTGCTTTGCCTGGGCACCCCATTTGTCGACTGTCAACATGCCTTATCGAAGTCCTAGGTGGCGAACGCTACGACACGTGCTTGGCGCAACTAGCAATCTCTAGTGGGACCTCGGTGAGTGGCTACTCTTTCGATCGGGTATAGGTCTGGTCGACCAGAGGTCGGCACGTGAGATCGTCTTCTAAGGGGGAGTCACAAGGGGTGAAGAGGAGAGGAGGGGTCCTGCCAACCATCAAGCCAGTCCTCTCAGTCAAATCCCACCAGTGTTTGTTGTGATGGTCATTTATCACCTATGAGTGAAGCATTTAATAATCCCATGGCACGATAAGCGATTATCAGGATGATTTGATATGATGTACTTTTCCACCATGGCATGCAGCTTAATAATTGAGTGTGCTTGGAGCGATGTGACTTGATGGGACTGAGGGAAAGCCAACCGATTGAGGATTGGAGGCTTCGAATGCAGAGCTCGTAGAATTTGATCGGTGAGCTTTCAACAACATGGACGATGAATCATTGTGGATATCCACAGAGTCCGGGTTGGCTTTCCTTGATCCGACAAGTGGTCGGTCCTTCTCAACCCGAGGAGTGGTCGGTTAGAAGGAACCATTGAAAAGCTAGGGGCGGTGAGATGCTTCGACTTTCTGGGCCTGGACTTTTTTAGGCCTTGGATCCTTCCCACATTATTGGGCTGTATGGATTTCCCCCAACACATGCCCCCTACTCCCGAGTCCGAGTTATTGGTCGAGCAAAGGAAGTAGTTGAGCGTGAGTTATCCAGGAACGTAGGGGGATCTTCAACTAGGAGGACATGCATGACTTTTGCGGAGGGTAAGAGGCGGCACAGCCATGTCATCATTTGAGAAATTGAATGCGCTCTGGTTTGAAAATCCCATAGATTTCTTGTTAGGCGTGCCACACCGATCCAATCAAATGGCGGCCGTGAGGGACTAATAGCAGAGTGCCATGTATGGGCAGCCGCCTGGCAAAGGATGATCTGCTATTTTCCACAAGTAGCTTTTCGTAACTATAAGGAGGGAGCAGAGATAGCCCTTTTCTGGTTCCTTCCATTCAAATTGTTGCCTATGCTCCTGTCATTTCCATGGGTGCTTTCTAATCATTCTTCACTCTCACTTTCGTCCATCTTCTAGGTAGGTTTTCCGACCTCCTTTTGGGATCTTTTTATCCTCCTTTCTCCCTTCTTCATGGAGGTCTATTTGGTGTTAATTTGAGAGTTTGTGGATGGCGAGCTCTCATGAAGTCAGGGATCGTTGCCCTCTTACAAGGGGTTGTTCAGGTCCCACGATTGATGCACGTCCAGGATTGGAGAGCATCAGCTCAATGATGACCATGAAGGATTTGAGCAGGGTTCGTATTATGTACGACATCCCTCTAGAGTTCAATCTGGTACTCCCGAGGATCGACGATCAGGTTAATGCTCCTCCTCCAGGCCGCATTAGAGTGTATGAGGAGGCACTCCGAGCAGATATGAGATTTCCTATTCACTCGCTTGTTTTCGATATCTCTCAGTTATACGGCCTCTCCCTATGTGCCATTACCCCCAATTCGTTTAGGTTTATTATAGGTTTTCTGATCCTTTATATCATGGTGGAGGTCTAGCCTTCTATTTTTCTTTTTTGCTCCTTTACTCTTAGGAGGCACCCCCATACTGTAGACTGATGGTACATTATGATTCAGAAGGGGATTTCTCCCCTAATTATATGGATACCATCTTCTATTCATGTAGGGAAGGAGGGCATTATTTTTATTTCACACTCTTCTTTGCGACTGGGATTTGCCGAACCAGGGTCGGCTAGAGAAATCCACACTCTCAATTTTGATGCTAGAGGATAAGGAGGAGGAGCGCCGATAAGCATCGTAAATTTACCAATAAAATTATTAATTTATTAATTAATTTATATTAATTTTTAAGAATTATCAATCAATTTATATATAATTTTTAAAAAATTCATATTTTTATTAATTAAAAAAATTAATTAAAAATAATAAAAATTAAAAAAATAAAATTTTATTATTAATAGAAAGAGCTCATTTTTTTGATCACAACGAAATAAATTTCAAGTAAAACAGAGCTAAAATAGAAAAGATATGAATTTTTAAAAATATAAAATAAATAAAAATTAAATAAAAAAGAAAATGGCTCAACTGGCTCCGCAAGCCGAGCCACCAAGCCAAGCTGAGCCACCAAGCCAAGCCAAGCCATCAAAGCTGACTCAGCCGTTGAAGCCATCAGCCGGTCCACGATCCAGGCGTGGACCGCCAGCTCAGCAAAATCCAGCGAATCAGAGCTTGCCACGTGATGGACCTAGACCCCTAAAGGGTCTACAGAAATTTATCGTGGCTCACAAGGGTAATTTAGTCTTTTCGCTCGACAATAGAAGCGCTGATTGGCTGCGGTGTGCGTTGCGGTCGGTCTACGCGGTCCATGGGAATAGTGATTGCGCGATCGGACGGATGTGGTTGTTTGCGGTTAGGATCGGACGGCTGTGGTTGCTTCCAGATTTTATTCAGCTACGGACATCATGCAGATCACCATCGGATAGCAGTGCTCGATCCAGGCGATGATCCGACGGTCCAGAAAGCTCCCGACGGCGATCAAACTCTCAGGTGCATGATTTGCGGCCAGATTTTCTGATCCAATGGCCAGAATTTAATCCGACCCGATCTGAGCTGATCTGCATCCGATTTTGATGATTTTTGGATCGTTGGATTTCTATTGAATGGCTGGATTTTATCAGATTTATCAGAGATGTATCAGAGCTATTTTGATTCAAATTTTACTCAAATTCTTTTGTATTTTGATGATTGCAAAGGCCATTAGTCCCACATTGTCTTTAGAAAAAAATATCCAGCCCTCCTAGCACTATAAAAAGGATCCTAAGCCTCCAGAAATCAACATCTCCGATCAAGGTGAAGCTTTGGTATAGGGCGAAGCTAGGCTATGGATTAAAGGCTGCTTTGAAGCAACGGGTGCCGAGAAGAAGAGCCGAGCTTCTACACCATCTTTCTGCCAATGCCGATCCAAGATCAAAGATCAGGCTATTTTATTCTTTTTAAATTCTATGTATTTAAATTTTAAAATTTTAATTAATAAAAATTTTATTTTTTGCACTTTAATTTCTTGCTTTTTATTTTTATTGTAATTTAATTTCTGTACTTTAAATTATTGCTTTGCAAGTAGATGCTAAGATCTAACTAGTAGATCTTAGTACCAAGTTTAAATTTCCGCACCTTTTAATTTTCGCTTTTTATTTTCCGACTTCACTCTTGATCCAAAAATTCTTCTTTTACTTGCTTTTTATTTTATTGCAAGTAGATGCTAAGATCTAATTAATAGATCTTAGTACCAAATTTAAATTTCTGCTCCTTTTAAATATTTCGACTTCAATTTTTATTTCAAAATTTAAATTATTTTCTTTTTCTTCTTTTCAAAAATCAAAGATTTCAAATCTAAAATACTACCTTCCCTATGGATTCGACCCGACTCATTACTATCTATGAATTTTTAATGATTTTAAGAAGTCGGATTAAACTGATAAACACGGTGTCTTAACGACAACATCGCGTTCCTATCAAGCGCCTTCAGGTTCTTTGGTGCCATTTTAAAGTTCCTCCACATGCGGATGAATTAATGGCCAATGAGGCCCTTTTCAATACAGGACTCAATCAGGCCGACCCCAGAGATGAGTGGCACTATCACTTGTAGCTTTATTTTTTTTTTTTATCATATCTCATTTTTTAACATGCTTTGGTGGTTGCAGAGATGAGGCCTAAGGATGCAGTGGAGATGAAACAAAACCTTCTCAGAAAGAGGAAAGCTTCTGCCGATGCCTTAAGAAAGTTGAAGGTAGGGGGAGCTAGTCAGGCGAGGGCTATGAGCCAAGATTGAGGGCTTTCGCTTGAGGAGATCCCTATGCTTGCTCCTCTAATCGAGGGGGGGAGGGGAGTTATCGGCCAAGACAGCTACTACGACATCAATCCCTAGCCTGATAAGCTTGTATGTGCTAACGATGCCTTCGATAACTGATGTTTCGTCCCTATCATCTCCTAGGAGCGAAGAGGGAGACCCACCCCGATCAGTGGTCAGTCTGAGTGGGAAGGTCCTTGTCCATCATCCGATCAATGTGGATCATCATCCATTGGGGTCTCCCGAGCACCGCACGTTCGACGACTGGGAGGTCATCAAAGAGGTGGTTGAGAATGCCACTCCATGCAAAATTACAGGAAATGCATAATCTTAGCCCCGAAGAGGTACAACATCATTCAACCATCTCTATACTCCAGGTACTTCTTCATTTTTGCACCTGCTTCGGTTTCTCCCCCTTTCTTTTCTCTTTTCTTTTTTTTCTTTTCTCTTATTTCTGGTGTTCCTTTTGTATAGGCGCTCCACTTTTTTGTAGAGCTATCAAACCGCTTGTTAGAGGCTGGGAGGGATAGGAAGTTATCCCTACATGATGTTGCCCAAGCCCACCGATAAATTGAGGAGGTGATGCGGAAAGCAGGCACCTAAAAGAGGCACTGGATAAGATAGCATCCGACTATGAAGAGAAGCTATGGGAGGCTATGCCCAAGGTCATCGAGGCTAATGCTAAGGTGGCCAAGGCTGAACAGAAGGCTGAGGCTTATGTACGAAAGGCCAAGGAACAAGTGGCTAAGGTTGAGCACAGGACAAAAGAATGGTTGGCCGAGGCCCATCGACTAGCCGTAGAGGCCTTCAGGGCTTCAAAGGACTTCATGCAAGTGCAAGTTTCGACAGTTGAAAAATACAAGGCATCAAAAGAATGGCATAAAGAGAAGATGGTTTTTAGCCAGGATGCCTACAAGATCGGGTATGGAGTGAGCTTCAATGACCGTTGGTGCCGAGTGGCCGCCCAATTTCCTGAAGCCGACCTATCCTTTCTGGATGAGGACAACGAGGAAGGAGATGTTGAAGGGGAGGCATTCTCTCAGAAGTTTGCTGACATGGAGTAACAACTATATCACACGCTGGCAGGAACATCTATGACTCCTACATTGGGTGCTCTAGTTGGTTCGCCGAAAGCTACCTCGAACCCTGCCAACTCCTAAAGAGAGGTCAAGGGATAATTTGCCTTGTATCTTCCCCCTCCCTTTCTTCTTTTTTTGTAGTGAAAGAATTTTCGTGAATGGAATGAAATCCCTTTGCCTTCTTAATCCATTCTCCCCCTTCACTTTATGTTTTCATTTATCTATGTCAGCCAATTTCCTGGGGATACAAATTTCTCGATTCTTGTGATGGATCTCTGCCGACCATTGCAATCGATCGGCTTAGAAATCGAATCAGTGCCCTAGAAGAGGCACTCAAGACTGCCAATAAGAGGTCCTTTTATCGAAAGAGAAAGTTGTTTAAGATGAATGAGGCACTCAAAGGAGTCTCAACGGAGGTGGAGCAACGTTGATCCAAGGCTCATCTTCATTTGTGGGAAGTCCTTCAGCTGTCGAGTTTTGGGGCACCGATGCCTTTCTCTCATTGGGATTCTCCAAAATCGTGCATTTAACCACAAAGTCAGCTAGTACTTGGGCTTTAATCGATGGTCGGAGGCAAAATTTGATGTCGAACTTAGAGAGCTTGATTGCCCACTTGTACTACTATAGAAAAGGGCTATAGTAACATATACTACGACAGCGATTTTTGAAACCACTGCAGTAGAATCTACGACAACGGTTAACTCTAACTGCTGCCATAGGTTGGACCTATGGCAATGGTTAAGGTTAATCACTAATGTAGATTAAACTATGACAGTGGTTCTTTGTAACCGCTGTCGTAGGCTCAACCTATTATAGTGGTTAGTCATAACCGTGGTGATATATTTTTTTCATATTTTTGCTCAAAGTATTATAAAAATTTAATATCCATCTTCATCATTAATTATTTAAATAATTATTATTAGAGTGTCATCACAAAAGATCATCTTGATCCGATGGCCCTAGCTTTATCGATCAAAAAAAATTGATTTTGACGAACGACGATGCGATGATCTAATAGATGGAGACCTCTGATATATCCAAAAATATGCAATGATAATCTCGATGATGTTTGTAGCATACTATCAAAGTTTTACTTTAATCAGATATCGTTATCATGATCAATTAGCATGGGATAATTTCGATCGTTAAATGAGAAACAAGTGATCAAAGGATTAGATGACATCCGATTATAAGATAATTTTTTAAATAAATAATCTTGACTACTATTTTAATAATTTTTATGATGGTTATCATAAAATTTAAATTATTTTTATTAGAATCATTCATGTTAAGTAGATCTTGCAAAAGTACGAGCATAATTATCAATGGAGTTTAAGAATGAGTATCAAGCGACGTATAGTTTTGGATCGTTCTTAGATCCATGATTTAAATTTTATGATCACCATCATAAAAATTATTAAAATATTAGTCAAGATCATTTATCTAAAAAATTATCTCATGGATGGATGCCATCTGATCCTTTGATCACTCGTTTCTCATTTAACGATCGAAATAACTCCATGCTAAATTGACCATGATAACGATATTCGATTGAAATAAAACTTTGATAATATGCTACAAATATCATCAAGATCATCGTTGTAGATTTTTGAATACATCGAGGGTCTCCATCTATCAAATCATCGCATCATCGTTCGTGATCGTCAAAATTAAATTTTTTTGATCGATGAAGTTAGAGCCATCGGATCGAGGCAGCCTTTCATGATGATACTCTAATGATAATTATTTAGATAATAAATGATGAAGATGGATATTAAAATTTAAAATTATATAATATTTAGAGTAAAAATATAAAAAAATATATCACAGTGGTTATGACTAACCACTGTAATAGGTTAAGACTATGACAGCAGTAACAAAGAACCACTGCCATAGTTTAATCTATGACAGCGGTTAATGAAAACCACTATCATAGATCTATTTTCGCTGATTGAGCCAGCTCGGATCTAAATTGGATCAGCTCGATTGTTAGCCCGATCAGCTCGACTTCAAATTGGACTGGCTCACTTAGAAAAATAGAATATTCATTTCTATAGCTTGAGACTTAGATCGGCTTGATTTCAATTCGGATCGACTCGAATTTTGATATCTATGGTAGTGATTCCAAAACTGCTGCCATAGATTAGGTTATTTTCAACTGCATGCCCTTAAATTATTTTTTTTCTCTATCGATTGTTCTCTCTCTCTCCTTCCTCTCCACCTTCGGTGAGACCTCACCCCTTTCTTTTCTTCCTCGGTCGGTGCTGCCTCCTACTCCGCCTCCTATTGGCTCTCTGGTCGGTGTCGCCTCCACTTGCGCCTCTCCTTTCTTTTTCGACCGACGCTACCATCTTTCCTTCCTCCCCTTTCCTCCCCTTCTTCCTTGGCCTAGGCCCGTGGCTCCTCTGCCGAGCTGCCACCCGTAACCCACCCCCCCACCCCCCCTCCGGCTCTGCCCGCAACCTACCCTCCCGGCCTTCCCATCACCATGCCACCCCCTTCCCCTTCTTTCCCAGCCTAGGCCCGTGGCTCCTCCATCGGGCTGCCGCCCGTAACCCACCCTCCACCCCTTGGCTCTGCCTACAGTCCACCCCTTGGCCTCCCCGTCACCACGCCACCCCTTTCCCTTCTTCCCCGGCCTAGGCTCGTGGCTCCTCCGTCAAGCTACCACCCGACCCCCCTCCGGCTTCGCCCGCAACCCACCCCCCAGCCTCCCCATCACCGTGCCACCCCCCTCCTCCTCCTTGACCGTTGGCTATGATCATCTCTCTTTCTCTCCTCTCTTCCCTTGGCCCAATCATCAGCCTTGACCCCTCCCTGCTCTCTCTCTCCTCTCTTCCCTCGGCTCGAGCCCCCTCCTCCTCCTTCTTCCCTAGTCGGCTCCGCAACCTCCGCTCTTCCCTCGATACGACCCCCCTCCCTACTATATCTCTCTCTTTCCTCTTTCTCTCTCCTCTTTCTCTTTCTCTTTCTCTTTCTTCTCTCTTTCTAACTTACTGTCTGTCTCGATTATTTCGTAGGTGATCTCTAGCACCGTCGTTTTCCTCTAGCACCGCTATCGGTAATCCTTAGAGCTCTCTATGTGACCCCTCTCTATATGATTTTTTTTAAATTTCATAGTATTATTTATTTATTATTTATAATATTTATATTAATATTTAATTATAATTTTTATAATAAAATTTATAAATATTTATTATAAAAATTATAATTATCCATCAATCGTGGGTTGTGCCGATAGAGAAAAGAAACCTTGTCGGCTCATTTTGGACCATGTTGGTGGGTTTTAGGTTGGGCCATGCCGTATCGATGATCGTGGATGGTCTTGAGTCATGCTGTGTCGGTGGTCTTGGATCGTGCCATATCGATGGTCGTGGATGGTCCTTTGATTGTGCTGGTCGATAAGAAAATCTCCACTGATGGATTCTGGGCCGTGTTGATGGTCGTAGGTCATGCCGATGGATAAAAAAATTCTTGCTAGTTGTTTATATCTTGTTATTTTTATTTATTGCATTGCATAATGATAGATCCATCAATTGATTAGTGTACATAATCTTCGGCATCCATACATTTATATGTAATTATACGGATGGAAGAATTATGTATAATGATTAATTAATTATCCAATTTGGATAGTTTGAAAATTGCAAATAATTCTATAGATAATTCTAGTAATCAAATGGTATGCTAAGAATTTTGAATAAAATTTTAGATAGTATTTTTTTTTATTCTTCCTACATGGAAGAACTAAGAAAAAATACTGTCAAAATTTTATTCGATTCCTGTTACATATTATTTGATTACTGTAATAAACCTATAGAATTAATATAATTTTTGAATGGAATAAGACCTATCTTTACCTATTAGTTCATGATAGAATGCATTTATTGCATATCTAAAAATGATATTTAATATGAGTTCCACATACGATATTTATTTTGATACCTATTTATAATGTATTTTTTATTTATACTACATATTTATTTATAATGATTAGTATATATTATAAGTTACATGCATGATTTAATTGCAGTATCACTATTTTTTATAATAGATAAGAAGTGGGTGAAGTTTAGTAGGCTCTTGTTAGAATATAAGGCTAGACTTCAAAATTTTTTTGATTTTGCTAAAAAAAAATTGGCGACCACAAACTTATCCAATGTCCTTGTAGAAAGTGTATGAATGGGCTGTGGCTACCTCATCAAGATGTAAATGACCACCTCACTATTTATGACTTTAAACTCGATTATGAAATTTTTTGGGATCTACATGGTGAGGGCAAGCCGCAAGGAGACAATCAACATGATGGAGCAGTGGAACAAATGGTTCATGATATTTTTTCATTTATTGGTCATAATGACGGTGCATTTACATCCATGCCTAATCCTATGATTAGTAGAATGACAAACAATGAGGATGTAGATAAGGTCCGCAAGTTCTGGAGGATGCTAATATTCCGTTGTATTCTGGATGTAAAAAGATGGCAAAGCTTGAGTTCTTAATCTGGTTGTATCATGCGAAATGCTCCAATGGGTCCAGTAATAATGGAGTGAACTGCATACTAGAGCTTTTGGAGAACATTCTTCTAGATAATGTATAAATTTTCAAAAACAATTATGAGGCATTAAAGATTATTGAACAACTAAATTTTACTTACACCAAGATACATGCATGTCCCAATGATTATATGCTCTATTGAAAGGGGTATGTCAACCAAAATGAGTGCACAAGGTATGGTGTATCAAGATAAAAATAGAATAAAGATGGCATATCAACTCGTGTACCTTAAAAGTTGATGTGGTACTTTTCTTTGATTTTGAGACTACAAAAGTTATTTATGTCGGCAAAGACATCGAAGGACATGAGATGGCATGAAGAGGACTGAACAAAAGATAATACATCGAGGCATCCAGCCGATGGAGAGACATGGCAGAAGTTTAATAAATTACATCCTGACTTCGCACAAGAGATACATAATGTGAGGTTGGGCTTGTCATGTGATGGTTTCAACCCATTCAAGCATATGAATACCGTCTATAGTTTATGGCCAGTATTTATTCATGTTTACAACCTTCCACTATGGATGTGTATGAAAAATTTTTTTGCTTTCATGATATTGCTCATCTCTGGATCGATGGAGATAGGTAATGACATTGATATCTATTTACAGTCTCTTATTGTGGAGCTAAAATAGTTATGGAGCATTCAAGATGTTCAAACTTTTGATGCTTTGCTAAATGAGTCATTCTCTATGCGTGCAGCTTTTATGGATAATAAATAACTTTCCAACCTATACCCTAATATCGGGTTGGAGCACGAAAGGTGAGCTAGCATACTCGATTTATGAAAAAAAATATTCGATTTAGAAGGTTGACACATCGGAGGAGCTTTAGCTATATGGGGCATCGACGTTTTCTCCATCAAAACCATCTATACAGAAGGGATGCACGCTCCTTCGATGGCACTATTGAAGAAGATGAGGTGCCTAACCGGATGTCTAGAAGTGATGTACTGAGAGAGTTGGATGGTCTCAGTATTGAATTTAAAAAAGATGATCCGATTGATGGTAAGAAGAAAAAATATTGATCAAAGAAAGACGACACACACTTTAATTGAAGGAAAAAGAATATCTTCTTTGACTTACCATATTGGGAGACAAACTTATTGCACCACTACTTAGATGTAATGCATATTGAAAAAAATGTATGCGAGCTCCTATTGGCAACATTCTTGAATATCAAAGATAAGACCAAGGATGATTTGAATTTTTTATTTAACTTTAAAAAATGGGATATTAGGAGATCACTCCATCTGGAGCCGATAGGAGGAGAACAGTGGAGGCTCCCTCATGCATACTATGTTATGAATGCCTCTGAATGGTCCATATTTTTTCGTATGTTGAAAAACATAAAGATCCCAGATGGATACTCAAGCAATATATCAAAGCATGTGAATAGTAAGAATGTCAAATTTAGGGGATTGAAGACTCATGATTATTATGTGCTGATATAGAAATTAATTCTAATAGCTATTCGCCGCGTGTTGCCAAAAAATATCAGAATGATTGTTATTTGTCTTCGCAACTTATAGAGATATTTGTGCAAAGAGATTGCTTAAAAAAGATGTAAAGAAAATGAAGGCAAGGATGGTGACTATATTATGTGATCTAGAGAAGATATTTTCATCATCATTTTTTACGGTTATGATGCATCTTATCATGCACCTTATGGAAAAAATTATACTTGGAGGCCCAGTGTTTTGTCGATGGATGTATTCTACTGAAAAAAATATTCAAACTCTAAAATCTTATGTAAGAAATATGAATCGCCTGAAAGGGTCCATAGCAGAAGGTTATTTGGATCAAAAGTGTATGGATTTTTGTACCAAGTATTTAATCAAGCTCGAGATACATCATAATCGGCTAATGAAGAATCAGAATGATCAGTATGAGCCAATTGAAACTGTATTTGAGTCCATTCTATAGTTAGATTGACTTTCCACTTCATACCATCTCACTGATTTGAGCATTGAGGAAAGGGATAAGATGCACCACTACGTGCTTTTCAACTATGATGTCATTGAGCCGTACATAAGATGAGTTATTCAATCTTATTTATTTTATAATAATTAAAAAAAATATTTAATTATATCTAAATTTATTTTTTATATATGCGGCAAACATAAGAAGGTCATAAGAATAAAATACGGTACTCTAAGTATACGGAAGAAAGAGAAAATGCACAACAATGAATTTCTTGAATGGTTCAAAGATCATGTAAGCGATTATATATTGTTGCCTTATGCAACTTATTTGAACATGTTTACTAATTAGGTATCATCTTCTTAATTAGGTGTGAAGATTATCGCTTGATGATGTGAGTCCTGAAGTGCGTGCTCTTTCAATGGATCCTAATCGTACTATGTGTGAGTATAAACAGCTCATCATTAATGACTACAGATTTAATATTCACAGCAGGTCCGTAAATATGACAAAATAAAATAATGGCATGATGTTGAGTGCCATCACTGGATGTTATGCTAGCTCGAGAAATTTACAGTCTCGTACGGAGGATTTGAACTATTATGGTACGGTGGAGAAGATAGTCATCTTGAATTATTATTCTAAAGAAAGGATTGCATTGATGAAGTATGATTGGTTTGACATCTTATCGTAGTTAGGGATGAAGACTGATGAGTGTGGTTTTACTCTCGTTAACATGCAATGCCATCTCCGCACTGAAGAACCGTATATACTTGCCTCCCAAGCTAGTCAAGTCTTCTACGTTAATGATCCCTTGGAACCTCAATGGGGTGTTATTATGAGTATGGTGTCTAGACATATTTTTGATGACACCAAAATTGATGACAATGTTGGAACATGCATGCAAAATGATCCTCTAGAACAAAACTTACCTAGTACTATTAAGGTCTTAGATATATTTGTCAGGAGCGATGGTGATATCCATATTATAGATGCCACTAAGCGATGATGTCATAATCCAAAATCAAGATCATGACCAGTGCATAGGATAAACTAGCCAACCTAGCAAGCCTAACGAAGATGTCTAAGAGGGTAAATCAGATATATAATTCCTATCAAAAATTTGATAGAGTTTTTCTTAAAAGTTGGATATTTTCCTGCTCCAAATTTTAAAGAATAATCCTCTAAATAATGATTAATAAATAGACCAAGTATAATCCTTTTCTAATTGATCGAGCTAGCTCGACTCTAAATCGGGCCAGCTCGAATGCCAGTCGGATCAGCTCGATGCCAAATCAAACTAAATCTCTCAGAAAAATAGAAAACTCATTCTATAGAGCCGACTCGGCTCCAAATTGGGCCAGCTCAAATGCTAGTTAGGTCAGCTCGATGCCAAATCTAGCTGACTCTCTTAGAAAAATAGAAAACTCATTCTATAACCTAAGACTTGGGCCGGCTCGATTTCAATTCGGATCAGCTCAAATTTTAGAGTTTCAAAAATTTTACTCTTCAGACTCTATTCATAGCTTTACTGAAATCTCAGCTTATTTATATTTTTTTATTTTAAGTTAATATCCTCATTTATCAAAAAAATATAAATATAAATAAGGAACACCCCCTACTTGGAATCAATAAAAATATCAAAAAAATTAAAATTCTTAAGAATAAGAAACTAAAATTTGGGTTCTAGTTTAAATTATCCAAATTCGAAACTTTTAAAACTTTTTTACTTTAGAACGAATAAATTAAAAGATCTCTAAAATTCATTAAAAATTACTTGTTGACTTGTCAATATCTAGAGATTAATTACCGAGACCTTTT
The DNA here is from genome assembly GCA_006176705.1 of Cocos nucifera. Taxonomy (NCBI): domain Eukaryota; kingdom Viridiplantae; phylum Streptophyta; class Magnoliopsida; order Arecales; family Arecaceae; genus Cocos; species Cocos nucifera. Next base: position 284,072 of record QRFJ01002213.1, on the reverse strand, counting down.
GTTTCAAGAAAATGCATATTTTATATAGCCCTCCTTATAGGTGCTAGTTTTTAGACTTAAAAAATTTTCAAAACTCGAAATGATAAATAGTCATAATTTATACTCAAATGGCTTCAATAAATTTTGGTAAAGTAAGTTTAATTTAAAGTAGTTTATAACTAAGATTAAGTGACCTACAAGATCAATCCTAAAAACTTAAGCTAACACCAAAGAAATAACATATAATCCAAAAATTCTATATAAGACCAGGGTATTATAGATGACTTCAACATTCTAGTATAAATATTAGAGTCTATTTATTGATGCTATACTAATATTATTGTTCAACATATTATATTAGTTAATATTCATTAATATTGTAGGTCACGATGGTACTGAAATGCCATCTAGCTTTCACCCCCATCTCTCGACGGATTACGCGGAGTTCGACATCTGAGGAGCAGTCGGAGCATACTCCATCTACCTTCGCATCGGTTGCTCAGGGACCATCGGCATCTACTTCACCATCGACATCTACTCCACCGACATCTGAGCCTCCATCGTCAGCCACATCTCCGATACATGCTCCGATACCGATATCTGAGTGTATATTTTTATTATATTATTTATTTATTTTTTATATAATATTTATGTATTTATATATTTGCATAACATATTTTTATTGCAGATGTATCATCCAGTAGGATATTTCATAGTTCCACATGCATGCCATATGTATGGAACCGCCAGCATTAGGTGATGGTGCAGTATGATGCGATGGAGAGGTCGGTAGGGGAGACCGCACGAAAGATGCATTCATTTTTTGGAGTGCTTATGAGACAGTCTGACATCATTCCGATATTGCCTATAGATTGATGATTGATGGATGCTGGTATCAAGAACCGGATATGGGAAGAGATATGAATAAGTGTATCTTAATTATATATGCATTTGATATGTTTACACTTTATTTGATTAGAATAATTTGGTAATTGATTTTTGATAACTTTGTACAGAGAAGGTACAACTTTTTAGATCATAAGAGGGCTCGAGATGTCCGACTGAAGAAGATTAGAGAGTTGTACTGAGGCTACAAGATCAAGCTCCATAGAGGATGGCTCGAGCATCGACGATACACTTCGAAAGAGCTTGTTCCTTGAATACAGAATTGTCCCCCGAGTCAGTGAGAGGGGATGGTTAAACATTGGAGGAGCCAAGAGTTCGAGATAAAATTTTTAATTTTTAAATTTTTTAATATATTTAAATATTTTTTAAATACTTATAATTTATTTGAATACTTGTTAGGCTACCTCCAATCAAAATTGCAAGAATCGAATAGGCCAGGAGTATACGCACACTCTAGATTGTGAGTCTATGGCCAGTCATGTCCATAGAGAGATAATGAATTCTAAATCTTACTAGATAAATTAAATTAATATTTTTTTTTATATTTCTAATAAACTGATCCATTGTTATAGTTGATGAGAGATAGAGTGATGCCCAACCATAGCGAGATCTTCCGATCCAACCGTATGGATAAGAAGGATAAGCCGATGAATGTCACGATTGAAAGAATTTTTATAAGTAATAAATATATTAGTATATATTATCAGTATTATAGTATTTTTATAAAATTTTATTTAAATTTATAATTACAGGAGCAGTTAGATGTGCTCACAAGTGAGGGCCTGGATAGCTCTGATCCCTATGACCATCTATCTCAAGTCTTGGGATCTGAGCACTCTGGAAGGATCTGATGCAGGCCCAGACATACACTAAGAAACTACTGGTCTAAGATGAGCATCTCTTCATATGCTTCCGATGTTGTCAGTTGGGAGCAGTTTGAGGAGGCGTTGGTGCAAGCAGCTCAGATTACGGTGTGGGTAAATCAGGCTATGATGCAGGCTACTCATGCTGAGAAATGCACATCTCATCTAGAGGGCATCCTGAGCGCCATGGTGACGAGGCTCAGCATGCATTTTGGAGTAGACTTCATTGGCCTTGGGGACATGTTGGCCAATGTTTCAGCTCCAGCCTCTCTAGCTTTAGCTCTGGCTCCAACTCCAGCTCCTCCAGCTTGTGCTCCATCTTTTGATGATGATGACGATGTAGATTTAGAAAACTTCTAATATATTTTTTTTACAAAAATATTATAATAAATTTTATTCAATAATAAAATTTGAGTATTTTAAAAATATTTTTATATTTATAATATTTTATTATATTTTTTTGTTATGTTATATATCTCTATATTTATCAGATAAAATATATAAAAAATAAAAATTTTATATTTTTTTATTATTTAAAAGTTACGGTAGTAGTTGCAAAATCACTGTCATAGACATGCCAAACGAAGCAGCAAGTTACGTGCCAACCGCTGTCATTGACCTATGGTAGCGGTTATGGAATCGTTACATTAGATCTATGATAGTGGTTTTATAACCACTAGCATAGGCCAAGATATTGCAGTGATTCTATAACTGCCATATCTTGGCCTATGATAGTGGTTATAGAACCACTATCATAGATCTAATGCAACGATTCCATAACCGCTGCCATAGCTCGACCTATGGCAGCGATTCCATAACCGCTGCCATAGCTCGACCTGTGACAGTGGTTAGAAAATCGCTGCATAGGCTGTATATGGCAGTGATTTTTATAATCACTATAAAAAATCTATGGCAACAGTCGGAGTGGCAACAGTTAGCTAACCGCTGCCATAGCCTGTGATAGCAATTTTTTAGGCTATGACAGTAGTTACAAACCACTATCGTAGCCTTGTTCTGTAGTAGTATTGGCTATTTGCTCGAAGGTGACTAGTCGGTGGAGAATGCTTTTAATGGGCTGATCTATCAGGCAAGTGATGACATGAGCCTAAAAATAAGGTCGAAGTTTTCGGGCAATGACAAGGAGGGCATAGGCCAACTTCTCCAACTTGGAGTACTGGATTTCTGCATCTCTCAGCATTCAGCTAATGTAATTCACCGATTTCTGAATCTTGCCCTTCTCTTGAATGAGCACCGCTCCCATTGTGATCGGTGAGACCATGATAGATCGCGATATCATCATTAAAATATCATAATTATTAGTTTAATTTTGACTTTTTTAAAAAATAATTTAAAGTGCATAGATAGTAGCAAATCAGATCGAATCCATAGGAAGGCAGTGATTTTATTTTGAAATCTTTGATTTTTTTATGAAAGAAAAAGAAAAGAGTTTGAAATTAAAATTTAAGTCGAAAAATAGAGTTGCAGAAATTAAATGATGCGAAAAGATAAACTTGGTACTAAGATTTACTATTTAGATCTTAGCATCTACTTGTAATTAAATTAAAGAGCAATTAAAATAAAGCAGCAGAATTTAAAGAGCAAGAAATTAAAGAACAAAAATTAAAAGAGCAACAAACTTAATTTTATATTTAAAATAAAACTCAAAATTTAAATATAATAATTGAAAAGAAAAAAGAGAAAAAATAAAAACTAAAAAAAAACTCTTAATTTCAGATCAATAGTGGTGTGGAGATGGCGTAAAAGTCTGGCTCTTCCTCTCGACACCATCTGTCTCGAAGCAACCTTTAGCCAATGCCTAACTTCCACTCTTTACCATAGCTTCTCCTAGATCAGATGCCTCAACTCTAGGGTCTTAGGGTCTTTAAATAGGTGTTGGAGGACTGAAGACCATTCTACTAGGCAATATGGGACTAAAGCTTTGTATAAATTCTTATTTATGAAGAAATTTGAGTAAAAATTATCTTAAAACTTGATCTGGATGAATTCTGGTGAATCTCATAAGTTCTGGCTGTCATATCTTGATCAAATGGTCCAAAAAATGCCAAAAATGGATGTGTAATAGCCTAGATCAAGTCAAAATTAATTCTGGCCATTGGATTGCGCTTGATGGAGGATTTTTAGCCATCAAATCATCACTGGGTGCCTTAATTATCGCCAGGAGCTTTCAGGGATGTCAGATCATTGCCTAGAGAGAGCACTGTCGTCGGATCGTTGCTGGGTGCGAGCTGGAAATCGAATCAAACCCAAAGAAAATCATGCCATCCGATCTTGATTGAGATCCACTACTACCATTCGATCATGCACTTATTGTTTCCATGGACCACATGAACCGGGTATACCGCAGACCGCAACTAATCACCACATGCCTTGGCCTATGAAATTATGAAACTACCCCTATATGCCGCATGAGAATTTCTATAAATCCTTTAAGGATCTTGGTCCACCACATAGCAGCATATGATTCGTTGCCTTCTACTAAGCTGGTACACAATCTACCATAGACCGCATAGTTTGCTAACGTCATGGTGACATCAGCATTGGAGGGGAATTGGGCTGGCGGGCTGGCTATGCGCGTGGGCTTTAGGCTTGGCAGGCTGGCTTTCCTGGCTAGGCTGGCTAGTTGGTGCGCCGATTAAGCTGGGATGTGCCAGCTTCTATGGCTGGGCTGAGCGCATCGGCTGAGCTGATTCAATTTTTTATTTTATTTTTTTTATTATTTTTTTAATTTCTTTAAAAATTCATATTGGATTCATTTTAACTTCAATTCACTCCAAATTTATTTCATTATGATCAAAAAAATAATTTTTTATTAATAAATTTAATTTTTATATTAAATTAATAAAAATATTAATTTAAAAAAATAAATATAAATTAATTAATAAATTAATATTTTTATTAATAAATTTATGATACTTATCCCACCTTCTAACTTATTCATTGCTAGTTTCTTAGCAATGCAATATTAGTCTTAATTAATTACCATATTTTATTAAGATCCTTCTTCATAAAAATAGCTTTAAGATTGAAGATCAAAAGTTTAGTCAGTATCACTAACTAAGTATTGAGCTTCAGAAGCAAATTTCATGGTCAGGTTAACCAAAAACTTTTTTAAAATTCATCTAAAAATCTTCAGCACTTATGTTTGTGAAGTCTACCTTAGTATTTAGATGCCAATTTAAAGGATAAATGTATCTTCTATTATCACTTATTTTGATTAATTTTTTATACACCCTCAAGGTAAATGCATGAATTAAGGTAGCTTTCACATTGCCTTTTTCTCTTTTTTTTTTTTTTTTAATATGCTGAGCATCTTGGCCTTTTCTCTATCATTTGATGTGAACCTCTACACTTGTCTTAGGTATAGAGATCCAGTTACTAAGCTTAGGACAATCCACATATACTCTTTATTTTTTATTTTTTATTTCAAGTAGGTAGCTCTTTTCTTAAATTCAAGTTTTTTAATTAGAGTATATATTAATTATCAATTTTTAGTGATAATTGAATCCTCGGTTGGTTTTATAATCAATACTTTCTTTACCTCATTAGTGTGTATGTGCAATTTAAAGTGCTGATAGTCTTTAAATGGCCAAAGTAGGCTACTAAAAGTCTGACCAACTAACTATTAAAAGTCTGACTAACTAATCTACTTCTTAACTCGCTATAGTCATTGGCAAATACTTTTTAACTTTATTACCTTTTTCTAGTCTATTTTGCTCAAATTTTTTTCTAAAACATGTTTTATTTAATTTTTTTAATTATATAAATATATATTTCTTTAAAAAAATTTATTTTTTAGATTTAATTTAATAATTTTTTAAATTTTTTTTTCTAATTTTAGTTTTCCTCTATCTTCCAACTTAATCAAAATTATCTTCAATGGAGAAGAAAAAACTGAAGGGGTGGAATAAAAATTTTTATTATTTGTCCAACATGGGTCATGAAGCTTTGATTCTCCTCCAGCCTAGTCACTTAACATAAAAAAAATAAATTAGATTCAAAAAATATTAGGTTGCTTCCCAATAAATGTTAAGTTTATTGTCTTCAACCAGACACAATAAAGCTTAATTCATTGTGGGTTTGTTAATATTATTTGGTAAATGGTTCAGTTTAATAATATTCCTTCAATATATGATTTAAGCCTTTGACCATTTACCTTAAAAAAATTCTTAGATCTAGGATCATAGTGTTTACATGTGGGAACACTTGATTGACTATATAAGATCCATCCCACCTAGATTTTAACTTTCCAAAAGATAATCGAAGCCTTGAATTAAATAACTAGACTTGTTGATTTGGCTCAAAGATTTTTCTCGAAATGTATTTATCATGAAAGACTTTCATTTTTTTTTGTAAATTTTTGAATTTTTATAAACTTCTCATCTTATTTCATCTAATTTGGTCAATTATAACATCCGATTAGAAGCAGCTTGATTCAAATCAATATTTAATTGCTTAATTGCCCAATATGCTTTATGTTCAAGTTTTATTGAAAAGTGACATGCTTTTTCATAGATCAATCTATAGGGAGACATTTCAATAGGAATTTTATAAGCTATCCTATAGACCTATAATGCATCATCTAATCATTCTGACCAATCTTTTCGATTGAACCTAATAGTCTTTTGTAAGATATTCTTAATTTTTCTATTAGATACTTCTACTTGGCCACTTGTTTGCAGATGGTATAATATGGCTATATTATGTATCACCCCATATTTTTATAGTAGCATTCACAACTAGTAGTTTGTAAAGTGGATACCTCCATCGCTAATGATAGCATGTGAAAATCCGAACTTAAAAAAAAATATTCTTTTGAATAAATGTTAAGACTACTTTATGATCATTGGTTCATGTTGCCGTTGCTTCAATCCATTTAGAAACATAATCGACAGCCACCAAAATATATTCAAAATCATTAGAGGGTGGAAAAGGTCCTATAAAATCAATTTTCCAAATATCAAAAATTTCAACTACCAAAATGGGGTTTAAATGTATCATATCTTTCTTTGAAATATTTCCTAAGGCTTGATACTTAAGACTTTTTTGACTAAAAATATGTGCATCCTTAAATAATGTAGGCCCGTAAAATCCACTTTGCAATACTTTGGCAATAGTTTTTCTTTCAAAAAAATATCCTCCACAAGCAAGAGTATGATAGAATTATAAGATACTCAATTGTTCAGACTTAGGAACACATCTACGAATGATCTGATCGGCATAAATTCTAAAAAAATTAGAATCTTTTCAAAAATTATATTTAATTTGAGCAAAAAATTGATCCTTTTCATTCTTAGGCCAGCCATCAGAAATCTATCCTACTACTAAGTAATTGACAATATCTGCAAATCAAGAGGCCTTTGCATGTAAAACTACTAGCAATTATTCATCTAAAAAAGATTCTCCTATTGACACAGGTTTACTATCTTTAACTAGAATCCTAGATAGATGGTCTGCTATAATATTTTTAGATCCCTTCTTATCTCGAATTTCTATATCAAATTCTTGTAGTAATAAAAATCCATCTAATCAATCATGGTTTAGTATCTTTCTTTGAGAGTAGGTATCTCAAAGCTGAATGATCTGAATAAATCATGATTTTTGATCCTAACAAATATGATCTAAATTTTTCTAGGACAAACACTATAGCTAGTAACTCTTTTTTAGTTATGCTATAATTCATTTGAGCTTCATTCAGAGTTCTACTAGTATAATAGATCACCATGGGACATTTATTTATCCTTTGACCTAGGACAGCTCCTATGGCAAAGTCTGAAGCATTACATATAATTTCGAAAGATAGTGACCAGTTTGGAGGTTGAATGATTGGAGCTTTGATCATAGCTTCTCTCAAGAATTCATAAGCTTTAAGATAGTCTTTATCAAAGTTAAAAGAAACATTCTTAGCTAGTAGATTACATAGAGGTCAAGAAATCTTAGAAAAATCTTTGATGAAGCAATGATAGAATCTTATATGGCCAAGAAAGGATCGAATTTGTTTGATAGAAGTGGGTGGAGATAGTTTAGAAATTAAGTCTATCCCTCTCTTAGACACTATATGTCCTAACACAATCCCTTCTTGAACCATGAAGTATTTCTTTTCCCAGCTTAAAACTAAATTAGCCTCAATACATTATTGCAATATTTTCTTCAAATTATTGAGGCAACTCTCAAAAGATTCTCCAAAGATCAGAAAATCATCTATGAATATTTTTAAAAAATCTTCTATCATGTCCAAAATATTGACATCATGCACCTTTCAAATATCGTAGATGCATTACACAATCTAAAAGGCATCCTACAAAAAGCAAAAGTTCTATAGGAACATGTGAAGGTGGTCTTTTCCTGATCTACTGGGTAGATTGCTACTTGATTATATCCTAAGTATTCATCTAGAAAATAAAAATATTATTGGCCAACTAGTCTCTCTAGGATTTGGTCAATAAAGGATAATGGGAAGTAGTCTTTTTGGATGGCTGTATTGAGTTTTCTATAATCTATATAGACACGCTATCTAGTAGAAAGTCGTGTTGGTACCAGGTCCCCATGGTCAATGCAGACAACCATGAGTTTAGATTTCTTTGGAATAACTTGTATAGGACTCACCCAATGACTGTCAGAAATAGGATAAATAATACCCGCATCTAACCATTTATTTACCTCTTTCTTGACTATTTTTTGCATATTAGGATTGAGCCATCTTTGTATTTCTCAAGTTGGTTTGGCATTATCTTTTGTGTAAATATGGTGCATACATATTGATGGACTAATGCATTTTAAATCGACGATGGTCCAACCTATGGCCTTCTTATATGTTTTCAAAATATCTACTACTTGGTCTTCCTATTCAGGAGTTAGGTTAGAAACAATGATTACTAATAAGATTTTCTCTGATTCTAGAAATATATACTTAAATAATGCAGGCAAAGATTTTAGTTCAAATTATGGTGGGGCCTGAATTGAAGGACGTAATGATTCAATTTTTTGCTCAGGTAAGGGCTCAATTTTCATTAACTAAGATAATGTATGTGATGGATGAGGTGAATCAAGTAGGACATTCACCTTCTAGTCTGGAATTTCTTTGACAAGCTTATTCAAAAGATCATTCTTGAGTAAATCTAAGAAAAAATCAGATTCAACTATCTCATCTATCTGATCGATTACAAAGCAGTCTTCCTCCTCTTGAGTGTACTTAGAGATAGTAAAAATATTTATTCTTATCTTTTAATTTTCAAAAGAAATATCCATGACTCCTGTCTTATAATTGACATTAGCATTGGCAGTAGCTAGGAATGGACGACCTAGAATTATGGGATTTTGGTTCAACCTTGGGATGGTTCCATATCAAGTATAAGAAAGTTTACTGAAAAATAATATTTATCAACTCTAATTAAAATATCCTTAATTAAATCATGTGGTATTTTTATAGATCTATCGACTAGTTGCAAAATAACCGATGTAGGTTTAAGCTCTCCTATCATAAATTTTTCATAAATCGAGGATGGAAATAGGTTCACACTAGCTCCTAAGTCTAATAATGCTTGGTTAAAGATTATGCCTTCTAGAATATATGAAATTAATGGAGCACCAGGGTTTTTCATTTTCTGAGGCAATGGGTCTAATATGACTGCACTTACATCCTCAGATGGCATAATTCTTTTAGTTCGTGGCTCACATTTTTGAGTACAAAGTTCTTTAAGAAATTTAGCATAAATCGGGACATGCTGAATTGCATCGAAGAGAGATAAATTAATATGCATTTGTTTAAATAGTTCTATTAGCTCCTCGTTACGTGCTTCTTGCTTTTTACGAGAAGAGCCTGCTTCTAAGGCTTGAGGAATGGGACTTTGGGTTTATATGTCTCAGGTAACTCATCTATTCTCCTCTTTCCTTTATCTATCTCATTGGAACTAGTATTAGTACTAGTTCAAGGCTTAGATTCTTCTATATGGTTAGCTTCAGTACTAATCCCTTCTTCTAAATTTTTTTCTTCGCTAGCATCAGTACTAGCCTCTATCACCTGGTCATGGTATGGATCCTTAAGAATCCTACCACTTCGAAGTTCAGAAATTGCTTTGGCATTGTCTAATTAAAAATTCTCAGATGGGACATTAGATTGCTGATTGAATCTAGATGGTTGATAGATATTGGGTGGGTTGTTTTTAGGATTGGCAATCAATTGGCTTGGTAACTAACCTAGTTCTTTTCTCATACTAGACTCAATTAATTATTCTATTTGAGCTTCTAGCCTGGTGATGGACTATTGTTAAGATAGGATTAATTATTATAGCTAGTTAAATCGATCATTGGCTAGATTGGTCTGTTGAGGAGGTGGGTATGAGGGCTTATTATAATGCGATGACTGAAAAGGCTGACTAGGTTGACCTCTGTTATAAACATAGTTTTGGTATTGGGGTCTATTCTGATAATTTTACACTGATGGAGTTTGGGTCTGAGCCTAAGTCTGTTGTAGTTTTCAAAAAAATTAGGATAATTTTTTCAGCCTGGGTTATATATATTTGAAAATAGATCATTAATCGATTTGGAGTAACCTTGAGCAGCTTGAACTTGTTCTTAGATGAAGGATGGGAACTGTGCAGCCATGGGATATTCACTCACATTATAGGTTGGGCTAGCATAAATAGAATAAATCTTCTGATAATTAGAAGATGGGGTGTATATTGTGCAGGAGGTTGTTGACCTAAATTTAGGAATTGGTCTAATTTTTAGGCAAGAAGGTCGACTTTATTTATTAGGTTCATATCAATCTTAGAACTTGATTCTGGATGTTTAATTTCATACATTCCTACCCATTTTTGATTAGAAATTGATCTTTCATAAGAGGATAATGCAGTATGGTTAATCAAATTTTTACTTAGAGTTTCAAACAAGGTATAAACTTCATCCTCACTTTTGCTCATAAATGCACTTTCACATGATGCATCTACCATTTGTCTGTATTATTCTCCTAAACCTTCATAAAAAGCTTGGACGATTTGCCACTTAGATAGATCATGGTGTGGGCATTTTCTAAGAAGTTTCTTAAGTCTTTCCTATGATTCATGAATTTATTTTTCTAGAAGCTAAGCAAATCTAGTGATAGCTCGCCTCATAGTGTTGGTTAGACCTATGGGATATTTTTTTTTAAGAAATTCATGTTACATCTCTGCCCATGTTTGAATTGATTTTTCTATTGTGCCAAGCCAGTACTTGGCTTTATCTTTTAATGAGAAAGAGAACAAGGTCAGTCTAAGGGTATCATCAAAAAAAATTTTGAATTTTTATCATAGAACAGATTTTTAAGAATTCATCCAGATGCTTATAAGGATCTTCATTGGTGTTCCTATAGAAAGATGGGAGCATCTGAATTGTAGTCGACTTGATTTCATAATGGATAGCAGGGATATCTAGTAATTGGATATAAGTTGATGGATTATAGGAAGAAGGAATAAAGTATTCCTTCATCTTCCTAGGTGGTTCTCCATTATTTTCAGCCATTTAATTTTCAGGTTTTATATGAATCAATCGTTCAATTTTGGGATTTGGTTTAACTAGGTCAGGTAATAGCGATCTCCTACCATGCATGTACTAGTGCAATCCTAATGTATAATTCAATTTTTTTTAAATAATTTTTTATTATATTTATTTTTATTTTTTTATTTTTTTTAGAAAGAAGAAAAAAGAAAAAAAGAAAAGAGTTCTAAGGAATTGTTCTAAGGAGTCCTAAATCTAGAGACGATAGAGAAGAATTAATTATATTTATGTTTGATGTTAATTAGCAAACAAGTTAGACAAGCAATTCTGACTAAGGATTGTCCTAGATCTAGACAGCTCCTAACTGCCAAGGTCAGCTTCAAGCCCTCCAAGTAGAGAATCAATCAATTAATTGGCCAAATAAGTATAAGATTTGTGGGAGTCCCTTTGTTGTTTACCTTAGATACCAATTATGCTTGGCCAGATAAGCTAATGAAATCAATTAATTAATCACCTTCTTTCGGGATGTGATTTCTGAACCACTTTTCTTAGACATCAATTAAGTTGACTAATCCTAATCCGATCCGACTCTTAGGATTTTTTATCTTATTAAGCTCGAGTTTCTAGGGCCAATGCCTAATTATTTTTAATTTAGAGGCTTAAATCAATGATGGATGCTGGTTGATTATTTATGAGCCAAGGAAAGATGATCAAATTCCTATCTTATCTTATTTAATTAGGTTGTTTCCTTAATTTGATTTAATATGAACATGCACAAAAAATTTTTTCAAGCAAGGTGTCCAATGCAATTTAAACTAGATGTATGCAACTAACTAAATTTTAAAAAGCTTACCTTACCTCCAGCAATCACTAAAAAAAATAAAAATAAAAATAATATGATGGATGCTCTAAGCAGTTAGGATTTTTACTCTTATTATGATATTTTTAATTAGGTTTAAATAGATAATTTTTAATTAATTTAAAAATAAAATAAATAATAAAAAAATTTAGGGTTTAAGATTGATCTTACCAAATAGGATTGAAAGCTTCCTCCATGCCCTAATCTTTTTATTATTTTTTTTTATCTATAAAATAAATAAGAAAAAAAATTAGTAAATAATAATAAAAAGAAAAATCAAAGAAATTAAAAATTTTAATTTTTTATGTCTTTCTGACAACGATGGCAAAAACTTGATAGATCGTGATATCATTGTTAAAATATTATAATTATCAGTTTAATTCTAATTTTTTAAAAATAATTTAAAGTACATAGATAGTAGCAAGTTGGGTCGAATCTACAGGAAGACAGTAATTTTATTTTAAAATCTTTAATTTTTTATGAAAGAAAAAGAAAAAAGTTTGGAATTAAAATTTAAATTAAAAAATAAAATTATAAAAATTAAATGATGTAGAAAAATAAACTTGGTACTAAGATCTGCTATTTAGATCTTAGCATCTACTTGCAATTAAATTAAAGAGTAATTAAAATAAAATAGTAGAATTTAAATAGCAAGAAATTAAAGAATAGAAATTAAAAGAGCAATGAACTTAATTTTATATTTAAAATAAAACTCAAAATTCATATATAATAATTGAAAAGAAAAAGAAAAAAAATAAAAACTAAAAAAAGACTCTTAATCTTAGATTAGCAATGGCATGAAGATGGCATAGAAGTTTGGCTCTTCCTCTCAGCATTGTTTGCCTTGAAGCAATTTTTAGCCAAAGTCTGACTTTTACCCTTTTACCGTAGCTTCTCCTGGATCAGATGCCTCAACTCTAGGATCCTGGGGTCTTTAAATAGATATTGGAGGGCTGGAGACTATTCTGCTAGGCAATGTAGGACTAAAGCTTCGTATAGATCCTTATTTATGAAGAAATTCGAGTAAAAATTATCTTAAAACTTAGCTTGGATGAATTTTGGTGAGTTCCATAAGTTTTGGCTGTCAAATCTTGATCAAATAGTCTAAAAAATACCAAAAATGGATGTGTAATAGCCCAAATCAAGTCAAAATTAATTCTGACCATTGGATTGCACTTGATGAAGGATTTTTAGCCATCGAATCGTCGCTGGGTGCCTTAATCATCGTTGGGAGCTTCTAAGGCCATTGGATTGTCACCTGGAGAGAGTGCCACCGTCATATCATCACCGGGTGTAAGCTGGAAATCGAATCAAACTCGAAAAAAAATCCATGACCATCCGATCTTGATCGGGATCCACCGCTACCGTCCGATCATGCACTTACTATTTTCATGGACCACGTGAACCGAGTATGCCGCAGACTGCAACCAACCACCACATGTCTTAGCATGTGAAATTATGAAACTACCCCTGTACGCCATGTGAGAATTTCTGTAAATCCTTTAAGGGTCTTGATCCACCACATGGCAGCATATAATTCATTGTCTTCTGCTAAGCTGGCACACGATCTACCGTAGACCGTGTAGTCTGCTGACATCATGGTGACGTTAGCATTGGAGGGAAATTAGGCTGACGGGCTGGCTATGCACGTGAGCTTTGGGCTTGGCAGGCCGGCTTCTCTAGCTAGGCTGGCTAGTTGATGCGCTGGTTGAGTTGGGATGCGTCGGCTTCTTTGGTTGGGCTGAACTGATTCAATTTTCTATTTTATTATTATTATTATTATTATTATTATTATTATTTCTTTAAAAATTCATATTGGATTCATTTTAACTCTGATATGCTCTAAATTTATTTTATTATGATAAAAAAAGAGCTTTTTTTATTAATAAACTTATTTTTTATATTAAATTAATAAAATATTAATTTTTAAAATAAATATAAATTAATTAATAAATTAATATTCTTATTAATAAATTTGTGATACTTATCAGACCGCCAGCTACAGGAGGAGCCCTTCACCCAGGTTTGGCTTGTCGAGCAAAGGAGTGGAGCTTAGGTAATCCTTGATGTAACACTCCACTTCTAAATTCGGATGATGGTGCCACATCCCATCCTTATCTAAAAGTTAAGGGGATTTCTAAATGATAACTGAATTTGCAATATCATTAAAAACCTGCTTTCAATTTAGCTTGAACCATCCATTCATTTTTATCACAAGCATTTTAATTAAATTCTCTTGACTTGATAATAACCATTATCTCCACTCATAACTTATCAAATCATATAAACAAACTCAGAGTTTCAACAACAACACCATATTTCATACATACATTCTAGTCATTAATCATCTATTTAATACATGCCTTTGTAGAACAAAGTATAACATATATACATAACAGTTTCTGATTTAACTAACTTGGCTGTACATTACAATCCAAAATATATCTCTTTTACAAGCTAATATCACCCAAAATACTTTATCCTCTAGAGAGCCTGATACACATGCTGAAACATACACTCAAAATCAGCTACTCTTAAAACTGCAAATAAAAGAGTGAGGGGTAAGACTTGGAGAAGTTTCAGTGAGTGAATAATCAATCTAACAATGAAAAATAGAAATGCTTAACTTGTAATTCAACATAACAATAACAACCGAAATATAATAACTGCTTTTATTACTTCAGAAGGCTGAAATATATATCCCACTAGGTTAAAACATAATACCCAATCACTGAAATATAAGAACTACTTTTACTGCTTCACAAAACTGAAATATACCCCACCGGATTAAACAAGATATCAAATCATGCCATGCCAATGCCTGCTTCTTTCTCAGCTACCATTGGATGAATTTCAGAGCATCCCTTACAAGACAACCGATGAGTAGTATGTCATGATGCTATATGATGTAAATGAGCCCTATTGGGCATTCTGATACATTGTTAAGATCCACTAGACAATCATAAATGTAGATTATGGAGGTGCCAGCTCATGCCAATGCATATGCTTATGTAATGCAAGAATGCAGCCCATAGGTTGATCACTCCTATAGGTAATCTTTTTCGAAAGCAAAATAAGTTAAAATTTTTCAAAGCTGAATAGTAAAAACCAACAATTTCAATCCCTACTTTTATACTTGCACAAATATATATATAAACTAAAGGATACCAAAGTTAATTATTTTCTAAAATATGTTATTTCCATAATAAAATATGATAGTAGTAAAACACCAGTGCTAGATATGAAAACCCACTCACCTCCACAGGCTACTAGCTACTATTCTACTTTGATACCAAGTTTTCTCGAAGCATTCTTTGAGGACCTTCTCTCTTCCTATAATAGTAATATATACTGATTAATATAATCCATCATGATATAGAAACATAGGAGCATATACTTTGTTTTTAGGTCAACTTTTTAGCCTTTCCATCACTTATTTTAATCCTATCTTGCTTGCTTTAGCTTAGGTGTTGTTAACCTTCAACATAATTCAGGAAATCTCCAGTAATTCAACTATATTTTTATTCACACAATTATTTTCTAAATCAGTCAATAACATTCAATTATTTTTTAAGACTATTTAAATAACTTCCATCAAGATAAATAGCAACAACTCATCCTTAATTCATGTTTACATCATATAACTGGCTTCACCATAACCTTCTATCTCCTTATAATACTTCAAAGATTAATTTAAATCTAACTTAGGGCTTAGGATTCTTACGTTCAATAGCTTAAAATCTTGTTGTCAGCAATACAAGTGTTTTCTTTTCAGTTCAGCAATTTTTCTCTTTCAATCCAACTCTCTACTAAATTATCTCTTCCTAGCTAAATCTACTTTGATTTCTAACTGAGAATAGGACCTCCTCTGGTCCTCCTTCTCTCCTCTAGCCCTTCTGTTTAATATAGAAACTCTGGATAGCAAACAAAAGAAATGATGGCTTTTATTTTAGAAGAAATAATAGAATTTGTTAGGTATCATCCAGCAAGAAGCCAACACACCTCTCCCTCTCTCTCTCTTCTAATTATATGGCACAACCCAAGGAAGCCACATATTAAGTTATTTTCAAAAGAATCCATTTAAAAACCCTCTTTTAAAACCCTACGGCCAGCACCGCTCTTCTGTTCCCGTTGATCGAGCTGGCTCAGCCTCAAATCGGGCCAGCTCAATTGTCAGTCGGGTCAGCTCGTAACTCAAATTGAGCTAGCTCTTTCAGAAAGATAGAACACTCATTTTTTTTGCCTGAGACTTGGGTCAGCTCAATTTTAATTCGGATCAGCTTGAATACTCCTGCTCTTCAAAATTTTATCTCTGACCACACTGCTTGCTCAACACTCTTCATTAACTTTAAAATATAAATATAAATAAGAAAATATCCTCCATTTGGATTCAATAAAAATATCAAAAAAATTAAAATTCTCAAAAATCAGATACCAAAACTTGGATTCTAGTTCAAATTTTTCGAAACTCGAAATTTTTAAAAATTTTTTTCCTTAGAACGAATAGGTTAAAGGATCTCAAAATTTATTAAAAATTATTTTGTAACTCACTAACACCTAAGAATTAATTACCTTCAATTTTGGTCTTAAGAAAATTTATATTTTATATAGCTCTTCAGATAGGTGCTACTTTCAGACTTAGAAAAATATTCAAAACTCGAAATGACAAACAATCATAATTTACTCTAAAATGGCCTCAACAACCCTTGGCAAGGTAGGTTTAATTCAAAGTAATTCATAATGGAGATTAAGTGGCTCGAATCTATCATAAATAAATCAATAAGCCACCCATACCTAAACATGAATCTTTTATTCTATTATTTTACTGATCTGGAATGTTACACTTGAGGTCCGTAAAGGCCTTCTAATATTTCTCTGACCACAAAAATTCTTTTAATCACCATAGAGTTTGGAAAAAGGATAAGCACTGCTCGGCTGATCTTGAGACAAATTGACTTAAAGTGGCAATCTTTTTGGTGAGGTGTTGAACCTCCTTAATTATCTTGGGAGGGACCATTTCTTGCACGGCCTTAATTTTCTTAGGGTTGGCTTCCACTCCTCGATTCAAGATCATAAACTTAAGAAACTTTATAAAGGTCACCCCAAAGGCACACTTAGCTAGGTTCAACTTCATTTGGTATTTGTGCAGGGTGGCAAAAGTCTCACGAAGATCCTCGATATGGTCTTCCACCAGCTTGCTCTTAACGAGCATATCATCCATGTACACCTCCATGTTCTATCCAATCTAGTCCTTAAAGACTGTTTACCAATCATTGATAGGTAGCACCTATATTTTTTAAGCCAAAAGGTATAATCCTATAATAAAAAAGACCTCGATTAGTAATAAAGACAGTCTTCTTCTTATCCTCTAGCACCATCTAGATTTGATTGTAATAAAAAAAGGCATCCATGAAGGTAAGAAGTTCATGGTCTGATGTGGCATCAACCAGCTGGTTAATCCTTAGAAGTAGATAGCTATCTTTTGAGCAGATCTTGTTCCGGTTGGTGAAGTCGATGCAGATATGCCATTTTTCATTAGCCATTTTTACCATCACGATGTTAACTATCCACTCAGGGTACGTTACTTCTCTGATGAACCTAGCTTGGATTAATTTATCTACCTCCTTAGCTATCGCCCTTTGCTGCTCTAGGGCAAAGCTCTTTTTTTTTTGTTTAAAGGGCCGATCATTCGAATCTATGTTCAACTAGTGCACCATCATCGAGAGGTTGATGCCAGGTATATCAGCAGGCGCCCATGCAAAGACATCGACGTTATCTTGCAAAAAGAGAATTAGTTGATCTCTCATTACCTTGCTTAGACTTGAACCTATATGAACCGTACGCCCCTCATTCCCATCAATTAAAGGGATGGAGATGAGGTCCTCGATCGGCATCCCTTGTTCTTCGGCCGGCATCCCTCATTCTTCATGAATGTCAAGCCCTTTGATAGGATAAGCTTTAGCGAATCTGGCTTAACCTAAAGCGATGTTGTAGCACTGGCATGCCAAATTCTGATCTTCACTGACTTCTCCAACTCATGCCGTCGGAAACTTCATCTTCAAACAATGAGCGGTTCGAAGTGTGTTCAGCCCTGGTCGGCTAATTAAATATGGCATTGTAGGCTGAGGGAGCTTGAACAACTAGGAAGTCTACTTTAATGGTGGACTGGAGGGGGTATCGACCAGCCTTGATGGGTAGAGTGATTATCCCTTCTATGGGAACAGCATCCCCAATGAAGCTGATGAGGGAAGAATCTATTTTTTCCAACCAATCATCTAAGAGCCCCATTTTAACAAATGCATTATAAAATAAAATATCTACAAAGCTTCCAGTATCAATAAGGACACGACGTACATCATAATTTTTGATATTTATAGTTACAACAATCGCATCGTTATGCAAAATTTGGATCCCCTGAGTGTCCTCTTTAGTGAAGATGATCGAGCTTTCAATTTTCTACCATTTAGTAGCCACCCAGGTTTCACTCACTTCCCCGCTGCTGCGCCTTCTAATGATGGTGTTGATTATGCTGGCCAGGGGTTGGTCTTCCCGAGGGCTGATCGGCGGTGCTCGTTCAGATGGCACAGGCGACCTGGTATGCTCTTGCCTGCACCCTACCGGTCATCGAATAAATTGGTTGAGATGGCCACTCCTAATGAGACTCTTAATTTCGTCTCGAAGCTGGAAATACTCCTCCGTGTCATGGCCATGGTCCCGGTGATAAAGATAAAACCTATCGAGGTTTCGGTGGAGCGGAGGAGTCAGGAGCTTTAGGACTACTGGGAGTTGTTTCCTAACTTTCATCAGTACTTGCGATCTAGGGGCGTTCAATGGAGTGTAATTAGTAAATCTCCTAATCTGGTGTGGAGGATGATGGTTCTTTCTCTGGGGACTCCTGTGCTGGTCAGTGCGGGGACCTCCATTCTTTTGGCATCAAGGGGGCATCCTGGAATGCTGGCACGTCCCTATCCTTTTTACAGGCGAACGCTCCCCCTATAGCCTCTCTACTTCTCTAGTAGAGCCTCGGGAAGCCTCATCCTCCATGAGGGTTTTCTCCATGTGGGCATATTTTTTCACTCTAGCCAGCATGTCGGGATAATCTTGGAGGTAAGTCTTTGCCAATGACTTCTTCAAGTCATTCTTAAAATGCCCATCCATCAGAGCGGATATTGCGACCAATGGATCTAGGTTGCGAACCTCCAAAGTAGCCATAGTGAAGCGGCTAACGAACAACCGAATAATCTCTCCTTCTTTCTGCTTGATGGTGTAGAGGTAGTCTGACTGCTTTTGCTGCCTCCGACTATTGACAAAATGGCTGACAAATGATTGACTCAACTGCTCAAAAGAGCTGATAGAGGTTGTCTTTAAACTAGAATACCAGTGTCCATCGACCCCTCTTAAGGTAGACGAGAACGTGCGACATATGATGGCGTCCGTGGCCCCATGGAGGAGCATCACCGTCCTAAAGCCTTCAAGGTGATCGATGGGATCAATGGTCCTATGATAACCTTCCAGCTGGGAGACCTTGAAATAGCAAGGGAGCAATTCTTGCATTATTCGAGAGTCAAAAGGGGGCTTACAGTTAAATCCATCATAGGGTGAGGACTCCTAATGGTGAATCACCTCAATCTGTCAATCAAGTTCCTGGAGCTGTTGCTCGAGAGCGGCGTCCCAACCAGCGCGAGCTTCGAAAAGCTAAGAAAAGTGCCATTCAGAAGCCAAACCATACTCCGAATGAGAGCTCGGAGGGGGCTGCTATCTTGTTTCAGGGCTCCATAGGCGACTTTGATGGATTTGCTTCCTCATAGGGCTTTGAAGGATCCATAGAAGTTCTGATGGCAGCCCTTTGGCCTAAGGTTCCGACTCTTGCTGTGGGGCTGTGGGAGGAGGGGCTAAAACCGCTAGGGCTGGTAAAGGCGATGCGGCTTGAGAGGCTTGGATGACAGCTACCAATTATTGAACTTGCTGAAAGAGTAGGGTAAACTATTCTGTCATCACTACTTATGGTTGGGAGGATGGAAAATTTTTGGTGGGAGCCGATTGCACAGCACGGTTTGCCTAACTCTTCACCGATCATGACGTCATGTTAGTGTGATGGGAGGATGTCCTTCTAGATGCCATGGTTGGTGTCACCCTTAGCTTGCACTCCTTCAAGTGGGTACAGGTTCCTTTCTCTAGCGCCAATCTGTTAGTGCTGATTTCTATTGGGCGTCGGGATGGCTGGAGTTGGCCAAGCACCAATTCACTCGAGAAAAATCTGGAAGAGAAAGTTCTTACGGAAGATGGCTCCGAGGAGAATCCTCTAATGCTCAAGTCAGAAAAGCAATGCAACAAATAGAGGAGTATGAGGGTGAGAGTTTTTTATACCTCCCTTGGAGTCCTCTTTTAATCTCCTTTTATATGTAGAGATAGAAGTATTGCATGGCGATGCATTCATGTGATCCTTAAGAATCATGTGGAAAAAATATCAGTAGTTGGGAACGCTGGTGGGCTGTTCCTCTTGAATTGTGTCTCTCGTGATCAGGCGATTAGTCTATCATGCATGGGCTTGAGAATCGAAATGGTACTTAGGGGGTGATTTATTGATCATAAATGGATGTCAAGGAATCGCTTTACTTGGGCACCCCACTTGTTGATTGTCAATATGTCTTGTTGAAGTCCTAGGTGGTGAATGCTACGGCATGTGCTTGGCACAAATAGTGGTCTCCAGAGAGGGAGTCGCGAGGGGTGAAGAGGAGAGGAGGGGTCCCACCGATCATCAAGCCAGTCCTCTCAGTCAAATCCCACCAACATTCATTGTGATGGTCATTTATTACCTATAAGCGGAGCATTTAATGATCCCATGGCATGATAAACGATTGTTAGGATAATTTGATGTGATGTGCTTTTCCACCATGGCATGCAGCTTAACAATTGAGTGCGCCTGGAGCGATGTGACTTAACGGGACTGAGGAGGAGCAGACCGATTAAGGGTCGGCTTCGGATGGAGGGCCACGAAATTCGATTGATGAGCCTTCGGTAGCATAGATGATGGATCGTCATGGACATCCACAGAGTCCAGGTCGGCTTCCCTCGATCCAAGAAGGGGTCGATCCTTCTCAACCCGAGGCGTGGTCGGTCAGAAAGAACCATTGTAAAGCTAGGGGCAACGAGGTGCTTCGACTTTCTTGGCTTGAACTTTTTTGGGCCTTGGATCCTTCCCGTGTTACTGGATTGTGTGGATTTCCCCCAACTCTATCCATTGAGTGTGCTTATATTCCTTTAGATTCATGAACATCTCTCTATTTCTCTCATCTTAAGTGCCTACTCCTAGATTGAGTACATCTCTGCTTTAATAGTAACCTTCCTTCTATATTTGTTGATCAATCTTCACTATTCTCTTTCTAAACAATGTATTATTTGTTAATGCCCCTTGTACATGAAGTTGAAGAAGAGGAATCATTATGTTGCCTCTTTCTAGAAGGTGGTGTTTGATCACCAAATGGGATACCTATAGGACTTAGAAAAATTATACTAGTTTTATGAGAGTTGGCACCATACTGTGTGGAAGGAGCGATGGGGTCATCAGAGGCATGGAATAATAATGTTCCCATATCATTTAAGTAAAGGCCAAAATATAAATTTACTTCATCTAATATGACTCTATATCAATTGGTGTTATTATACCTGGAGCCATCATCATCCATCATAACAGTATTTTTTCATGCATTTTTTTTTTTTTTGATAGAAGGGAAGTTAAACCTCCTTTATTTATTAATATAATTACATATGGTGTTTACAAGATTTAACAATGGCGTCAGAGGTGTACTAAGTAATATCGGAGGAAATGCAAGAGTTTTCTGGCTCTCGATTCCTTGCTAGCTCAGAACCTAAGCTTCTGTTGGAGCTAAAAATGTCGTCGACCTCACTCCTTATGTCCTCATTGCTTGTTTGATAAGCACCTGCACTTGTGTTCTTCTAGTTTCATGCTCCCAGCTGTGAAGGACATCCAGCTTCGCCTCATTGCACCTCCCTACACCTCCCATAAGGCTGGCTCTCTGATCCTATCAAGGAAGGCATTTCTAAAGGAGCCAGTAGTTTCATTGATTGTCTTTCACTTGAGACGTCCAAGAGAGGAAGAGTGCAGCTATCCACTGGACTACTAGTCTTGGGGAATAGGCTTGGAATTTGAATATCCTCTTGTTGCGTTCTTCCCAAAGGCACCAAACACCTATAGTAAGAAGTGCATCTATTCCATGTCTTTGTTCTCGATTTTGAATGTTGATCCTTTATGTACTCCAGAGCACATCAAGCGTGGAGGGGAGCTCAGGTAAATGCAGTTCTAATAGCAAATAGGTCTCGACCATTCATGAGAAGGGATAGTTGAGCATAAGATGATCATTAGTCTCCATTGTGTCTCCACAAAGTGTATAGCTGATGTTTCCAAGCCTCTCCTTCCTAAATAAATTAGCTTCTGTTGAGATTTTATTGTTGGCGCACAACCATGCGAACAATCAGGCTTTCTCTGGCACCCATATTTTCTATATAACTATGCTTGTGAATGGTCTTATTCCTCCATCTTGAAGGAAGTAATAACATTTCCTTGCTGTAAATTCAGGCTTATTGAACCATTTCCATGCTATTGTATCAGGGTGGTCCATCAAATAGATGGGTTCTATTCTTCTTCTTATCCTCTCAAGATCCTCCATTAGTCTGCGTGGGAGTAGGATGCCTAATGGTCTGATATTCTGAAAATCCTCTATCACTTCACCAATCAAAGCGTTGCTATATAGCTGCGGGAAGAGGTCTTTCAATGGCTGATCTTGAAGCCAGCGGTCCACCTAGAATAGATTAGGTGCTGAAATGTGTCTTGCACTGTGCAATGGCGATGGTGGCTTGTATTCTCATTTCAACCTCTAGTGAGGATGGGATGCTTGATGAATGGAATTGACTAGTTTGCACCATGGATCTTCAGGATTTGAGTATAGTTTCCACCACCGTTTGCTAAGCAAGACCATATTGAAGATTCTGAGGTTGAGCACTCCTAATCCTCCATATTGTTTAGGTCGGCAAATATTTGACCATTTCATTCGGCAGTGCGGCATGCAGGATCACTTCCTCTCCATATGAAGGATCTTCATATGAAGGATCTTCAAATTTTGTCGATTTTTTGAATGATAAACTAAGGAAGTAGGAATGTATTCATCCAATATAGAGGAATTCTTGTGATAACCGTGTTGGTGAGGACTAGCCTGCTTGATAGAGTAAGCAGTTTCCCCTTCCATCATGCCAGCTTCTTTTAAATTTTTTTCCAAGAGTGGGTTCCAGTCACTTTTCTTCAGTTTGGAATGGTGAAGTGGCAACCCCAAGTATGTGATGGGAAATTTGGCCACTTCACTTCCTAGGATATCTGCCACCCTCTTTAGTGACAACTCTTCGATACCCAGACCTAGTACTTGGGATTTTTCGAAGTTGATCTTGAGACCCGATATCAGCTCGAAGGAGTAGAGTAGAAATTTAAGGGATTTGATGTAGCTTAGGTCATATCTACAAAAGATAAGGTTGTCGTCGGTGAACTGGAGACTCTGAAGTTGTTCGGTGATGCTATTTGGTCCGACTCCCGTGATTATGTGATCTCTACCAGCAGCTTTAACCATTCTATCAATTGTATAAACTATCAAAAGGAATAGTTGGGGGGAGAGAGGATCACCTTATCTAAGGCCCTTCTTAAGTTTGAATGTCCTCCCCTTCTCTCCATTAACAAGAACACAAGATTTTGTAGCGGAGATTAAGTCTTTAATCCAATGACACCATCTGGGACCAAACCCTCTACTGATAGTAGCTTGATGAGAAACATTCAATCGACATTATCAAACACCTTTTCGAAATCAACCTTGTATATACTATGCCTTTATGTGACTCATTTTTGCAGTAATTTACGATTTCCATAGACATTACAAAACATTCTGATATATTTCTTCCTCTTATAAATGCAAGTTGGGAGGATGAAATCAACAAGTTCATTTTTTTTGAGAGCCTATTCAAGAGAACTTCGGATATAATTTTAACTAATCCATTAATCAAGTGCAATTGCTAGTTTTCTTTGGGATAAGAGTGATGAATGGATAATTTAATCTTCCTATATTGGCTGAGTGCTTGTAGAATTCCTGGAAGAGCTTAACAATGTCTAACTTGATAGTATTCCAGAATCTCTTATAGAAAAAAAAAAAATAGGAATCCATCAGGTCCATGGGATTTATCTGAAGCCAAGCTGAACATTGCTTCCTTAATCTCATCCTCAGTAAATGGGTCTTCAAGTTTTGTGAGATTGGAAGGCTCTTCCGGATACAGTGTCTCCCAATCTGTCTGGATGAGGTGACCTTCTATCGAACGTTGTAGAGTAGAGTAGTATTTGTAAAAGGCTGATTCTATTTTCTATGGTGCAATAATCTTATAATCATCAATTGCCAAAGTTTTGAAATGGTGTTTTTCCTCCTCCGGTTACTCGCCCATGCATGAAAGAATTTAGTATTGCGATCCCCATCTCTAAGCCACCGTGCCCGAGTTCTTTGCTTCCAAAGTTCTTCTTCTTGTTTAAGACAATGTCTAGCTATGCTTTTAGAAGCACATGTTCATCAATCTCTTGGTGTGTAAGCTGCCTTGATTCCTCTTCAATATCAATAAAACCAATTCTTGATCTCAGTTCCTCCTTACATGTGATAACATTTTCCATGATAGTTCTGCTCCAACGCTTGAGTTTTGAACTGAGAAAGCTCAGCTTTTTGACTAAGTTGTCGGCAGTTTTGCTGGCTTTTGGTGTCGATGCCCATCATAGAGTGATCTGTTCCTTCTGGACAAGAAAACCACAAGTTTTAAAATCTAAAAGGTTTGTTTGAAGTAGACATACCTTATGATTTTCTTGTTTGATGCAAGATGAGGGGAGTGTGGTTTGAAGTTATTCAGACCAGGGTTGAAAGTACTGCAAGAGGATATTGATGCTGCCATTCTAAAGAGACAAAGCACCTGTCCAACTTGGCCATTGCTGCATCTTCTCTGAAGTTAGATTATATGAAGTGCCTGGTGTTGAGGTTGAGTTCCATAAGCGAGTTATAATCAACAAATTTATTGAAGAGGTTTGATGCTGAGACATTGTTATGCCTCCCTTTTCGGTCGTCAGCGAATCGATTGCGTTAAGATCTCCTATCAGGATCTAGGGTTCCTTGTGATCTTGCCTTATAGCAGGTTTAGCTCCGTGAAGAACTTTCTTCTTTCAGCTTTTTCATGGGGGCCGCAGACATTCGTTAATATCCATCTTGAGCCCATACTATTACACGTAAACCTTGTGGTAAGGGAGTAATGACCTTGGCCCAAAAGATGACCATCAACTTCAGTGGGATCCCAGCATGTTAATAGACCCCTGACTTGTTAACAGTATTTTTCCATGCTTTTTGGTTACTATGTTTATCCCACATATCATCTGGAGCTCTCTAAGGTAGGAAAATGCCTTGTCCTTATAAATAACATATTTATAATGTGCCTGCATTTTTAAAAGACCTATAATATTTAGTAATTCTTCGGTTCCTTATCTAAAAGAACTAAAATTAACAAGACTAACTAAACATATAATCACCATATCCAATCATAAAGCATCCTAGAGTTGCTATGATCTTCACAAAGTCCTAACCCCATCCATTGTTGTTTACAAGCTCACAATATAGTTGGAAGGTTACTTTAATATCAAAACAATGTTACAAGTTCTTAATATCAAAATGATTCCCAGTTTATTGGTAAAATGCTGCATGCATAACCTTACAACTTTCTTTTGTACATTGAACCTTGCAACTTTCTTTTGTAACTTGTCTACCTACACAATTGCCTCAATAATTGATCCTTCGATACTCCTACCAATGCTTTATCTAGGGGATCTATCCAATTAGCTAACCGTATCCCAGGTATCTTTGGTGTATTTGTATTATATGGCATATATTGTCCTAGGATAGTCTTTTCTTAAGAGTAGTAACTTGTTGCCATGGCTACAAATTTGCAAATAGTAAAAGAAAATATAATATGAATATCAATATAGACTAGTTTGCTTAATATAGAAATTCAAAACTGGAAGATTTTTCTACATAAACTTCTTTGACAATATATGATTTGAAAATTTGTAGCCATGACAAAATCAAGACAAAATATAATATGATTTGGAAAAGTATGATATTCAAAATTAGAAGGTTGTTCTACATAAACTTCTTTGACAATATATCTATTTAGAAAAGCACTTTTAACATCCATTTGAAATAGCTTGAAATTCATAAAGCATGTATAAGCGAGTAAAAGTCTAATTGCTTCTAGTCTAGCAACAGATGCAAAGATTTTATCAAAATTAATTTTTTCTTCTTAATTATAATCTTTTGCAACTAATCTTATTTTATTTCTAATTATATTTTTATTTTCATCTAATTTATTTTTATATATCCATTTTATACCAATTATTGGATAATTTTTAGGTCTTGATACTAAGGTCCATATATTATTTCTTTCAAATTGATTAAGTTCATCTTGCATTGCATTTATCCAATTATAATCTTTTTCAGCTTCATCAATGATTTTGAATTTAAAATGAGAAATAAATACAAAATGATTGTATGTATCTCTAAGTGAAGAGCGAGTTCTTACCCCATGTGTAGGATCACCAATAATTAGTTCTTTAGGATGATTGTGAACATACCTCCATTCTTTTGAAAGATCATTTGTACCTTAAGGTTGTTCTCATTGTCCTTCACTTTCATTTTGTTGCTTGTCTTCATGATCCTCTTTATTTTAAATTATTGAATCCTTTAGGATGATCTCCTTCATCTCTTCTATAAGGAGATCTGCATCATCAATATCCTCACTCTTCCTTGATGGAAGATCATTAGTCTCATCAAAAATAACATGTATTGACTCTTCTATGACTAAAGTTCTTTTGTTAAAAACTCTAAAAGCTTTACTAGAAGATGAGTAACCAAGAAAAATAGCTTCATCAGATTTTGCATCAAATTTACCTAGTTTTTCTTTACCATTGTTCAAAATAAAACATCGGCAACTAAAAACATGAAAATATGCAATGTTAGGTTTTCTTACTTTCCAAAGTTCATAGGATGTTTTCTTTAAAATTGGTCTGATTAGGACAATGTTTAAGATGTAATATGCTGTATTAATTGCTTCCACTCAAAAGTATCTTGGAAGGTTGCTTTCATATAGCATGGTATGGGCCATTTCTTCTAGAGTTCTATTTTTTCTTTCTACTACTCTATTTTGTTGGGGTATCCTAGGTACTAAAAAATTATGGCTAATTTCTTTTTCATCACAAAATTTTTCAAAGTCTTAATTTTCAAATTCAGTTCTATGATCACTTCGAATGCTTTGAATTGAAAATTCTTTTTTATTTGTAACTTTTCGGTAAAACTTTATGAAAATATGAAAAATTTTATCTTTATGTGCCAAAAAAAAATCCATGTAAAACGTGAGTATTCATCAATAATTACAAAATCATAACGTTTTCTACCTAAGCTTGTTATTTTTGTAGGACCAAACAAACCCATGTGCAAAAGTTTCAATGGCTTAGAAGTTGAAACAATATTTTTAGATTTGAATGAAACTCTTGTTTGTTTACCTAGTTGGCATGCATCATAAATTTTATCTTTTTTAAAGTTTAATTTTAGTAAATTGGTAACTAATTCTTTTTTGATAAGCTTTGAAAGTAAATGCATACTAATGTGTGCAAGCCTACGATGCCAAAGCCAACTAGTCTCATTAAGTTTGGCATTCATAGCTATTAGATATTGCATGTTTATCATAAAAAGATTATTCAAATCGACCATATGAACATTACCATGCCTATGACCAACAAACTTAATGCCATCATCATTGGGACTAATTACAATGCACAATGAAGATTCAAAAATAATTTTATAACCCTTGTCACAAAGTTGACTAATACTTAAGAGATTGTATTTTAAACCATCTACTAATAAAATATTTTTAATATACTTAGAGAGAGTGATACCGACATTACCTATACCAATGATCTTTTTTTTGTCATTGTCTCCAAATATGACCATCCCTCCATTTTTAGCATCAAGCATGATGAATTGGGACTCATCATCGGTCATATATCTTGAGCATCCGCTGTCAAGATACCATCTTCGATTTTCTTCTTTAGATGCAAGACACACCGACATGTAAAATCAAGTCCTTACTCTAGGTATCCAAGTTTTCTTGGATTCTTTAAGGTTAGTCACAATGGTTCCTTTTGGAATCCATATTTTCTTTATATTTGAATTGTTAGAGAAGCATGTATAAGATTTGTGTCCTAATTTACCATATTTAAAGCAAGTAACATTTAAAAATTTATTGCTTTATGAATTTATAAGAATATTTTTTAAAAATTTTTATTTTTTTAGGGGGTTATAGCCTAGACCGGCCTTATCATAAATGATCTTTTGATTTTCAAGAACATATGAAGTTTATTTGAACTCAAAATAAATTTTTCAACTATCAATTTTAAATTATCGATTTTATTTTTTAAATTTAGATTCTCTTAAGTTAAGACTAATTTTTTACTTAGGATAGTTTCATTTTCTTTTAGTAAAACTTGATTTTTTAATTTTAGTTCTTTATTTTTAGTTTCTAACTTCTTTAAATCATCTACTAAATCATAGAAGGCTTCTTGAAGTTTTTTGAATGTAAATTCATTTGAGATTTTAGCATTTACCTCAATTTTATGTGTCATAAGGCATAGGTTAGCTTGTTCATGAGCTTCTTTCTCTTCGGAGCTTGAGTCATCACTATCACTCCATGTTGCCACCATAGCCTTTTTCTTGTATTTCTTGAAAATCTTTTTAAGTTGAGGATATTCAGACCTAAAGTACCTCGGCTTCTTACATTCATAGCAAATAAGGAGATACTCCCTATCCTTTTTCTTGCTATGCTCCTCTTTGGTAGGTAGCCTCTTTCTCATCTCTTATTTTCTCTTCAAAAATCTCTTAAACTTTTTTATGATGAGGGCTATTTCTTCATCTTATTCTTCATCTTTCATTTCATCGAATTTCTCATCTTGTTGAGTGGTGGATTTAAGGGCTATTATCTTCTTTTTCTTGACATCTTCTTCTTGATATTGTTTCATGCTTGGCTCGTGCGTCATTAGTGATCCTAGAAGCTCCTCCAAGGGTAAAATATTCAAATATTTGACTTTTTAGATTGTAGTTATTTTGGCCTTTCATATTTTTGATAAAGATCTAAGAATCTTTCTCATAAGGTCACTGTTAGAATAAGACTTACCAAGACTTTTAAGATTATTTATAATATCCGTAAATCTAGTAAACATTACAGTTTTTGACTCATCATGCTTTATTTTGAAAAGTTCATATTTTTGCGCAAGCATGTTAATTTTTTACTCCTTAACTTGATTAGTGCCTTCATGAGTTACTTCTACCCTATCCCATATTTTCTTAGCCGACATGCATGTTGAAATATGATTAAATTTATTAGCATCTAAAGCACAATATAAAATATTCATAGCTCTTGCATTGAGTTAAGCCATTTTCTTATCAATCTCATCCCATTTCTTTTTGGATTTGATTAATTCCTCACCATCAATTATCTTAGTGGATGTATGGTCCATTAACTATGATACTCCACATATCATAGTCAAGTGCTTGTATGAAAATTTTCATCCTAGCTTTTCAATAGGTATAGTTTGATCCATTGAAAAGTGAAGGTCGATTTATGGATTGTCCCTCAGCTAGAGAAATACTAACTTAGATTATCATAAATCTTTGATTCTTTGATGGTTAAATCAAAATAGGACTAGAGCACTGGGCTCTGATACCACTTGTTGCCTAGCTATGTAACCCAAGAGGGAGGGTGAATTGAGTTTTTAAAATTTAAAGTTAATTTAAAGATATCAAGATTGAATGATGATATGCAAGACGTGTGTATGAAGCGATTTAGGTTAAAAAAATATAAAAGATTAAAGAACAAGAATTTAACAAATTAAGAAAAGAAAGATAGCAAACACATCACAAACAAGCAAGATTTATAGTAGTTCGGTGCTTTTCTTGCATCTACATCCACTTTTCAAGCTCTTACTTAAAAATTAAAATCCACTAACCGTATTCAAATTGAATACACCATTGAAAACCTCCAATCCTAGCTATCCCAAGCTAGAACACTTATTTTTCGGATACAAGCCAACCCAATACAATCCTATTCAAGGTTAGGATCAACCTTTCCAAGTTTTGGAACCTTCCAAAACTTGAATCAAAATAGTAAAGCAGAGTAAAAGATTTAATGACAATCAAATATAAGTTTAGCTTTTTTTGTGAGTAAATAAAATCTTAAGAACGCTTTTCACAATAATGGAGAAAGATTATCTAATTTTTCTCAAGGTTATTGAAGATTTGAAAGAGCTCTTGAGAGGTAGGTGAACTTAAAACGAAAACTTCTTCGCTGGAAGATGACTTTTGCTTAGAGCTGAAATTGAATCACACCAATCTCTTGTGTTTTTTTCTATTTAAAGCCTTTTAAATCTTCAATAGGTGGAGCAAAGAATGCTGGATAAGATTTGTAGCCATTGGAGATATTAAAGAAATCATTAAAACCTGCCAAAATAAGAAAAAAATAGTCGTTGCAGAAAATTTTTTTGTTGTAGGGGTCGACCTCTGAGACAAAATCTAGAAAAATAGTCATTCTATATTTTTAGCCTTCGAAACAGTAGAGGTTGACCCTTGGTACAGAGACAGCATGCCAACCAGCCCTTTTCAGCAAGAGATGACCTAGGGATTGATCCTTTCGCTTCAAACTTGATTTTCTCCCAAAATAAGCATCCAAAAATTATGGAACTACCTTTAAAGGATTAGAAATTTTCTATACTTGCTCTTAAGGCTCTCATATCAAAACTTGATAAAATTACGATTTTGCTTCTGAAATACAAAAAATCTTTGTTCAAGTCAAATTTATTAGTAATTTCCTCAAATGTTTTATAATCATCAAAATTAATTCTTAGAGTAATAATGATTAAGTCAGTTTTACTTACATGTTTTGATTTAAGTCTTAACTTGATGGAGCATCAAAAGTTTTTTTTTAATGATTTTACTTATAGAATTTTAATTTGAAATTATCTAATTGAATTAATATAAAAATTAAGATTTGATTCATAATGAATTATAGTAAATCTGTATGATGATTTTGAATGTGATATTAGATTCAAGCGTTAATCAAGATAGTTGTATTTTAGGTAAAATTAGTGATGAGAATCAAAAGTTCATATTTATCTTTATTTGAAATTTGAAATTTTAGATCTTTCCGTCCATAGTATTGAGTAATATTTTGGTCAAAATTATTTTGTGAATCCAAGACATTTTGATAGTTTAGATCAGAGTGCGCTGTAGAAGTATGGTGATTTGGATTATTTTGAGCTAGTTAGCAATATTGATTCTTCAAGTTAAAAATTTATGATAGATGATATGATTCGATATTTCTTATAAAGAAAATTCATGGATAATGGAAAGGATAATATTTTTGATTTGGGATCATTTTAGATGTCGATATATGATTTTAACAAGTAGATCTTCTATCTACCATGCTAAGAATTTATTGGCATCTGAGTCCTAGATGGATGGATCATCGATTCTTGATCTTGGATTTGGAATATTTAGCAATAGATTTTTTTTCTCCTAGATTTGAAGTATATATTTCTCTATCGAAAAGAATATGAGATTTTTATTGATCTTAGATATTATACTTGAATGTTTAGTTATGGAGAGTATAGTAAATTTTATTCATGATCTTATGATAAATTGATTAAATCAAGAGTAGTTGATGTTTTGGTGAGAGCCTGATATTCTTATCTAGAATTAAGATACTAATTTTGATTATAAGAAATGAATAGTTTTGATTCAAATCAATACTTGAGGTATTGATGTTTCCCTTATAAAATGATTTAATGATGAAAAATACATTAAAGATTAGAAAATAAAAATGTTCAAGGATGATATTAGAACTGTAAATCATAACTTTTGATGGTACAAGCAAGAAAAATTTTGAGAATAAAATTTTCTTTTAGGAAAGAAGAATATGATACCCCAATCTATCAAGCTAGAAACTATATAGATCTTAAAGCATAAAAAATAAAAAAAAGTGAGAAAAAACCAGCATGTGGGAAGTTGGAAAAATTACGGTGTAGAAGGAATCCCTCCTTTTCCCAAATTCTTTTGTTCCACTCTGATTTTCACCAAAAATCAAACACCGAAAGCCCTTCAAACTTCAATTCCTCCTCTATTTAAAGCAATCCAGGATTTTCTTATCTCCACCTCCGATCTTCGGTCCTCAAAGCAGATCAGTCGCTTTCATTTTCTTTTTTCTTCATGGAAATCTTTCACCGTGCTTGCCAAAAATCAAGTTGGAGAGCCTGCCGGAGCTCAAGATAAGCCCCATTCCTCCTTTGTCTTTTTTTCCTCACGATTATAGAAAAGAGCTATGGTAACGATTCCGAATAGCTGTTGTAGCCTAAAAATCTGCTGCTATAGCCTACAACAACGATCATTTAACTGGTACCACTATCATCATTGTCGTAGGTCTATGGCAGCAATTTTTATAGTGATTATCATAATCGCTGCTATAGATCTGTTATAACAGTAGTTGAGATTGGTTATAGTAGCAGTTATTCAATCGCTGCTATAACAGATGTATAATAGTGGTTCCTAAACCACTGCTATAGATAGATATAGTGGCGGTTATAGAACCGCTGCTATAGTCTATAACAGTGGTTACTTAACCGCTGCTATAATTAAACTATGGTAGTGATTTCAGAATCACTATTATGAAGTCAATAGCAGTAGTTTTATAATCGCCATCATAAATTATAGAAGTGGTTAGTATGTACTTATGGCAGTGATTTCAATCGCTGCCATAGGCCTTTGAAACAAAAAAAAACTTAAATTTATCGTTTTTTGCCTTTTTTACCTGATAGACATAATTCAATATATAATTACTCAAATTAAAACTTAAAAGAACCAAAAATTTCACATAAAACTCAAATTATATTACTGATCAAATTATATTATAATATTTTTAAATAAAAATAAAATTTATCAAAAATTTGCTAATTAAAATCATCCTCTCCAAGCACCTCGTCATCACTAGGAGGGGCTGTAGTACAAGTTGAATGGGCTAAAACTAGAGGGGTCGGAGCTAGAGCTACCAATATGTCTTGAATGCTCGAATGCTCGAAAAATTAGCTCCAAGATGAGTGGAGAGCTAAGACACCATAAGCAACATAATGCTCTGTAGTTGGTTTACGTGCTGCTAGTCCTGGTTTGCACGTAGTTTGGTCTGAGATGCATGCTCCTCAGCCTATGATGCACGCTCCTGAGCTTGAGTTGCCTACATCAAAGCCTCATCAAGCTGCTCCCAGCTGACGGCCCTGAAAGCATATGAGAAGATGCTTATCTAAGACCAATAGCTCATCGGCATATATCCAAGTCTGCAATGAATTCTCTCAGGATGCTCAGATCTTAAGACATGAGATAGATGGTCATGGAGGCCAGAGGTATCAGGGTCTCGCAAGCTCATCTAACTACTCCTCTAATTGCACATTCAAATAAATCTCATAAGAAATATTATAATGGTAATCATACTAATCATACTTTAGTTATTACTTACAAAAATCCTTCCGATCGAGGCATTCATCAATTTGCCCTTCTTGTCTATACGACTTAATAAAAAAATATCGCTATGGCTAGGCATCACCCCATCTCTCATTAGCTATAACAATTAATCAGCTTATTACAAATATGCAAAAAAAACTATAATTCAATAACTTATAAACTAAATTATTAAAATTTATTATCTCTCTATGCACATGATTGGCCATAGACTCATGGTCAAGAGTGTGCATGTACTCCTGAGCAGTTCGATTCTCTCGATTTTAATAAGATGCAATCTAAAAAATATTTAAATCATATAAGTTAAAATTAAATATAATTTATCAGTGTAATAAAAAATTCATAAGTTATAAATTAAATTCGAAACTCCTAGCTCCTCTAATGCCCGACCATCTCCTCCCACTGACTCGAGGGGCCATCCTGGATCCAAGGAAGAAACTCCTCCTCAGTGTCCCTACGGTGCTCTAGCTATCCTCTATGGAGCTTGATCTTATAGTTCTAGTACAACTCTCTAATCTTCTTCAATTAGGCATCTTGAGCCCTCTCATAATCTAGAAAGTCATACCTCCTCTGCACAGTTATCAGAAGTCAGTTGTAAAATTATTCTAATCAAATATAGTATAAACATATCAAATATATATATAATTAAGATATACTTATTCATATCTCCTTCCATATTTGATTTCTGACACCAACATTTATCAATCGTCAATCTACGTGCAGTACTAGAATGATATCGGACCGTCTTACAAGCATTCCAAAAAAGAAATACATCTTTCATGCAGCCTCTCCTACTGTCCTCCCATCCTGATTGTACTCCACCATGATCTGAACAAGTGGTTCCATACATGCGACATGCATATGGGACCACAAAATGTCCTACTAAATGATATATCTGCAATGAAAATACATTACAAATATATAAGAGTGTACAATAACTATACAAAAAATAAATAAATAATTGACATAATGAAAACCTACTCTCATTGGGATTGTGTGATGTAGATGCCGGTGGAGCTAGATCGATAGATGGAGTATGTGCTGGAGATGTGTAGGTTGCCGACGTAGCTATTGGTGGAGGCTCAGATGTGCCAGTGGGAGGAGTATGTACCACCAAAGCCAAAGTTGATGTGAAGATGCATGGAGTATACACCGGTAGTGGCTCAGATGCTAAGCTCTATGTAGCCCACCGAGGGGCAAGGATGAAAGCTAGATGGCATGTCGGTGCATCGTGACCTACAACATTAATGAACATTAACAATTGTTAAATTTTTTTAAAAATTTTTCTTTCATTTTTAAGACATGATTTTTGCTGCTCTAGTTGGATATCTGTTATTTTATTTTTTAGTATAATATCTATATTATTTGTTTCTATGCTTGTGATCAATTTACATTTTTCTGCTAGTTTGATATGAAATCTGCCCTTAAAGTGTTCTATGATCAATCTACGAAAAGACTATCTTGCTGGGAGAAACATATCTAGTTGCTGATTGTTATCCTGCCTGAAATGAGGGCTATTATGGTATGTTTATTTTAGATTCTAACTAACTGAAGTCTATTTAAATCTTATCAAACTTTTTATATCATGCTCTATTAATAGAAAAGGTCAAGTGAATATGTGATACCGAGCTTGGCATTGTATAGCAATGCTGCTTATCAAAGCACGTATCTAGTAGGATAAACAAGCAGTATCTAGAAAATATTGTATTAAAAATTAATGTTAAGATTTATAACTTTGTTATAAAATTATTTTGATTAATCTAGATGATTATTTTTTTTGATATATCTACATGGATAGGTTGAGCTCATCGTAGACATTCGAGAAATTGTAATATATGATGCGGAGGGTTCCCTCCCCCTCCAAGCGAAGCCACACCGCATACCAAGCATCATCCATTGGGGCATGAAAGTCTAGGTCCTCCATTGCCGAAGTCTTGCCGATCGTCGGTGGCACTGCTGCCCGTTTTAAAGCCATCGCTCAACTCACGATGCTCGTTGGTGATGGTTGATGATGCAGGTATATGATGCAACATTATGATGTGATCGATCTACAAGGCTTAAACTATAGTTTGGCTTATCACCGTTTGTTTGCTATACTATCCATTTACATTGGGTTCACTTGGGCTTTGGTTTGATCATACTAGATGGTTTAAGTTATGAATGCAAGGACCAAGCTCAATCATAGACCATGATTGAACATTGGATTTAATCAATAAAACTAGCTTATAATCGAAGCATTGCATGGGATATGATTTTTTTAAAATAATATTTAATTTTATTATCTATTTTATTATATTTATTTTATATATATATTTAAAATATTTAAAATAATTAAGAAGAAGCAATAAATAAATTTACTTTCTATCTACCTTCCAAGATTAAGAAAAACCTATGTCTCCAACATTCATGTTGATATGAGCATGATGTTGTCGCTAGAACACCGTATTTATCAGTTTAATTCTGACTTCTTAAAATAATTAAAAAATACATAGATAGTAGTGAATCGGATCGAATCCATGGAGAAGACAGTATTTTAATTTTGCAATTTTTGATTTAAAAAAAAAAGAAAAGAGTTTGAAAATAAAATTGAAGTTGAAAAATAGAAATTATAAATAAAATATAAAAATTAAATAATGCTGAAAAATAAACTTGATACTAAGATTTACTATTTAAATCTTAACATGTACTTGCAATAAAAATAAAAAGCAATTAAAAATAAAGAGTAAAAATTAAATTTATAATTAAAATTAAAAAATATGAATTTAGAGTGCATAAAAATAAAATTTTGTATTAAAATTAATATTTAAAAATTAAATATATGAAATTTAAAAAAAATAAAAAATAAAAAGTAGAATAGTTGATCTTGATCTTGGATTGGCATTGGCGTTGAGATAGTGTAGAAGATCGGCTCTTCCTCTCAGCACCATCTACCTTGAAGCAACTATTGTTAGGTTTGATGGACATAGCGGAAGCGATAGATTTCAAAAATTAGTCTATCAAATCCAAAAGAAACTCTAAGATCAATCTTGATATAATTCAATCATATATAAAATTAAATAACATACCTTTAATAATCTGATTTGGTGATGATTTATTTTCATGAGGCACCCACGTATTCGTCCTCCAATGGTGATCCACACAAAAATTGAATTCAAGAATAATCCTTCTTGATTCCTTGCTTATTGAATTCTACACTATAATTC
Source organism: Cocos nucifera (assembly GCA_006176705.1). Lineage (NCBI taxonomy): Eukaryota > Viridiplantae > Streptophyta > Magnoliopsida > Arecales > Arecaceae > Cocos > Cocos nucifera. Next base: position 247,084 of record QRFJ01002213.1, on the reverse strand, counting down.
CTTGACCTTTTTTCTACCTTTCCTTTCTACTTTCTTTTCTCTAATTTATTCTTGCTTATTTTCTCTCTTAGCCTTCTTAAATAATCCTCCTAACCCTTGTCTTAATTAATACTCCCTGTATTAGTCAAGACCTTGTCTAAAGAAAGACTTCTTGTCTTGATAATACCTTGTCTAAAAGAAAGGGAGGAAGAAAATTAAGACAAGCTTTTGGAATTAGAATGCCTGACACCTTCATTCGTATCCTATTTATAGATCCAGATGAGGTGTCAATAGCACCCATTCCCAATCCCTTATCAGCCATTAAAAAGTCTTATCAAGGGGCCAGATAAGTTCCTTAAAGTAGAAGGAGTCTTGGAGGCACGAAAAAACTGATTTCTGCCTCCGAAACGTTGTATACACGTTGTTCCCATATTAATTCCGAATTTCATCTGATTTATTCCAAATTTTTTTTGACTTTTCTTCTAATATGGCATGGATAAGGAAGAGAAAGTCCTAGAGGAGGCACCTACTGGAGTGCCTTCAAGTAGAAAGACTCTTAGGCGCCAAGAATCTGAAACTACGCGATGTTTCACGTAGTATTCTCGAGAGATAAAGACCTGCGTCCATAAGACTTTGACCGGTCAACAATTGTAGGCACCTTGTGAGAGAGGGACTCTGCAAAAGGGTGTTGACCTAATTAATGCCCCAAATTAGAAGGACTTTAGGTCCTCTTATGCACCATATTAATTCATACGTTACATATTATGGCGCTAACCATGAGAGAGAGTCCCAGGCCCCTTGGACTCTTCCAAAATGAGTCCAAATTAAATCCAGCTAATGCCATGTGGCAAATATCTAATGGCCAACCCTTTTGACTTAACCAAAATTTAGATTAAAATAAAATTGGTTAGCCAAAAGTGCAAGGATTCAAGCCAAAACTGATTTGGCAAGGAATTAGATTAGCCAACATGTGCTAGCATGTCAATTAGCCATCTAATTAGGATCCAATGACCCTATAATTAATTCTTGACCAATTTCTTTATGTGTGTGACCCATTGGGCTCTACATCTAGCCAGCAGTAGGCCCGGGTGTATTTTAATCTAATCCGATTGAACTCAATCTCAATCAATTAGGATTAATGCTGATCCCGATTTCATCCAATTAGAAGAACCATCTTAATTGAAGGATCGAATTAATCTCATTAATTCAATCAAACTCCACAAGTCAAGATTGACATCTAGCAAACGTATCATGACTATCCAGAAGATGTAGAATTTTAGTAGAAATACCAAAAATATCCTTTAGTGGTAAGTTTTCCTATGCAATTCAATCCCTTGATCATCCTGCATCCCGATTATGTTTATGAGCATGAATAAATGTCAAACTCAAATACATATGTTAATTCTCCATCAATTAATGATAACTCTAATGAATGATTAAAAGTCCTATCTAATCTTCATTCTACTCTGGCCAAAGTCTTACTGAGTTATCAATAGATGAGAATACATAGGATGTCATCTCCTCTTATTAGGAGTGATCGATTTTTTGTTGACCTACTCACAACCTTCATATATACTTGACCATATCCAGAACATCTTGTTCGTGATTGAATATTATGACTAAGTATGAACCAAAAATATGGGCTTATGTGCATAAGGTACCATGGTAATCTCAGGTTTAAGGATCACTTACATAACTTCCACTTAGAGAGCCATCTTTTGACATACAAGTAAGGTTCCATAAGATGTTATCATTTAGCAAGTTAATTTAGTGAACTCATTTCTTGATGAGCATCCACATCCTTATATTAGTATCCCCACATAAGTGGCTTGTGAGATCTGCCACCCTCTCCATTAAGCATACAAAGGATGTGCTAGTCTTTCCAAAACATTGATCCCCGACTCAATATTTCTATGCCAAAAAATATTTAAGATTAGGATTTTAGGTCTCACAAGCATGACCCATTTATATCCTCTAAAACCATTGCCCTAATCTTTGGGGTTCATCATAATCTTTAAATATAAAAGATGCAACTAGAATGATGAATCAAATGCCTCAATATTATTAATATTAGAATAAATGTCATTACATGAGTTGAAAATTTTATAGAAAAGTTCCATCATATCACACATGTGATTGGCTTGTAGGGCACCTATTCTTTCAACCATCAATCTCAAGCATGGCTCTATCCTATACCATCACCTTTACATGATCGAAGATGATTTGATTTGATGGCCTAGTGCCCTTTTAAATAGAGGTAGGAGGGCTGGAACCTTTGCTGTTAGGCAATGTGGGACTAAGGATGAGTATTGATCAGCATATGTAGAGAAATTTCAAGAAAATTTGGTTTAAAACACCGCTGAATTGCATCCTATTGAGTACCATGAGTTCTGGCCGTTAAATCTGGATCGAACAGTCCCAAAATTGCCTAAAAATCATTGTTATAAGCCTAGATCGAGTCGAAATTAATATTGATTGTCCAATCGCATTTGACGGAGAGTTTTCATTTGTTGGATCACGTCTAGGTGATTGAATCACTGTCGAGAGCTTATATCAGCCATCGGATCAAATTTTGGGTGAGATCTGGCCATCAAATCATCGCTAGGATTGTTCGGAGCTGTTGGATAGCGCAATGGGAGCTGATAGATTTTGAATCAAAACATGAAAAAATGGCAACCGTCCGATCTTCATCGGCAGTGATCAGGACCGTTGGATCGTGCCTTATTATTCATGTGGACCGCTGTAGACCGAGAGCACTGAAGATCGCAACAAATCACCATACGCTGTGCTGGCGAAATGATCGAAATACCCCTGCTAAGAGGTCCATGGTGAGCCATGTGGTTTTTTGACATCATGCTGATGTCAGCAACTCATGGGTGGGTCGACTGGCTAGATGGCTTACTAGCGTGCAACTGGGTCCCTCTGGCTCGACGCATCGACTGAGCCATTTTTATTTTTATTTTTATTTTTCTTCTTTATTTCCTTGAAAATTCATATCGAATTCATTTTAAGTTAGATTTGCCCCAAATTTATTTTATTATGATCAGAAAAATGAGCTCTTTTTATTTATGAACATATTTTCTAAAATAAATAAATAAAAATATTTAATTTTTAAAAATAAAAATAAATTAATTTATAAATTAATACTTTTATTGGTGCATTTATGGTAATTATCACCTATTATATATCATCTCAAAAGCATTAAGGAGTACTCCTTAGGTTAGTCAGGGTAGAACTTAACAAATCATAGGATAAATATACATATATACCATTACTATAGGTTTCCTGATCATAATTATGATCATATATCACTCTTGGAAAAGATGATTATATATAGAATCAATAATCAGCACATATATGAAAACTCCTAAACAAAATTTGATGGCCCAAAATCCACCGACATAGCCTAGAACCCATCGGGATGGCCCACAGCCATTGGCACGACCTAGAACCTGCCATCAGGGGTTCTCTTTAAATATTAAAAAATTAAAAAATAAAAAAAAAGAAGGCTCAGATTCATCATTTAATCATGCAATGCAAAAATACTTTTGATATCCATTACAACTATACCAAATTGGCTGCGAACAATTGTCTACTAAATAGTCACTGGTTGTCCACTAAATAGTTGCTGGCCATCCAAGATTGTCTTATCATTTAGAATTATTAAAATATTTATAGAAGAAGAGAAAAAACAAGAAAACTCATATAACTAAAATCATACTAGGAATTAATCATTTTTCATCCAAAATCATCATAGCCCCTTTATTAAAAAAACTAATTTTTCAAAATAGGATATTATATAAAAAAAATAAAATAAAAAATAATATAAGATAAGTATTATTTATAACATAAATAATTATTTAATGGGTCATTTATTATAATATTATAATAATAATATTTATTATAATATTTATAATAATTATTAAAAATATTATAATAAATATTATATCATAAATATTAATAATATTATAAATAAATATTATTATAAATATTATAATTGATTATTAATATTATTATTGAGGATAAACCTCGCTTTCGTCGAAGTTCAGTCTGATGCTTAGCCTAATGTAACTGGTAATCATAGAAAAACTTCGATTGAAAATTCTTCTTCAGTCCGGACTTCTCCTTCAGTTGGATTCCTCTAGCAGTCGAACTCCTTCCGAACCTCTTCTTCAATCAAATTTTTTTAGAAGTCGAACTTCTTCCGAACCTCTCCTTCAGTCGAATTCTTCTAGGAGCTGAACTCCTTTCAGACTTCTCCTTCAGTCGGATTCCTCCAAGAGCCAAACTCCATTTGGACTTCTCCTTCAGTCGGATTCCTTCAGAAGCTAAACTCCTTCCGAACTTCTCCTTCAGTCAGATTTCTTCAGAAGCCAAACTTCTTTCGGACCTCTCCTTCAGTCACATTCCTCTAGGAGCCAAACTTCTTTTAGACTTCTTCTTCAATCGGATTCCTTCAGAAGCCAAACTTCTTTCAAACTTCTCCTTCAATCGGATTTCTTCAGGAGACGAACTTCTTTCGAACTTCTTCTTTAGTCGAATTTCTCCATCAGTCGAACTCCTTCTAGACTTCTCTTTCAGTCAAACTCCATCCAAATTTCTTCAGTGGATTACTTCCAAATTTTAAGTAGTATTCCTTTCGGATGATCTTCTCTAGCCGTATTCTCTTTAGGAGTCCGAACTTCTCTGGAATTGATATATATCAAAGCTCTTCACCAACCAACGTCTGCTTCCTCTAGACTTCGACTATTAAATCTTAACGAATGGACACATCATGACAACGGACACCGCCCACTACCGAATGGTTATGACTGTCATTATCAGTCTGCTACAAGCAACCCCACTATCAGACGATTACGACTGTCATTATCAGTCTACTATAAATGATTCCACTATCGGACAATTACAACTATCATTATTAGTCTGCTACGGATGATATCTTTCTCCATAATAAATTCCACGTGATCCTAAGCTTTGCCCACTATCGGACAGTTATGGCTGTCACTATTATTCTATTATAGACTCCATCTATAAAAAGGGATCCTCCAAATATGTTTTCTCTAAGCTCTCTTCTTCTTTTCAAAACTCTGATAAATTTTCCCTGAGCACTCTATTTCTATTGACCAAAAGAGCTGACTTGATCGTCGAAGGATCCTGCCGGAGCCACCACCATCGACTTCGGATGAAACTTTATTTTACAGGATACTGACGGCGACCTCTTCTTCCTCAACTCCAGCTCGATCCGGCATCGATCAGATTCTACACCAATAGGATTGGCGCTAGAGAAAAGGCCCTCTATTTCTAAGATACCCTTATTCTTAAAGGAGTGCTCAATCGATCCTGTGGATTTTCTTCTTCAAGGTTCATCTCCATCCTCTCCCTCAATCTCAAGAAATACCTCCAAAGAAGATGACTATATGAAGATCTACCACTTATATCGTCAGATCTGAGCCAGATCCATCCATTCCTGCTTCATTGCCAGCACTTTCACCTCCTCCTCCATCGGTGACCATGGTAGATCTGGAGTAGTTTAAGCTACTGATGCAGCAGGTTTGGAACCTCATCGAAATGGTGCAGACCATGCGGCAACCTTCGATGGTGGTTTCGCCAGAAAATCTACCATCGAGATGTCAGAAATCGATCCTAAGGAGGAGCACTTGGGCTAGTATACCCATCATCCTAGGAAAAAAAATAAAGAGCAGGGGATCCTTATTTGGATCATAATTCTTCTCCAGAAGAGACCTTCTCCATCTACAGCAGAAGCCTTCCAAGATCTACGATCTAGATGACATCCTCGATCAGAAACTACAGAAGATGGACCGATGGATTGAGAAACTCTATCATGTCGTCCCGACTCACCATGACGATGTTTGCATTGATCCCCCTTTCTCTCTTCGAATTATGCAAGAGTCTATTTTGCCAAACTTCAAGCTTCCCCAACTTAAAAGCTACGATAGAATCTCTGATCCGATCGTTCACCTGGAGGCTTTTCGGAATATGATGCTGCTCCATGGCGCACTAGATGCCATCTTATACCGAGCTTTCTCATCTACCTTAAAGGAAGCAGCAAAAAATTATTACTCGACGTTGAAGTCGGGTACGATCTTCTTCTTTGACCAGATAAGCGATCAGTTTATGGCTCATTTTGTTAGCAGTCGGCGTCCCCACCGAGATTCGAATTTTTTGATGAATATCAAGTAAAAAAAGAGAAAATCTATCCGAACTTATATCATCCAATTTAATATTACTGCATTAGAGGTTCGAAATGTGGATCAGTCTGTTGTAATGGCCGCACTTAAGGACGGTCTTTAGAAGAATAATTTATTGTTCTTCCTGAAGAAGAACTACCCTAGAAACTTCGCTGATCTGCTAGATTGAGCTGAAGGATATGCTCGAACGGAAGAAGCCTTCAGATTGAAGGATGAGAAAACCGTAGGAGAGCGATGGGCGGGCGAGTCTAATAGATCCACCGCTGATGGAGGATTAAATGAAGTTCGGTCGCACTCACGGACTCTCCTCGAGCACAAGCAAGCTCGAACTCCTCCTCGAGCTCGTCATCAAAGAAGCTCCGATAGAAGGGCACGAAGAAGTTCTTCTCTCAAAAGGTTCTACAACTATTTTCCTCTTAATGCTCCTAAAACTCAAGTTCTGATGGAAATTAAGAATCAGCTACCAAGACCAGAAGAATTAGAATCTCTTCTAAACAAGCACAATCAAAGTAAGTACTATTTGTATCATCATGATCACAATCATGATATTGAAGAATGCATTCAGCTCCAAGACGAGATCGAGGAGCTCATCAGGAGAGGTCGGCTGGGTTAATTCCTCAAATGCCGGTCTGAAGCAAGAGAAGATTGATCAAGGGCACTATCGTAGCCAGAACCACCAATGAGGGAGGAACAACAAGGAGATCGACTGTCTCTCGGCATCATCAACACTATCTCTGAGGAACTTAGTACTTCGACGAGCCACCATCTCTCAACCTCAAAGCCAGGAGAAGCTTGTCCCAAATTAAAAAGATCCATATGAAATAGAGGAGGTCATCCAGTCTGAAACTTATCGCCTGAAGGAGCTCAGAGGAATAATGCTCCTACGATCTTGAAACTCAGAAAGTCAGAGAATGTACTGCCAGTAATTTTTTTTCAATAAAACTTCTCCATTTCAATATTATTGTTTCTTGGTGCAAAAACTATGTGACGATAGAAAAGAAGCAATTAAAAGTGGCCATATTAGGAACAAAAGAAGAACCTCATCCTAATATGAGCAAAGTCGAAGGCCTCGTTCATTTTAGATGAGGTGATAAGAGAGGCCCTGACAACGGTCCTAATGTGCCCCTATAGCTCATTAGGAATAGGAGAAGAACCTGATCCTAACGTGAGCAAAGTCGAAGGCCTCATTCATTTTAGATGAGGTGATAAGAGAGGCTCCAACAATGGTCCTAATGTGCCTCTACAGTCCATTAGGAATAGGAGGAGAACCTCGTCCTAACGTAAGCAAAGTTGAAGACCTCGTCGATATAAGACAAGATGGAGAGAGAGGCCCTACCGACGATCCTAACATACCCCCATAAGCCATGTTAAGAATAGAAGGAAAGCCCCATCCTAACATGAACAAAAGTTGAAACCTCGTAGACCAAAGATGTGGAGAAGGAAGAAGCTCGGTTAAGAATCCCTACACATGCTTTCCTACGACAACCTGACTACGTCAAATGTGAAATGCAGAACTTTATCCTGATTTGCAAGTGAGATCTTAGTTCGACATCCACAATAGGCCCTGTATCCACAACGAGCTTGTCGTCCGCAACAAGTAACAAGCGTGGAAACCCAAGATCGGACTTCGGCCGTTGTCTTTTTTACTCCCTTCAAAATTCAAACTCGGGACCGAAATCTTTCAACCTCGGCTGGAGATAAGATCTCTCTCGAACTTCAACATCAACAGAAGATAAGATCTCCTTCAACCTCGGCTGGAGATAAGATCTCTCTTGAGCTCCAACATCAATAAGAGATAAGATCTTCTTCGACCTCGACTGGAGATAAGATCTTTTCTGAGCTCCAACATCAATAGGAGATAAGATCTCCTTCGACCTCAGTTGGAGATAAGATCTCCTCCGAGCTCCAACATCAATAGAAGATAAAATCTCCTTCGATCTCGGCTAGAGATAAGATCTCTTTTGAGCTCCAACCTCAATAGGAGATAAGATCTTCTTCATTCTCGACTAGAGATAAGATCTCCTCCGAGCTCCAACCTCAACAGAAGATAAGATCTCCTTCAATCTCGGTTGGAGATAAGATCTTCCTTGAGCTTCAACTTCAACAAAAGTTAAGATCTCCCCCAAGCTTCAGCCCTTCAATGGGAGATAAGATCTTCTTCAATCTCAACTAGAGATAAGATTTCCTCCGAGATTCAACTTCAATAGGAGATAAGATTTTCTTCAACCTCGACTAGAGATAAGATCTTCCTCAGACTCCAACATCAATAGAAGATAAGATCTCCTTCAACCTCGATTAGAGATAAGATCTCTCCCGAGCTCTAATATCAATAGAAGATAAGATCTCCTTCAACCTTAACTTGAAGATAAGATCTCCTCCAAGCTCTAACCTCAATAGGAGATAAGATCTTCTTCGATCTCGACTGGAGATAAGATCTCCTCCGAGCTCCAACATCAATAGGAGATAAGATCTCCTTCGACCTCGGCTGGAGATAAGATCTTTTTTGAGCTCCAACCTCAATAGAAGATAAGATCTCCTTCAACCTTGGTTGGAGATAAGATCTCCTCCGAGCTTCAACTTCAACAAAAGTTAAGATCTCCCCTGAGCTTCAACCTCAATGGGTGTAAAGTCCAAAAAAGAACTTCAGCAGTCGTCTTTTTTGTACTTCCTTCTTTCGAATTTCGAACTCAAAAGTAGGAGGACTATTATTGGAGATAAATCCCGCTCTCATCGAAGTTCAGTCTGATGCTTAGCCTAATATAACTGATAATTATAGAAGAACTTCAATCGAAAATTCTCCTTCAATTCGAACTTCTTCTTCAGTCGGATTCCTCCAACAGTCGAACTCCTTTCGAATCTCTCCTTCAATCGATTCCTTCAGGATCCAAACTCCTTCTAAACTTCTCCTTCAGTCAAATTTCTTCAGTAGTCAAACTTTCGAACCTCTCCTTCAGTCAGATTCCTCCAGGAGCTGAACTCCTTTCGGACTTCTTCTTCTGTCAAATTTCTTCAGTAGTCGAACTTCTTTCGGACCTCTCCTTTAGTCAGATTTCTCCAAGAGTCGAACTCCTTTCGGACCTCTCCTTCAGTCGAATTCCTCTAGAAGCTGAACTTCTTTCGAACCTCTTCTTCAATCAGATTCCTCCAGAAGTCGAACTCCTTCCGGATCTCTTCTTCAGTCGGATTCTTCCAACAGCCGAACTCTTTTTGGACCTCTCCTTCAGTCGGATTTTTTCAAGAGCCAAACTTCTTTCAGACTTCTCCTTCAGTCGGATTCCTCCAGCAATCGAACTCCTTCCAAACTTTTCTTTCAATTGGATTCCTCTAGGAGCCGAACTCCTTCCGGATCTCTTCTTCAGTCGGATTCCTTCAAAAGTCGAACTTCTTTCGAACTTCTCCTTCAATCGGATTTATCTAAGAGCCGAACTCCTTTTGGACTTCTTTTTTAGTCAAATTTCTTCACTAATCAGACTTCTTTTAGATTTTTTTTTCAGTTGAACTCCATTCGAATTCTTCAAGTGGATTACTTTTAGATTTCAAGTAGTATTCCTTCCGCATGATCTTCTTTAGCCATATTTTCTTTAGGAGTCCGAACTCCTTTGGAATTGATATATGTCAAAGCTCTTCACCAATCAAAGTCTACTTTCTCTAGACTTCGACTATTAAATCTCAATAAATGGACATGTCACGATAATGGACACCACCCACTATCAGACAATTATGACTGTCATTATCAGTCTGCTACAGACGATCCCACTATCGAACGATTACAACTATCATTATCAGTCTACTACAAACGATCCAACTACTGGACGGTTATGACTGTCATTATCAGTCTGCTATGGGAGATACCTCTCTCCATAATAAATTTTATGTGACCTCGAGTGACCTACGATCGGATGGTTACGGTTGTCACTATCATTCTATTATAGGCTTCATCTATAAAAAGGGACCCTCCAGATATGTTTTCTCTAAGCTTTCTTCTTCTTCTCAAACTTCTGCTGAATTCTCTCTTAAGCACTTCATTTCTGTTGGCCAAAAAAGCTGACTTGATCATCGGAGGATCCTATCAGAGCCACCACCACCGACTTCGGATGGAACTTTATTTTGCAGGTTACCGATGGTTACCTCTTCTTCCTCAACTCCAGCTCAATTCGGCATCGATTAGATTCTGCACCAATAATTATGAAATTAAATAAAAAATATTATACATGCTGTGGAGAGGGGGTCATGTAGATTGCAAGGATCGCTGGTGGCGATGCTTGAGGGAGGGCCAGCGACAGTGCTAGAGGGAAGAGGTAGGCCAAAAGAGGCCAGAGCTAGTGGTGGGGCGGCCCTATGACGGTGCTAGAGGGAAGGGGGTGGGGTTGGGAATGGAGCCGAGGGAGATGAGGCTAATGGCGATAGGGTCAGGGCCAAGGGAGGTGGGCGGAGGGAGGTGAGGCTGATGGGGATGGGGTCAGGGCCAAGGGAGGTGGGGTCGAGGAAGTTGAGGCCAAGGGGGCTGGAGCCGACGGCAAGGTTGAGGGAGGGGGCGGCGGTGGGGTGGGTAGCTAGGGCATGGGTAGCCAAGGTAAGAAGAGAGAAGGAGAGAAGGAGAGGGAGGGGGTGGTGCTAAAGAGAGGCGACCAGTGATGGGGCAGGCTAGCAGAGGGGTGGGTCGATGATGGGGAGGGTAGCTAGGGCTCGGATAGAGAGGAGAGAGAGTGAGTGAATGAGAGAAAAGATAAAAATTGGGTGCACAGAAAAATTTAACCTAACCCATGGCAGCGGCTTTTGAAATCGCTGCCATAGGTCTATCATAGCGGTTATATAAAATCACTGTCATTTGATCTATAGCAGTGATTATCAACTACTGCAATAGATCCTATAGCAATGATTTTTACAACCGCTATTATAGATGATAATATAGATTTTTTTATATTTTTCTCTGAGTATGGTATAATTTTAAAATTTGAAGCTCATCTTCACCATTCATTATCTAAATAATTATCGTTAGAGTATCATCACATAAGACCACCTCAATTCGATAGCCCTGATTATGTTGATCGATAAAATTTGATTTTGATGGCCATGAATGACCGCATGATAATCTGATAGATAAAGATCATCGATTGATTCAAAAACTTATAATGATGATTTCGGAGAGCATACTATCAAAATTATACTTTAATCAAACATCATTATTATGGTCAATCCGGCATTGAATGATTTCAATTGTTAAATAAAAAATGAGTGATCAAAAGATCAAATGATGTTCGATTAATAGAGAATTTTTTAGATAATTGATCTTTACTACTACTTTAATTGTTTGTATAGTGATGATCATAAAATCTAAATCATGTCTATATGAACTATTTATGTTAAACAAATCTTACAAAAATATAAGCATAATTACAGAAAACCTTTAAGAATGAGTATCAGGAGATGTATAATTTTGGATCGTTCACATACGTGTGGTTTGAATTTTATGATCACCACCATATAAATGATCAAAATAGTGCTAAAGATCATTTATCTAAAAAATTATCTTATAATCGAATGCTGTTTGGCCTTTTGATCACTCATTTTTCATTTAACGATCAAAATCATCCAATACTAAATTGACCATGATAATGAGTCTGATTAAAGTAAAATTTTGATAGTATGCTACAAACGTCACTAAGATCATCATTATAAGTTTTCTAATCAATCGATAGTCTTTGTCTATCAGATCATTATACGGTCGTTCGTGACCATCAAAATCAAATTTTATCGATCGAGATAGTTAGGGCTGTTAGATCGAGATAGTCTTTTATGATGACACTCTAATAATAATTATTTAGATAATAAATGATGAAGATGGACTTTAAATTCTAAAATTATACTATATTCAAAAAAAAATATGAAAAAACTTATATTATACACCTATAGCAGTGGTTATAATTAATTGCTATCATAGATTGATCTATGGCAGCGATTACAAAAAATTACTATCATATGTTCAATCTATAATAGTGGTTACATAAAATTATTTTCATAGATCCAATCTATGACAGCGATTAAAGATAATCGCTTACACTGATTGAATATATAATAGTGGTTGATTAACTGTTGTAATAAGTCAAATCTTTGATAGCGGTTAAATATAGTCACATTCTATAGTAGTGGACCTCCTACCCATCGCATTAGATAGTGTCGCCAGCCGTCAATTTCATCAGAAATTTTGAAAAAGAAAGTCCTTTATTTTTCCTTACTTCCACCCTTAATTTTTCTAATTTTTTTGGCACTGGTGGTCACTACCAATCACTAATCTAGAACCTTTGGGCTGTGCTATCATAGCCCTAGCTATCACTAGCCACAATCTCACTAGCAATGCTCCGATTTAGGGAACAAATGGGGACCACAAGGTCCCCTATTCCATTAGAAAGAAAAGAAAAAAAATGAAAAAAGAAGAAAAAAAAGAAAGAAATAAAAAAGAAAAGAAAAAAAAGGAAGAGAGAGAGAGAGTTTCTCTCTCTTTCCTCTCTCCCTTTTATGAGTTTGTATCCCCACTTTTTCTCTAGAAAGTCTATCTTTCTCTCTAGAAGTTCTTCTCCTTTTTTTATGATATTTTCTTTCTCTAGACCATTTCTCTCTCTATGATTGATCTAGTAAGATTCTCTTTTAATGATTTTGATTTGATCTTAGTAAAGATAGTCCTGATCCATGGTTATCGAATAACATACCGGCACTCACCTTGGCTAGATACCATTGATTCGTTTATCCATGATTATTATTGAACCATCTATACAATGATTTAACTATGATCTGATTAAATCATCTTGATTAGACCAATCAGATTGTCGGACAGTGTCGCCTGATTAGCCCTATTTTATCTAGTTATTTTTTTTCTCTGATATTCTCTCTCTATAAAATTTATGGACCTAGTGAAACCCTATCTATTGCTTTGAATCTGAATTGATTCTGATTGGGGTTGTGAACTGCTCTGTCAATTGAACAACATGCCAATACCATTCGAGCTTTTGTTAAGCATCACAAGATCTAGTCTTTGTTGATCTCTATTAAATCATTATATTTTAAGTGATCCTGATGAGTAAAGCTACTTGATCAAATTGATCCCTATCTACAAATTGGTGTACCGACCTCCTCCCTTATTTTTGTTAGATAATAATTAATTTGATCGCCATTGATCTCTATTGAACCATCTATTTTCTATTTTAATCATGATCAAATAAAATTATCTTGATTCGACCGACCAAAAAGTTGCATGCGATCACTTTTGTCAAGCTTTGTGAGGGTGTCAAAACTTAGGGTTTATGTTGGTTTTGACTTAAGACTAATAGATGAATATATTTTGAATAATAGAATTTAAAGAATGCTCTTAGGATTGATTGAATATATCCATTTAGTGTTCTTCAAAGATAACTAATGAATCATCTTTTTAAGATATTTTATAATTTATTTTGAAAGTAAATACTTAGACTTTGAATTATGCATGATTTATGAAATTATATTTTGAATGGAAAGTGATTTGAAAATTTGAGATTTCTAGAATATTATGGATTTTTGATTTATTATGGAATATTTATATGTTGAATCAAATATATGTTATTTTGCAAAAGCATTTTGATATACATCGGATTTGAGTTCTCTATCTAACTATATTTCAGTGGACCCTGCCAATAGATATTGTGCAATGATATTCAGTAGACCTCGTCAATGGGGGTTATACATTAATATTTAGTAGATCCTGCTAATGAGGATTGTGCATTGATATTCAATGGATCTTGCTAGTGGAAGTTATATGTTGGTATCCAGTGGATCATACCGATGAGGGTTGTGCACTGGTATTTAGTGAATCTTGTCCATGAGGATCAAACATTGATATTCAGTGGATCCTACTAATAGGGGTTAAATGTTGGTCATAATCAAAGGCTGATGAGTTAAATATGCTTTGTTTTGAATTGGATTTATAATTATATATGTATATGAATGTCTAAAAGCATTTGATTTGTATTAATTAGCATGGAATATATTTTATGTTATTCATGGCATTTATTTTTTGAATATCAATCTTATGGTAATATCTGAAATGTTTAGTTGAGATATTCATTATTTACTGGGCTATTGAGCTCATTGCCTCTCCTTTCTTTTGAGATTTAGATTGTTAAGTACGAACATGGGTACCATTTGAGAGTGAGTTTAAAAGCAAGAGTCAATAGTATCTACCGAGTTTAGACATAAACTTATTATTATCTCGTATAGGATTATTATTTGAGGTTTAATTAATGTAAGATTTTCAGAATATTGTTGAAATTTTATGAGAGATTAAAGTTAATTTTAGTTAGTTAAATTTTGAACTTAATTTATTATGATTTTTATTATGATGCATTGATATTATGTTTAGAATGTCTTACATGCTTATGGAGAGGGTTGTCCATGAGTATACGGCGATTGCCATGATCCTTAGACTTGCAATCTTGGGTCGAAGGCATGACACTTGTACTTATCATTAGATATCATCTTTCGAAAGTTATCAGGACCAAATGGTTGATCATGATGGCAAAAAATAAAACGACATCCTCGTAGGTTCTACGTCTCCCCCGTCATCATTACATAGTAGTTATAACTTTGTGTGGATATTGGGTTCAAAATAAAATTAAGCAAAATGTAGAAATTTCCTATATGGTATATGCCTTATAAATTGAACCCCCAACACAAGTCTTATTCTATATCTTCTTCTTCAGATCATGCATATACCTAATCTATACAAACACCATTAAAAAAATTGGCATATAACAACTTAGCATGCTTAGAATTAAACTAAAAGGTTATAAAAGTTTGGAAAGCTAATGTCTCAAAAGGATACATCCAATGATATTGCACGGGCCCACCAACTTTAGCCTCATAGGCTAGGTGAATTAGTAAGTGCTCCATGGAATCAAAAAATCCTAGAAGGAATATCTTTTCGAGTTTATATAAAGTTTCCACAATATTCTTCTCAAGTATCTCCATATGATTTACTCTCAGAACTGTTAAGTATATGTCCTTGAAGAAATGACTAATCTCGGTTAATATATCCCACACTAGGTTGGGCAATATATCATGAAATGTAACTAGGAGTAATCTCTCTATAAATATATGATGGTTGTTGACGCAGAAATTGATCGTCGCTGGAGTCCGCTGGAGTGGAGGCCGATGAGGTCGCCGTCAGAGACCTGCAAAATAAAATTTCATCCGGAGCCGATGGGAGGGTGGCTCCGGCAGGACCCTCCGACGATCAAGTCAGCTTTGGCCAACAGGAATGGAGTGCTCGAAATGAGTTTCGAAGCTTGGAGAAGAAGAGGAGAGCTTAGATATCAGAGAGATTAGCGTATCTGAAGGATCCTTTTTATAGCGGAGCTTGATGGTGACAGCTGCAGCCACATGCTGGCGGACCGCTCGAGGTTCGGTGGAGTCAGTCTTGCAGGAAGGTACCGTCTGTGGTGGGTTGATGGTGACAACCATCGCCGCCTGATAGCAGATCGTTATCGCTTGCGGCGGACTGATGGTGATGGCTGTAGAGCCAGCCGAATGAAGGGTTGAAGGCCTTCGTCGTGTGCCCATTTTAGAGAAGTTCGAACTCCTGAAGAGGAAGCTTGGAAAGAGTTTGACTTTCGTAGGCATCTGGCTGGAGGTATGCGGCTAAGGCTCGGTCGTTGGAGAGTTTGGTAGGAGCTCGATCGACCAAAGGAGGTATCAGGGAGGAGTCCGGCTCCTGAAGAAGTCCGTCCGAAGGGTGTCTAGGGTGAGTCCAGCTCTCGAAGAAGTCCGTCCAAAGGGTGTCTGGGATGAGTCCAGCTTTCGAAGAAGTTCGTCCAAAGGGTGTCTGGGATGAGTCCAGCTCCCGAAGAAATCCGATCGAAAAGGAAGCTTGGAGGGAGTTCGGCTCCCGCAGGCGTCTGGCTGTAATGACGAGGAGAGAGTTCGACTCTTGTGGGAGTTTGACTGAAGCTCGGTGGTTGAGTTCGGCTAGAGCTCGACTGCTGGGAGTCCAAGGAGCTAGACCGCTAAGTAGCTCAATCGGTTGAAGGGGTTCGATCCTGACGTTGGGAGTCTGAAGGAGCTCAGCGGCTGGAGAGTCCGAAGGAGCTCGACCGTTAAGTAGCTCGGTTGGCTGAATAGGTTAGAAGAAGCTCGACCGCTGGGGATTTGGCTAAAGCCCATCTGCTGAAGCTCTTCTACGGCTACTGGCTGCATTAGGCTGAGCATCGAACTAGACTTCAGCGGAAGTGGGGTTTATCCCCCAATACTAGCCCCCCACTCCTGAGTTCGAAAATCGAAGGAAGGGAGTGCAGAAAAGGCGACTGCCGAAGTCTTCCTCTGAGCCTCGTGCTGGTCCAGATCGAAGCTCGGGGGAGATCTCATCTTCAGCTAAAGTTGATATCGAAGTTGAAGCTCGAAAAAGATCCCATCTCCAACTAAGGTTGAGGGAGGTTTCATCCACTGTGATCGAAGTCGGAGGTTGAGCTCCTTGGAGCGACATTGTCTCCTACAATCGAGATCGATGCGGGCGCTCGAGAGAGATCTTATCTCAGGATGAGATTGTCTCCGATCTTATCTCTGGTTGAAGTGAAAGTTGAAGCTCTCCAACCGAGGTTGACACGGTCGCTCGGAAGAGATTCTATCTCTAGTCGAGGTCGAAGTTGAAGCTCTCCAGTTGAGGTTGGCCCGGTCGCTCGGGGGAGATCTTATCTTCTTTGATCGAGATTGATGCGGGTGCTTGCATTAGGACGAGATTCTCCTCCTATTTCTAACTTCGACTTTGCTCGCATAAGGACGAGGTTCTCCTCCTATTTCTAATGGGCTATGGGGGCACATTCGGATCATCGTCCGTCTTCTTCCATCTTGTCTAAGGTGAACGACGCCTTCGACTTTGCTCGCGTTAGGACGAGGTCCTCCTCCTATTCCTAATGGGCTGTGGGGGCATATACAGACCGTCGTCTGCGCCTCTTCCTCCATCTCGTCCTTTGTGAACGAGGCCTTCGACTTTGCTCACATTAGGACGAGGTCCTCCTCTTATTCCTAACGGACTGTTGGGGCACATTCGGATCATCGTCCATCTTCTCCCATCTCATCTAAGGTGAATGAGGTCTTCGACTTTGCTTGCATTAGGACGAGGTCCTCCTCTTGTTCCTAACGGGCTGTGGGGGCACATACGGACCGTCGTCCGTACCTCTCCCTCCGTCTCGTCCTTTGTGAATGAGGCTTTCGACTTTGCTCGCGTTAGGACGAGGTCCTCCTCCTACTCCTAACGGACTATGGGGGCACATTCGGACCATCGTCCATCTTCCTCCATCTCATCTAAGGTGAACGAGGCCTTCGACTTTGCTCGCATTAGGATGAGGTCCTCCTTCTATTCCTAACAGGCTATGGGAGCACATACGGACCATCATCCGTGCCTCTCCCTCCGTCTCATCCTTTGTGAATAAGGCCTTCGACTTTGGAAAGATCTTATTTTCCATGGCCGAAGTTGATCCGGGGGAGATCTTATCTCCTGCAGCCGAGGTTTAGGGGTCTTTGGCCTGTTCGGAGGAGATGTTATCTCCTACGGCCGAGCTTTCCTTAGGAAAGATCTTATCTCCTACGGTCGAGGTTGAAGCGGACACTCGGGGGAGATCTTATCTCCTGTGGCCGAGCTTTCCTCGGGGGGAGATCTTATCTCCTGTAGTCGAGATTGCCTCGGGGGAGATCCTATCTCCTGCTGTCGAGCTTTCCTCGGGGGAGATCTTATCTCCTGCGGTCGAAGGTTGAAGCGGGCACTCGGAGGAGATCTTATCTCCTGCGATCGAGCTTTCCTCGAGGGAGATCTTATCTCCTGCTGTCTCGGGGGAGATCTTATCTCCTACTGCCGAGCTTTCCTCAGAGGAGATCTTATCTCCTGCAGTTGAGGTTGAAGCGGACACTCGGGGGAGATCTTATCTCCTATGGCCGAGCTTTCTTTGGAGGAGATCTTATCTCCTGCGATCGAGGTTGAAGCGGATGCTCGGGGAAGATCCTATCTCCTACGGTCGAGCTTTCCTTGGGGGAGATCTTATCACCTACCGAGGTTGTTGCTCGCATTAGGATGAGGTTCTCCTCCTGTTCCTAACGCGATAATTATTGACTGCCTCTTCCCTGTCATCGCATAGTTTTCGCATCCAGAAATGATATTATTAATTGAAAAAAATTTTATGGAAAGAAAGTTACTGACAGCGCATCCCCAAATTCTGTGTTTCAATGTCGTGGTAGCATTGTTCCTCTACGTTCTCTTCGATAGTAAGTCCCAGATCGGACGACCTCCTCTATCCCATGCTGGCCTTCTCAATTTGGAGCAAGCTCTTGGCTTCGTCGCTGGGAGATGATGAATCGCCGATGTACCAAGCTCCTCTCTGGGGTAACGCTGATGACGCCGTGAGGCGGCCGACCTTGTAGTTTCTGATTACGACAGTGCCCTTAGCCGATCTTCTCCTACCAAAGAAATTTATCCAACCGCTCCTTTCTGACGAGCTTCTCAATTTTGTCTCGCAGCTGGATGCATTCCTCAGTGTCATGATCGTGGATTGTGGTAGCGTTGTTCCTCCATGTTCTCTCCGACAGTAAGTCCCAGGTCGGACGACCTCCTCTACCTCATGCTGGCCTTCTCAATTTGGAGCAAGCTCTTGACTTCGTCGCTGAGAGACGACGAATCGCCGATGTACCAAGCTCCTCCCTAGGGTAACGCTGATGATGTCGTGAGGCGGCCGACCTTGTAGTTTCTGATTACGGCAGTGTCCTTAATCGATCTTCTCCTACCGAAGGAATTTACCTAGCTGCTCCTTCCTGACGAGCTCCTCAATTTCGTCTCGCAGCTAGATGCGTTTCTCAGTGTCGTGACCATGGTCGCGATGGTAGAGGCAGTACTTGCTTCGATCACACTTATTTTGGGGAGACCATAACCCTTGTGGTCTTGGCAGTTGGTTCCTAACTTCAGTGAGAATCTGAGTTTGAGGAGCGTTGAGGGGGGCGTAGTCGTGGAATCTTCCACGATGAGAGCTTCTTTGTGCCCCTCTGTTGGGGTTTCCTCGGTGGCAAGCTCGAGAAGTTCGGGCCCGTCTGCTTTTGGAGGGAGTCCGTGAGTGCGGTCGAACTTCATTCCGTCCCTTTAGAAAACCTGCGGGAGAACTTCATGCCCCTTTGTCGAGGATTTCTTAGAGTCATACTCGAGAGGGAGTCCTCGCAGCTGGATGCGTTCCTTAGTGTCGTGGTCGTGATCGCGATGGTAGAGGCAGTACTTGCTTCGATCGCGCTTGTTTTGGGGAGACCATAACCCTTGTGGTCTTGGTAGCTGGTTCCTAACTTCGGTGAGAATCTAAGTTCGAGGAGCATTGAGGGGGGCATAGTCACGGAACCTTCCGGGAGGAGGGCTTCTTTGCGCCCCTCTATCGGGGTTTCCTCGATGGCGAGCTCAAAAAGTTCGGGCCCGCCTGCTTTCGGAGGAGTCCGTGAGCATGGCCGAACTTCATTCTGTCTCTTTGGAAAACCTGCAGAAAACTTCATGCCCCTTTGTCGGGGATTCCTTGGAGTCATACTCGAGAGGGAGTCCTCGCTTGCCCTAGGGCGGTCGCGAGTGCGGCCGAACTTCATCTCACCTCCTGTGAAATCTTTGTAGGGGGCTTCCTTGGTGACATACCCGAGCGGAAGTTCGGCCTCACTCGCACCGAACTTCATTCCGAGGATGAGGTTTGAGGGGGGAGTTCGGCCTCACTTGCGCTGAACTTCATTTTGATGATGAGATTTGAGGGGGGAGTTCGACCTCACTTGCGCCGAACTTCATTCCACGGGAGAACTTCGTTCCACCCTCGCTTGCACCGAACTTCGTTCCGCTTTCCTGCGAAAGCTTCCGCGAGAGGACTTCATGCTTCTTTTGTCCGAACTTTTTTGACGACGAGCTTGAGGTGGAGCCCGGCTTAGCTTGCCCAAACTTCATTCCATCTCCTGTGAATTCTTTGTAGGGGGTTTCATTGATGACATACTCGAGGGAAAGTTCGGCCTTGCTTGCACCAAACTTTACTCCGACTTTCGTCGGGAGGACTTCATGTTCTTTTGTCGGAGCTTTCTTGGTGGCGAGCTCGAGGTGAAGTTCGGCCTCACTTGCGTTGGAGAGGTCGTGGACATGGCCGAACTTAATTCCGCCTCTTTGAATGTGGCCGAACTTCATTCCGCATCCTTGGACGCGGTCGAACTTCATTCTGCCTCCTTACAAAACCTTCTTCCAGGGATGTTCATGCCCCTCTGTCGGGGCTTCCTCGATGACGGGCTCGAGGGGGGGTTCGGCCTCGCTTGCACTGTCGAACTTCGTTTCTCTTTCTCGCAAAATCTCCCATGGGAGAACTTCATGCCCCTTTGTCGGAACCGAACTTCTCGACATTTCGATGGTGGGTTTCTTGGTGGGATCACCATCGAGGGCTGCTATATGGCCTGCAATGCCTCCGTGAGGCCACGGACCTATCGGACAAATGGGTCGAACTGCTTCACATCCACCATGGGTATAGGTGGAACCTGAGCTGCCGGGGCTGAAGCAGGAACTGACGGATCCGAACGGAATCGGGCCATGGAGGCCATCGAGTGTCAAGTCGAAGCTTTTCTGGAAGCATCTTCTCTTTGGGAAAGAACTCCAGTGAGGAAGAAGAGGGATCTCTAGAGAGAGAGAAATTATCATCGAGCAGTCCTTTAAGAATAAGAAAATCTCGGAGGTTCGGACCCTCCTAGCGCCAATCTGTTGACACAAAAACTGATCATCGTCGGAGTCCGCTGGAGTGGAGGCTGATGAGGTCACCGTCGGAGATCTGTAAAATAAAGTTCCGTCCGGAGTCGGTGCGGAGGTGGCTCCGATAAGACCCTCCGATGATCAAGTCAGCTCTGGCCAACAGGAATGGAGTGCTCGAAATAAGTTCCGAAGCTTGGAGAAGAAGAGGAGAGCTTAGAGATCAGAGAGATTAGCGTATCTGAAGGGTCCTTTTTATAGTAGAGCTTGATGGTGACAGCTGCAGCCGCGTGCTGGTGGGCCGCTCGAGGTTCGGCGGAGTCAGTCTCGCGGAAAGGTGCCATCTGTGGTAGGTTGATGGTGACAGCCATCGCCGCCTGATAGCGGATCGCTATCGCTTGCGACGGACTGATGGTGATGGCTGTAGAGCCAACCGAATGAAGGATTGAAGGTCTTTGTCGTGTGCCCATTTTGGAGGAGTTCGGACTCATGAAGAGGAAGTTTGGAAAGAGTTCGGCTTCCATAGGCATCTGGCTGGAGGTACGTGGCTAAGGTTCGACTGCTGGAGAGTTCGGTAGGAGCTCGATCGGTCGAAGGGGGTGTCAGGGAGGAGTCCGGCTCCTGAAGAAGTCCATCCGAAGGGTGTCTGGGATGAGTCCAGCTCCCGAAGAAGTTCGTCCGAAGGGTGTCTGGGATGAGTTCAGCTTCCGAAGAAATTCGATCGGAGAGGAAGCTTGGAGGGAGTTCGGCTCCCGCAGGTGCCTGGCTGTAACGATGCAGAGAGAGTTTGGCTCTTGCGGGAGTCTGACTGAAGCTCGATGGTTGAGTTTGGCTAGAGCCCGGCTACTGGGAGTCCAAGGAGCTCGACCGCTAAGTAGCTCGGTCGGCTGAAGGGGTTCAGTCCTGATGCTGGGAGTCCGAAGGAGCTCGACGGCTGGGGAGTCCGAAGGAGATCGACCGCTAAGTAGCTCGACCGGCTGAACGGGTTAGAAGAAGCTTGGCCATTGGGGGTTCGGCTAAAGCCCATCTGCTGAAGCTCTTCTGCAGCTACTGGCTGTATTAGGCTGAGCATCGAACTAGACTTCGACGGGAGTGGGGTTTATCCCCAACAATGGTCATGACTCTTAAACCTATAATACTGAAGATCTTCCATGTTCACACACTGAGATATATTTGAAGTATAGTCATCAGGGAGTTTCAGCCCTTTAAACTAGCAGCATACATCACTTTGTTGTTCCATATTTGGTATGTAAGAAGCTTTAGGTTTTATAACCCTTCCATTGGAACACACTAATTCCAACTCCAGACGCTTGCAATAATTTCTCAAGTCCTCTCTAGCTTTTATGTTGTCTTTAATTTTGCTCTTAACATCCATCACCATGTAGAAGATAATTTCAAACACATTCTTCTTGATATTTATTACATCAAGATTATAACAAATCAGGTTAGTATGCTAATAAGGCAACTTCCAAAAGATACTCTTTTTCATCTAGTTATGTTCTTTACCAAATCTAACTATCTTTTATTTACTACATTTTGTTCTAAATATGATATCAGGGAGGGTACACACTCAGGTCAACATTTCATCACCGAATAATCGAGGAGGCAATAAGTCCTTCACAATGACTTCTGTTTTGAATTTATCCCTTTATTTTCTATAGAAATGGTTTTCAGGCAAGAACTGACAATGATAATTAAAAAATGACATCTTCTTTCCACTCTCCAGTATAAAAGACTTAGTGCACTTCATACAATAAAAACACACCAACCTTCCTTGAGTACTCCACCCAGACAACATAGTATGTCAAAAAGTAACTAATTATCTACGTAAGTGCCGCTTTCATTTGAAAGTTTTGTTTTCTAGATGCATTACAAGTGTGAACCCCAACACTCTATAACATTTTCAACTCATCTATTGAGGATCTTAAGAATATATCTGGTGCTTGGCCAGATTCTTTGGGCTTAAAACGACCATAGTCGAGAACATGTATGGATTCTTCATGCAATCATAGGGGGCAAATTATATATGGTAACAATTCTCGATCAATATAAGTAAGAAGTACCAAATTGCCTAAAAGGATTGAATCTATCGGTCCATAACCCAATTCGCATATTTCATGAATCTGATGCAAATGATAGCTAAGTATGATTGAAGTGCTTTCATGCCTCACCATCAGCAAGATGCACCATATATCCACTTTTACAATGATTAGAAGCATGTAATGTTAAATGGTTGGAAGTTTTTGGCGGTTTATAAAGCTACTGAAGTCTTGGTATCAGTAATAAGTAATATAATACCTTATAAGGTGTATCTTTTTGTCTATGAGAACCTAATATTCTTGGTTTATAGCAAGGATGACCACACACAGAACACGACGTCTTCTCCACATTTTCTTTATAGTATAATATACAATTGTTAACATAAATATCTATTTTCTCATAATCAAGCCCAAGCTTATCCACCATCTTATTCAACCTATAAAAGTTGCTCGCTAATTTTTCATCTTCTAGCAACATATTCTTCACTATAAAAAGAATGCAATCATAGCAACTCTCACTCACGTTAAACTCTGATTTGCAATTTAATAGCTGTAACATGGCTAATAATTTTGTATGCTTCTTATAACCCTCCTACAGTGGCTCATCAACATCATTTAGCAAATCATAAAACTTTATAGCCTTTGCATTTAGTTGTTCATATTTAAAGCTCCTTAGGACTCGTTCTTTTATGGAAAAATATCATAAAAAAATTGGTCTACTTTTTCATTGACCAATTTATCCATGTTCTTACATTTTTTAAGATGAAAAAGTTACTTTTCCATGGGTAGCATTTATCCATGAAATGAGAGAAAATTTTATCCACCTGAGAGGTGGCTAAATCATTTTTCCATGAGCCAATAAAGTAGGTATTTAATTTTATACCTAAAATATTACATCCTTATTTTCAGTATCCCCCAATAACTCAGCCATCCATTTTCTTCAAATATAAAAAACATAAGAGATATTATGAAAAATATGAATAAATTTTAACAACTTATCCCAAAAGGTATAATGTAAAAGAACATGGGTAACAAATTTTGAAGCAACTTGCCAATGCAAAAAATAACATAGATAAATTATTTTTCTATCTAAATGTTATTTAAAAAATATTTATTTAAAAAAATATAGATTTTAAGGTAAATATTTTACCTATAAAAGAACGATCTCTTAATTGAAAAGTTTTATTTTAATAGCTAAATAATTCAAAAGCAAAGACAAATCCAAAAATGCCTTTTCTTTTTTGTCCTCTTGAAGATGGTATGTGATAATAAAAAATAATAATTTGATGGGTATCGAGAAGATAAGATTTCCTAAGATGATTATGCAGAGATCATTATGAACAACTTAAAAAGAAAAAGAGTAGAAGATAAGCAAAGTGCTACAATCTCTGACCTCTTAGTTGTAATTTATTTATCAAAAGAGAAGAGCTTTCAGGATGACTAACTAGATAATAAAGTGCTTGCTCCCCCATTTAAGGCGGTAATTTTTGCCTTCTAAAATTGATTACAAGGAACATGTTCACAATTTGAGCACATTCAAAAACAAATATACCTGTCACAATTCTCTCAACCAAATAAAGCAATAAAGATTTTGACTTTAGCCTGATAATGGTAGGGGAATATTCAATCTAAGCTTTAGAAGAATGCAAATTAACAGGAGCAATCATAGGCCAGAAGATTTTTAATCTTTTGAAGTAAATATACATTCACCAACAATTTGTCATAGTAAATAACCAATTCAAAGTACTTTGTTGCTCTCACAATTCAAAAAATTATGCAAAGACTTCATGAATGTTAGATGAAGTACTCATCTATTTGATAAATTAAATTGGATGAATAAAGTATGCATCCATGCTCTAGGAACCTCTTGCTTTAATGTGAATATGACAACATTTGCATTACTTAATTCTTGATTAGTATATAAAAAGTATTATCTCTTAATTCAGTCTGAGCCAAATAGAATTTGCTAATATTTGATCCTCATCCATTATAAAAAATTTTGATGAGCTCAAGTAGTCAGATAGCTATGCTTCTTTGCAAACTATAATTTAGGAATAAAAAGAATACAAGCCGCTGCCCCTCTTCACCCACGTCATCTTATCCCCCTCCCATGCTACCGCCCTCTCCTACCTCTTTGTCGCCTCTGGCCCCTCTCCTTCCTTGGCCTCCTTTGCCTCCTCCTTTCCCTCCCCCAAGCCCCCCTCCATCGATGGCCTCCTCCCTACTCTTTGATCTCCCTTAGGTGCTCTCCTTCACCACAAATCATAGAAAAAATAATGAAATCAAAAGAAAACAAGGGGAAAAAGAAAGAAAATGATCAATTCATGTGGGAAAAAAGATCTTACCTTTCGATTTCTTCCATCTTTCTTTCGTTCTCATTGATTTTTCCTTATGTATTCTTTAGGGCTGAGCAAATAACCGAAACCTGAAGAAATCCATCCAATCTGATCTGATAAATATCAATTTCGGTCGGTTAAAAGACTTGAATCGGATTGTGATTCATAAAAAAATTAGTTAATTATGGTCAGATTTAATTTTTACATTTTTAATCCATATGAAACTAAACCCAACCGATCAATATAACATTTTCAATATTTAAACTATTTGGGGATTGAAAATTAGTAATTATGACATATTATGCATTGACTTATAGATGTTATGCCTAGTTTCTATATGAATTGAATGGTGTATTGGTTTATAATGTTTAAAATCAACATTGAAATCCAAACCAATATAACCCATCTAAACTCGCTACAAACTGTTAACTTTGATTTCAAACGGTTTATATATGACAAACGGTCGACAGTAGGTTGAATTTTTTTCAACTCGATTGGGCTTAGTTGGATCAAATTTTTTCCTCAACCTGATCCAATCTGACCCATGCTCAGCCCTAGTATTCCTCTAGTTTTTTCTCTATTTTTTCCATCCTTAGGGTGTTAATCTGGTGGGAGGCTTGGAGCAGCTGAATAGGAAAAGGATAGATGATTGTTAGGGCTTTATGATATATATATATATATATATATATATATATATATATATATATATATATATATATATATATATATATATATATATATATATATATATATATATATATATAAAGAGGTAGACTAGGCTCCGATCGATCGGAGTCCAGCCTACATCTGGTCGGATCTCTAACCGTTCGATCAACACGCATCTTAGAACATGCATTTGAAAAAGCGCACCGACTGAAAAAAAAACATAGGCATTTGTGCACCTGAAAAAAATTCAGAAAAAAAAGCATGCTACTATCTAAAAAATAGAAAAAATCTAAAAAAATCTAAAAAAAATCAAAAAAAAACCAAAAAGAATTTTGAAAAAATCAAAAAAAAAATTTAGAAAAAAAAAGAGGCGCCCTGAAGGCACCTACATTTAAAATGTAGGTGCCTTCGGGGTGCTTGAAGGTGTTTACATTTAATGTAGGCACCTTTTATTTTTTTATTTTTTATTTTTTATATTTTTAATTAAAAAAAGTCTTAGAAGAAAAAAAAGAAAGAGGGGGAAGGTGTCTACATAATGAATGTAGGTGCCTACATTCATTATGTAGGCGCTTACATTCATTATTTTCTTTTTTTATTTATTTTCTTTTTTCTTCTAAGGCTTTTTTTAATTTAAAAAATATAAAAAAATAGAAAAAAAGGTTTCTGAAGGTGCCTATATTTTAAATGTAGGCACCTTCAGGTAATTTTTTTTGAATTTTTTTTGAATTTTTTAAGATTTTTTTTGAATTTTTTAAGATTTTTTTAAATTTTTTTTAGATTTTTTCAAGCACAACAAGCTTTTTTTCTGATTTTTTTTAGGTGCACGGGCACTTGTATTTTTTTTTCAGCCAGCACTTTTTTTCAAGCATGCATTCCAAAATGCATATGGATCGAATGATCAAAGATTCGATCGGATGTAGGCTGAACTTCGATCGATCGGAGCCCAGTCTACCTCTATATATATATATAATCAGATTCGAGTAGTGATCACCTGATAGGAGAATTCTAAATTTATAGAGGTAAACTTCAAATTCATCTCAAATCGAAATGAGTTTTAATTTTAAATTTTTTAAAAAATAAAGATATATTAATTTTTCTTAATATAAATTATTTTATAATTTTAATATGACTTAAGCATAAATAATTGTGTCTTATTGGTTAAGGTAGTGATTAGGCCATCCGATAATTTGGGGGTCAAATCCTCATTCCATGCCATTATTTATATATTTTTATAAAACTTGATTAAATATATATTTATTATAAAAATTTATTAAAAATTTAATAAAAAATTAATATATATTTCTAGATATATACTTTTAATAAATTTATTATATATATAAATATATAAAATTAAGTTTTGATTGGAGGTAGCCAATGGTAAATCTAAAATCTGAATGGATTTTAATTTTAAATTCTAAACCCTTCCTAAATCTTATAGGGTACTGCTAAATGAGTTAAAGATAGCATTAAGTATGGATCAGATTGGCTAATATCCATATTTACCCTATAATTAATTAAAAATTTCATAACCCATCTAGTATCCATCTTGGATCGAATCAGGTCGACTTGATAAGAAGGGTTGGATTGGATTGGATTGGATTAGATTAAATTGAGTCGGATCCACAATCAAAGTTTTTGTAAATATTAATAAACTATATATATAATTGATTCGAGTAGTGAGTACTTGAGGGACAAATTCCAAATTCACATAGGCAAATTTCAAATCCATCTCAAATTGGAATGAGTTTTAATTTTAAATTCCATAAACACACAAAAATATATTTGCTTTTCTTGATACAAATTATTTTATAATTTTAATGATTAATATGATATTTTGATAATGATAAGTTTATTATTTTGGTAAAACAAAGGATAGAGAGGAAAGGAGGAAGAGAAAGAAAGGAACGGAAGAAAATCTTAACATCCAAACATCGGATAGGATTATTTATATGATTTTTTTTATAATAGAAATAATTGACATATAATCCTATAGGATCAAATCTTATATCCTATCATCATTTTGGTCCTAAGTTTAAAAATCTTAAATATCCAAATAGGCCTTTAGTCTTGAAGAAAATGATAGAATTGTGATTTGCTTTTCTATCACAAGTCCATCATCAAAAGCTTTCAAACATATGCATCTTTTTTCATCATAAATTTATGATGGATTTTTTGTGATGGATATATCTATCATAAATTTATCACTGAAAGCAATTAAAAATCTATATTTTTTTTATCATAAATTTGTGATAGATTTATGATGTATTTTTTGTATTGGATATCTCTGTCACAAATCCATCACTTAAAGCAATAAAAAATATATATCTTTTTTCCATCATAAATTTAATAGATTTGTGATGGATTTTTTATATCAGATATATTCATCACAAATCCATTATTAAATACAATTATATATATATATATATATATATATATATATATATATATATATATATATATATGTATATAGCATTTTTTGTGTCGGGTATATACATTACAAATCCATCACTAAATGCAATCAAAAATCTATATCTTTTCTCCATCATAAAATCATCACAAATTTGTGATGAATTTTTTTATGTTGGATATATCCATAACAAATTCATCACTAAAAGTAATAAAAAATCTATATTTTTTTTTGTCAAAAATCCATCATAAATTTGTGTTGGGTCTTTTTATGATAGATACTTCCATAAAAAATCCATCACTGAAGGTCCAAAAAAAATTGTTTTGCTTTTCCATTATAGATACATCTCAAATTCATCATAATTTATGATAAAATTTTTCTGTCACTAATGCCTTTTTTTTTTGTAATGTTAGCTCAATACAATCATCCTATTATGGGCAAGTTTTTTATCCTAAAAAACTCATTACAATCATCAGAGTATAAGAAATAATAACTTCAAACCATAATAAATGAAATTCTTGAAACTTTTGGAGGTAGTTGAACTTGTAGCTTAAATATGAATAGCTCAAATATGAACAACTCCTACTTTAATGCTTTAATAAAAGTCTGAGAGTAAATTTGAAGAAAATTCTCTATAGTAGGTGTGCTCAATTAATATACTCAAGCTCTTATTTCTTAATTGTGAAAGCTATTGAATACTTTCTTTTAGTGCTCTTCCTTTCTTAAAAATTTTCTCAAAGTTTTTCAATGCAAAATCTCAAAAGTTAATCCAATGATTTTTTTCTTCTTCTCTCTTCCTTTTTTAAAAAAAAAAACCAACTTCCATGCTTAAATAAGTCCATAAAAGGCTAAAAATCTTGAAATAATTATCAGAGAACTCAAACTAGTTGTTTATAGCTGCTGAGAGAAGGTTGACAAACTAGTCATTTAATTCTGACAGAACTCAGTAGAGTCAACTCTTAATCTTCAGGGTTGGCCAACTTCTACTAGGGTCAAGTCGGCTTTTTGCTAGGATCAATTCGAGTATGGGGTCGACTCTAGCTAAAGAATTTAAATTTGAAGATTTTTGTCTTTCTGCTTTGAGACAATAGTGGGTTAACTCATGTTTGGGGTCGATTCATAAAATTTTTGGAGTCGGCTCAAGATGCAATGGGATCGACTCAAGATCCTTTGGAGCTAGCTTGAATTCTTATTCTTCAAAACATAGCTCTCTATTTGGCATTCTAAGTTCTCAGTTCCATTCTTGAAATAGTAGGATTGACTCTAGTTTAGGATTGACTTGAAAGAATATTAGGGTTGGTTCGATATGAAGTAAGGTCAACTCGTCAATATATTGGGGTCAACTCTGGTTTAGAGTCAACTCTAGAAAATGTTAGAATTGACTCGAGTACTGCAGATCTCTGATATATTGTCCATGCCCAAATGTATTAAAACTAATTATCTTCTTTATCAAAGTTGATTTTTGAGCAACTTTACTTAATAAACAATATTTCTAAACTAGATTTGCTTTATCAGAATAAGCAACTTGTTAGCTTAGAGAGTCTTCATCTATATATAATGTCAGGCATTCATTAGTACTAAAAATACTTTAAGTGTTTTGATATTATCAAAATCAATTCTTGGATCAATAACTAGGGTTTCATATATATCTCATTCATTTTAGAAATTAATATTGAGCTTGAGGATGCTAGAAGCCACGAGATGACTGCCATGGAGGGGGTGGTGGCGACAAAAGGTAGAGAATACATTAGGTTGAAAGATAAAATTGTTTGGAGATAATTGAGAAGTGGACCAGGATCTTACCATCTCCTAAAATAAACTTTGACAACTGTCACCAACAACGATCGTAGAAGGAAGGAGGTCCATGATATTGAGCCATGGTTTCCATACTGTTATGGCCGCAATGAAGGGGTTGCTTTAGGTGGTAAGATAGTTATGAATGAGAGATATAATAAAGAAAGAATAGAAAGATAGAAAAAAAGGGTATCCTAGAATAGGCACAAGTTTTGAGCATAAAAGTGGATGTAAGCCTATTCTTGATTTTCAATGGCATTACCATATATACTCAAAAAAGGATCTTAGACTATTCCTACCTTATATCTATTTTTATAAAACCTATTTTGTTGAAATAAGGTTCTATTCTATCTTTTATACTTGTATTAAATAGCTTCTTTATCTTTTCAGCTAGAGCATGGAAATAATTATACTATCTTTTGTCATTCTAGAGTTCAAATCGATCAAATCTAAAAAAAGGGTGAGCCTTGGCTATGTAATATCGACTGATTGCTTGGTCACATGTTTGACACATACGTTTAAGTATTGTACCATATTTTCTTATTTTATTCGAGAATGAGATAAGAATATATTTTATTTATTAAAATAAGGGTTTTAGTGCAATGCTCCTAAGATATTTCACCTAATTTTTTTTTCTTTAGCTAAAAGAGGAGGTATGCTAATTCAGCAAACCTATCAATAGATAAGTTACCTTGCTGAGGAACATTAGTGACATAGAAATGGTGAAGCCCATCAATCATCTCCTAGATAATAATAAGAATGGAATGATAATATCCATCATATTTGTTCTATCACAAAATTTATAACATCTGATAAGTCTAATATAAACCGCTCAATGGAGTTACTAACTGAATACCTAGAATAGAGGTTAAGGAGACTTCACTTCCCACTATCCTCAAAGTTTTACATATTTGTGCATTAAATTGAGTAAATTTATAATCACTAGTGACTTTAAAATGGATAGCCAAGATTGCTTGGTTATTAATTGTTACTAACCAATTTAGAACTCAAATGAGTGGCAATCAAACACAATTGAATCGTTATACAATTTTTCTTGTCAATTTGACTTTTCTTTTCAATAAGCATGGATAATTTTGTTTGCATCTTTCTCCCTCCTACATATTTTCTTAAGCTTTTCTAAATGGCTTTTTTGCTACTTTTCCTCTCTGACCTTTTCATTAGGTAATGTTATTCACAGAAAAAACTTTGCCTTTTGCATTGCACGTTCTCCTTTATCAACTCCCTTTCAATCTCAATTGGTTTCTTAACTAAAGTAAAACCTTACTTAGGATCTTGATCTCTTTCTTTCCCATTTCTCTTGATCATTGAAATCATGTTTCAAAATTTAATACTTATCTCAATTTTTTGGTTCGACTATAACTTGCGATATCAAAAACTATAAAATGCTAGTTTAAACAAAAGTCTATTAGTATGCCATGGCAAACAAGATATGCAATTGTTCTTGCATCTATGAAATTCTGGCTTATAGGATGCATCACATGGATGCATGCATAAAATTATGAATTCTACTCAGGCTTTGAAAATTTCAAGATGCTAGGGTTTTAGAATTTTAGATCTTATAAGTTGGTGATTCAAAAAGATTGCAACTTTTTGGGTTCTTGGTGATGAGCATCAAGTTTTGGTTTTTCCTTTCTTTCCCATCCTAGATGATATTAGTTTATAAATTTATTTTTTTTACTTAGTTACACAATATTAAATAAAAATGGTTAGAAAACTACTAAATCATGCATTGAAACTATTAATTACCGCATCAGATACAATAGCTATACAAGTTCAAAAGAAAATTACAAAACTAATTTATATTAAGATATTTTTAGTCCCTTTATTTGCTAGTTAATTTGCTTTTCTTTAAAAATATTTGATTTGACAATGTTGAAGATACTATAGTCCAAAATAGGAAGTTGGATCTCCCAAGCTACTACAAAAAAAATGTGTGTTTACCCATAAAAAAAATTTTGTTGCTAAAAATTAAATTTCATCACCTAGGTATTTGGTGATGAAAAAACTTCATCATCATATTCATAACAAATGTCCTATTGCTGAAATCTTATATAGTGAAAATAGTAAATCATCATAACATATTCTATATTTTGTGATGAATAAATGTTGTCGCTAACATATAAATAATTCATGACAAAATAATTCATCATTAAAAATGAGTAAACGATATTGCCTAAATCATGCTATTTTTATGCAGCCATAAGATCCTATATATAAAACTGAGGATCTCAATATAAAGGATCTTATAGCTATATAAAAGCTACCGAGGATGGGGCTATAAGATCTTCTATATTAAATGTGGAGATCTTCGTGTTGGGGGGTTTGAAATTGATTGATGATATCTTTCTCAATCATCCACCTATTATTTCTCCATTTCCCTCAAATTAAAATGTTGACTTTTACTATCATTAAATATGCTTTCTTAGAATATTAGTTAGAAGGATGCACATAGTTAGACATATATCTTTTAAAGATGGTTGTGCCTAGTACCCACTAGGATGATCATATGTTCCATTTGATACTAGATTTAATGCCATGTGTTATCTTTTGATTGATCGTTCTCTATTCAAGAACATAAATGATCTAGGGTCTTGAATCTCTTGGCTTTATTGGCAACTAGATATGATATGTCATTTCTTGCCATTTCATGTGTTTATTTTAATGGGCACATCATATAAACATCAAAGCCAATATTTTTTGACACCATATGCAGCCTCATGTGTCTTCAGTAGCACTTCTATCTATTTTTAAGATAAATAGAAGTCTAAATCTTGAGATCAAAACTGGCTTAGTTTGGATCTTGGTGTGACATAGAAATTATCATAAATATACAATATCTAGATAAAGTTTTGATGAAATTTTTACTTTGTGGAAGTATAGTGAAGCAACATTTTGCTAGATCTAATATTTTAATATAATCTTGACTTATTTGATTGCATTATAATTTATTACCATCGGTGATAATTTATTGTAGTATTAAATGGTATTTGAATTAAGTGGTATCAAAAGGGCATTCTATTGGTTAGGTAGATATTAAAACAATGTTTTTTCTCCAAAGTAATAATTTTCTTGGCAAAACATATAGGTTATACTTGGACTATAAGGATATGGGAGAATGCTAGTAGTCTAGAAATTAAAGATTATTTTTCAAACTTTTTGTTACCTAGACAAATGTAATCATTACAATATTGACTTAGGTTTTGAACTAGTTAGGCACTAACTTGAGATTTGTTTAGGTAAATATTAAAACAATGTTTTTTCTCCAAAGTAATAATTTTCTTGGCAAAGCATATAGGTTATACTTGGATTATAAGGATGTGGGAGAATGCTACTAGTCTAGAAATTAAAGATTATTTTTCAAACTTTTTGTTACCTAGACAAATGTGCGATATCATTACAATATTGACTTAGGTTTTGAACTAGTTAGGCACTAACCGGAGATTTCAATGTGTGATATCATTACAATATTGACTTAGGTTTTGAACTAGTTAGGCACTAACTTGAGATTTCAACATATATAAATATATATATATATATATGTGTGTGTGTGTGTGTGTGTGTGTGTGTGTGTGAATATATATATATGTGTGTGTGTGTGTGTGTATCACTCTGATTAAGTCAAATTTTCTATCAAAGGGTTCTCAACCAATCTAATCTATACTCAATCAATTGTTTGAGATTTCCAACCAAACCAAACCTAATTTTATATCAAAGGGTTCCGACAAATCTAAACCATAATTGAGTATAGCTTTTAATTTAACCTATCCTTATATCTAAATTTCTAACTTAATTAACCCAAACATACTCTATATTCTACGAAATATAGACTTCCTGATACCGATTTGCTTTAAAATTTAAATCTTATTTGGAACAATATAGCTCATTCAACCTGACTTGACTATATATTTCAAACTAGGATTGGGTTTGAATTTAGTTCAACTGATAGATGGTTCACGTATATATGTACTTTATGCATGTGTGTGGAAAGGTATGGATGGTTTAAATTAAGATTGGATATTGTATTGGTTTTGTTGGGCTTAACATTGAACCAACCTGAAGTTGCAACCAAGTGAGGGGATATTTAAATTCAAACAGGATGTATGGTAATTTTATCCTATTTTTATTAATTTTAAATAAATAGTAAATATTAGATTTGATGAGTTTGATCATGAGAAATGATGTGTTCTTTGTCTTTCTTGATTTTTTTATAAGTGTCCGGAAGGGGTGATTTTGCAGCCCTATTCATTTATTTTAGGGGTTGGACTTGGTAGTTGATTTATCAAGCTATGCATCATCTTGAACATATATAGGTTCCTTCTATCTATTCGTGCGAGTAACATGAATTATAATATATAATTAGGATTTCTTTATAATAATCGCTATCTGAAAATTTTACCAAATAGATAACATATCTAATTTTTGTTGAGGTTTCACTAAAGCAAGCTCATCCTTTTTCTTTGTACAATGCCTTTTCCTTCCTCTTCTACTACCATTACTACCTTTTCTCCCAAAAAAAAGGGAAAGAGTTTGGAGTGGCTTACCAAAGAGCTCATCAAGCCAAGAGCCAAGACAGGTCTGTCTTGAAGGCGGGGAGAAAGTTGATAAAGTTCTTTCCTGGCCACACTGATATTTCCAGAGAACCAACATATGCACACCTTTCTTCGCATATGCACTCCACCCCTGCCCTATCTTCCTCCGTAAAACTTCTAGAAGAATGAAAGAGATAAGGGTGTAGGTCTATGACAAAAGGAAAGTTCATTTATATAAATCCACTCCAGCGGCAAATCATCAAATGGCAAGGTCAGAAACGTCTTTAAAATGAGGAATCCCGTCGTTTGGCGCTTCCTTGCTGTCGCTCCAAGCGCCCGACCGGCTCAAAAGCCGGGGTGATTTAAGCCGGCATCAATTCCACTACATGCTAGGTCTACAGTTCATCGAACCAACAAAGTATTTTTGGACACGTATTAAAATCGAATGGACCCACTGGAAGTCCAAAGATTTAGCCGGTAAAATTTTAGGATAGGTTCGGTGGATACGGCTCCCGGGAGGGTAATTTCGGGATTTCGAAGATAGTCTCAGGGACTTTAAACCGGTCACCCAAGGGGAGAGCATTTTGGCCGTGACCCCCGGTTCGATTACCCCTAGCCGTGATTCTGCCTTCTCTTCTTCGGTGTTAGAAATCTGTCGCCCCACCGTCTCTTTTTTTTTGGAGGGAAGTCTCGCGCTCCATCGTCTCCCCGTTCTCTAGCTTCGAGAGCTGCAAGAAGGGCATCGAGATTCCAGTTTCGATCAGGTTCGATCACAACCTCCTCTTCTTTCTTCTTGCCCGAACCCCTTTTCCTCTTCTTCTCCCTGTCCCTTTTGATCAGATCGTGTTTCGTTAATCTTTCTGCTTCCACAGTTGTTTTCTATGGTATTTGATGCTGTTTCTTTGATTTTTTAGGAACATGTATTAATTTTTTGATCATGTAGTGGATTATTATCGCGAGAGGTTTGGATATGTTTGCTTTCTTTCGTTTTTTGATCGTGTTTTTATGTCGCGTAACAAATAAGTATAGTTTAGGGTTTAATCGTTCTTGATAGGATGATTTATCAGTCTCGATTCCTTGGGTAAGGTCAAAATTTCTTCTTTCTTGTTACCGTTGTGCTTCTTTTAATTTCTTTAGTTTAAGAAACACTGGAGTTGAATCACATTTTGTTGCTGGAGTCTAAAACTGCACACAGCTCTCCAGTCTCGTACATGCGCCAAAAAGGGTTTCGGTGATCGTCCTTTCCATTTGTATGGTTGTCACTTAATTCACCTTGAAATTCTATAATTCTTCGTATATTGCCGAATTTTGGTCCCATTCTTTCTATTTATATTCACTTTGAAATGTGAATAATTCTTTGTTGATTGCCGAAAATTAGGTCTTGACAGAGTGCAGCTTCTTGTTTAGATAGGTATTTGGATGTGAGTGGATTTTCATTGATTTCATGTTGGGTTTATATGAGCTGATGTATGGAGGACTACCCACATTATGGTGGATCTTCTTGCAAATGTGGAAGGATGGGAGTCAGGTCCGAGAAGTTCTTTTATGCTAAAGCTTTTTGGATGTTTCTCGTTGGTGAATTCGTACAAATAACTCTTCCTGCTTAGTTATTGGTCTATTTGAAACTTTAGGAAGATCGTAGTCATTTGTAGGAAGAATTTTAAGTTGTGTTCTGTGTCTTAAATATTATTCTTTGTTTGTCATCATACATGGTCTACATGTTCTTCACCATTGGCAGCTTACAATCTTTCCTGGACTCATTGATGTTATACTTGTTTTGCAATTGATTGTCTGTTTTTAATTGTGTTGCTGTTTCTTTCTTTACAGGAATTTCTTGCCAGCTTGCACTAACCAATTCTGCATTCTTGGCACAGTTTCTTATTGGGGAGAGCAATTGTGCACGACTCATGGTGTTCAAGCTGATTCTTTGGATGCCATATAAATGAAGAATGCTTAGAATTTAGATTTTGATTTAAAATTGGTGGTACAATGAATAGACCAAATACTCGCAACAAAAATAAGAGACAAAAGACTGAAGATAACAATGATCCTTCTTCTGAGATCCTGAGGTTTTTGGTTTCCTCTTCTACGTGCTGATTGCAATAATTATCCGTGATTGACTTTTCCCTTGCTAATGTTTTACCTTCTTTTCCCAGGAAAATTCATTTAACTGGTGAAATCTCGAAAGGTGATATATGCCAGCTTTATTTGATATGGAAACCCAAATGTCATGGCTGCCGCGGAAACTCAAAAGATTCTCCTAATTGTTTTTGTGGGCTCATACCACCACCTAATGGAGCTAGGAAGACTGGTTTATGGCAGAAGATGCCAGATATTATTCATTCTCTTGGTCCAAATCCTTGCAAGGACCTTCGTCCGTCGATAGATACCCCTGCAGGGTTGACTAATTTAGGTGCAACCTGCTATGCTAACAGTATACTTCAGTGCCTTTATATGAATACTTCTTTCAGGGCTGGCATATTCTCTGTTGAGTCGGACCTTTTAAAGCAGCATCCTGTTCTGGATCAGCTTGCACGATTGTTTGCACAATTGCACTCAAGCAAGATGGCTTTTATCGATTCAGCTCCTTTCATTAAAACTTTGGAGCTGGACAATGGTGTTCAGCAGGATAGCCATGAATTCCTTACATTATTTCTCTCTTTGCTGGAACGCTCTTTAAGTCTTTCAAAGGTTCCCGATGCCAAAACTGTTGTGCAAGATCTGTTTCGTGGAACTGTATCACATGTTACACGGTAAGAAATGCACTTTTAAGTGAACCCAGGTGTTGCAGTTATGGTCCGGACTTTCTACAATGTATTATCCCATGTTCTTTTTCATATCTAGTGGAGAGACCCTTAAGTTGTCTAAGTCCCGAGGATCTTCAGTTCATATCTTCTCATTTGACTGATTTACTCTTTTCTTGCTCGTGTTATTAAGTACAATTTCAGTTTTGCGATGTTGTGAACAATTTTAATTCTGTGCAATTTTCAGTTTGCTCACTGTTAGTTTGGATTATGTAGCTACTAATACCATAGTCCATCGATAACCCATCTGCATAAACTTTATAAACTGTATATGCAAATATTGTTTGTACATCAGGTTGAGAAAAGGGGAGAAAAGTCAAAAGGCATTGGTGTCTTGCTAGTAAATTTGCTGGCGTGGTTGGTTGGGCAACTTAGCCAAGAGTCAAAGCTGTATCCAGTGATATTCTTGTTGGTTGATTGGCATTAATTTTAGCCCCTCATTGCCTTTATGCTAAATGTATATTTTAGAATTTCATTTCATGCCACTGCTTGTTACTGATGTTATGATGTTTTGACATGAACCTTTACCTTCTCTAATTTTTTCCTGGGTCTTCTATTTTCAAAATCATTATTAAATTTGTAAAATAGCTTGCTGGTGTGGTTCTTTTGGGGAGCATAAGCAATTGCTGCATAGCTATTACTTTTGGTTAATGTGTTCAATTATTAAGCTGGAAGAAGTTTGCACTTGATGGTTTGATTTTGAACTCTGAATTAATTCCATCTACAATAGCAGGGAAGGAGGAAGAGATGAAATTTGAAGAATTCATATCTCAGGATCTATGGTCAAGTTTATTGCCCCTTTTTATCTACTAAAACTAATGTGGAATATCGGGCAGAACTTTAACTTGTTATATGATTGTAATATTCTTTTCATTGGATAAAATTGGAGGTGGTATGCAAGGGGGCGATAAAGTTTTAAAAAATTGTATCTGTCTATATCTTACTAGAAATGACATGTTGGATGCACACATATTGGCTGTGATTTGAAGTTTTGTACTTATTTGAAAAATATAAGTTTTTAAGATGTGCATGGACAGTTGTGATCTGAAGATGATTTTTGTTTATTTTGGAAAATACATTAGAGAATAAGAATAAATAAGATGCCGCATAGCGCCTAATATGCATGGAGACTTGAGAAAGTTATATGTGGTAGCCGTATATGCAAAGATTCTTATCAGATCTTTATAGATTACACTAAGATAAGAGAAGGCACTCATTAAAATTTTCAAATGACAGCTGTACTCATTGTAGAGTTTTATGTTATCTTCTTGGAATTCTAAAAGATGCGCACATGTGCACAATAAAAAGGTGTGGAGACGCAAATATTTGGGCTTCAAAGAAAAATCTGGTCGCAAAACTTTCTCTCATTATAATAGTAGAGAAGATTGATAGAAGGGATGCCTTAAAATTTTCAAATGGCAGCTGTATTCATAGTAGAGATTTTCCTTCTCTTCTTGGAATTCTAAAAGACATGGGCATGGTAGAAATAAAAAAAATCCAGCAGTAAAGTGGTATTTGGGTTACAAAGAAAAGTCTGGTCACGAAACTCTCTCATTTTAATAGTAGAGATGTATTGAAGGCTGCTCTTATGGTTCTTGCATACATGCTCATATGCAGTTCTTGGAGAAGCACATACAGATGCATCATCTGATAGAAAGTTGGCATGCATCATCCATGCAAACATATTCTTGTCGCCGTGTAGGTATATTGGTGTATGTTGTCTCATTTTGTTCATTGACATTATAGTTGTTCTTTAGGCATATCTGACTATTAGTTTCTTAGTTCTTAATATCATCTAAATCAAGCTTCGCAATCTTGGTATTGGATATCATATTGGTTTAATACCCGGTTAGCATGCTATTGTATCGTGTCATACTGATGCTTGGTATGCAAAAGCATATTGGTACGGTACCAATTCACTATTTTTTGTTTTGTTTTGTTTTTTTTTTTAATTTTTGGTTATTATGAGTATTTTAAGGTTTAGGGACCTCAAGATTGTGATCTTAAGGTCGTTTTGATGTTATTTTATTTCATATTGGTTCTTGGTACTACATATATTTTTTAGCCCATCAGTATGTCTTAATGAGCACTTATTCTTAAAATTTATTTAAATTTGGGTTTAGAATTTGGTGGCCATAATCATGCTTAAATTTGAACAAAAGTTGCTGCCAAAAAAAAGCCAACAAGTAACATGCGCACATTCAAACATGCTATCAATATTT
This sequence comes from Cocos nucifera, assembly GCA_006176705.1. Taxonomy (NCBI): domain Eukaryota; kingdom Viridiplantae; phylum Streptophyta; class Magnoliopsida; order Arecales; family Arecaceae; genus Cocos; species Cocos nucifera. The sequence continues at coordinate 207,332 of QRFJ01002213.1, read as the reverse complement.
TAATTTTCTGACATTATATTTAATATAGTTTTTAAAATACAGATATATTTTTAATCTAAAAATTACATGATGAATAAAAAATCATGATTTCTTCTTCAATGTGTAAATCATCTTTAGATGCACGGTATATCATGAAGTTAAATCCAAAAGACAAAATTTTGGGATGATTTCCCTTTATTTTACCCTTTTGGCCTATTTTAGGTATAAAAAAAAGAACGCGACGAATGAAGAGCAGGGGGATTATACTTGATCTTGACTTGGATTCGAGTTCAAAACCACAAAAAAACCCCTTCTTCCCTAATTTTCTCACCTTCTCACCTTTCCCTTAATGCTCTTATCAAAAAAGAGGAGAAAGGCATTTGGGTGCCTTCTCCTTCCATTTTACTCAGCGGAGGGCTCATAATTATCTCAAACAGGGTTGTACTGAGTAAGAACTGCTGAGGATGTTCTCCTCGGTTTGGATCGGTTTACACTGAGTCCTGAACCGAACCTGCAAATTGTCTTGGTTCTGCACTAGTTTGCTACAATACATCCCAATTTAGGCGGTTCAATACAGTACACACCAAACCTTGGGTGGTTTTGGTCAGTTTTCCAAACCATGATCTAAATATTTGAGGGTATGTTGTGTTGATTTTTAGTAATGTGAAGCAGCAAAAAAAATTACCATATACTTTTATGAGTTTATCCTTTTTTTTTTTGTAGTGTGACTGCAAATAACAATTCTTCTTCCCAACTTCTATTTGATTTTTTTGTTTGATATTTTAGATTAGTGATGCTGTTGCATTGCAATATAAATAAATTGTCCAATAATATTTATCTTGAAGGTGCTCAGTGTGCGGGAAAGATTCTGAAGCATCGTCAAAAATGGAAGATTTCTATGAACTGGAGCTGAACATTAAGGGTTTTAATAATCTAGATGAGAGTCTAGATGATTACCTAAGCTTGGAAGAATTGCGTGGAGAAAATCAATACTTCTGCGAGTCATGTTTTATGAGAGTTGATGCTACGCGTTGTATTAAACTCCGGTCACTCCCTGCGGTGCTTAATTTCCAGCTAAAGCGTTATGTTTTCCTGCCAAAGGTTCAATTTCTCAATCTTAGGGATCTTTTCCTTCTCTTTGATATCTGAATTTTATACAAGTAGAAGGTGCCAGATAGGCTGCTGGTAGTTCTCTTGGTGGTTGCACCAGAGACATGGGACTAAACCCTGCCTTCCACAAGGTTGGGGAGGTTTAGGGGTTTACACTAGATTGTGAACTATCGGATGCATTAGAACCTGCTTGCAAGTGGCTACTCTGATCTGTGTTTTGCATGTTTTTGCCTGCAGACAACAACAAAGAAAAAGATAACTTCAGCATTTAATTTTCCTAGGCGACTAAACATGGAAAAAAGATTGTGGGACCCCTCTGAATCAGGTTTGATGTATGACCTGTCTGCCATATTGATTCACAAGGGCACTGCTGTTAACAGTGGACATTATGTTGCACATATTAAGGACGAAAGCAGTGGGCAGTGGTGGGAATTTGATGATGAGCATGTTTCTAAGTTGGGTTATCACCCCTTTGGAGAAGTCACCTCAAATTCATCTGCACCAAAGCCAAAGTTAAATTGTTCTGGGCAGGTGGAAACCGTTGCAAATGGAAACCATCTTAAAACTGACCAGATACCCGATTCAGATTTCAGCAATCCTATTCATGAGATTTTTTCTTCTACTGATGCTTATATGTTAATGTACAATCGTGTTACTGACAAGGAGACCGACAGATATCTGAACAGAAAATGTGGGGCAAATAATATGGACATGGATGTAAAGAACTGTTTTCTTCCACCTCATTTGTCTAGTGAGATTCAAGAGTTGAATGCATCATATGCCCATGCTTGTGAAGACTACCAGCATAGAAAAGATAGGCAGGTGGCATATATAACAGAACGTCGACAAGAAGTAAAATCAGTTCTTTCAGAAGCTCCTGTTGACCCACTTGAAGATTCATATTTTTGGGTTTCAACAGAATGGCTTCGCCAGTGGGCAGACAATATTACTCCTCCGTAAGTTGTGATCTGCCCTTGTTTTTTCCTTTTTCTGTTGTGGAATATCTGATTCTATGTTTAGATATATGAAAGTGCTTGAAATAGATGTACATCTGAATAAGTTAGGTGCTTCAAATTTCAATGCATGAAGCAAGAGTCTGTTGATATCTGGTATGAGAGGCAGAGCACATGAAGTATCTATCTTTTGTTATTTGATATGTCTTTGTGATTTTTTAAATTTTATTTTAAATTGTTTATAAGCTAGATAGCAGCATTGCTTTCATATCCATCTGCACAAGGGTTGGCTATTGATTTGGCTTGTTCAAATATCAGATAAGCTGAGATAGGTCCTGAATTTCAGGCTGAAATTCATTTCAGAGCCAACTTGATCAGACGCATGCTCAATTAACATTGGCTTGTTATACTTCTATGCAAAAAGTGTAATGAATATCCTATTTGATCCATGACCTTTTTCTTTTTAAACTGGATGTATTTGTGGAGATGTCTTTGTGTGATATAGGCTTTTCAAATATTTTTCAGATGCCGACTATTATCTCATTGACAAAAGCTGATGAGCCCAAAAACAAACCTATAGTGTTGAAGTTCATGTATTCTAGTCTAAGTTCTTGAAACTTCTGTAAAAGATGCCTATCACCATACTTTCAAACGAGCCTAACATGAGTGAGGGACAGCTCGAGCTTGGCTTGAAATCCTAGATGGCTAGCTCAAGGTTGGCTTAAGATGGAAAGGTGCAGCTTAATCTCTTCTCGGTCAATATCGAGCCAACATGAGCTTGTTTCACTTAGTCTCGAAATATCAATTTGTGCTGGACATGGTTTCTCAGCTCGAAGCTCGGTTTCTAGTGGTTATAGACGAGAATCATAACCCTAGCCATCTCCTTCCTCTTGTCTCTTCAATCTTACATGTATTGGCTTTGAAGCTCTTCTTCAAGGAGGGACCACCTGAGATGCTAAGGTCATGATGGATAGAGGCAGAACAAGAAGAATTGGTTCTCCTACCTTAGAGCTTTTAATTAAAATCTTATGGCTGAGAATCCTTCTTTTAACAGAATATAGTAATGGTTCAGAATTTATTATTATAAAATATAAATTGTTTTTAATTAATGAATAACTAGAAAATGATCATATTTCTAACCTTTTTGGTGATTGTCATCCAGATGAACTTGTCTCATGAAGAAGGCTTGCCATGAGGAAGCAACAATTCTTTAGAAAAATTGAACCTCCAGCTTTATGACTTTTTTAGGATTTGTTCTGTACTCAGCAGTCATTATGACTACGGATAATTCTCTATCAACTATGCTATTGTTTTACCTTTTATCAATGGTTATTCTTATGCCTTTGTTTGCAGTCTTTGGACTGTTTTCCTCAGTGTACTGGAGTTACTTTGACAGTTAGTGAGAGGCCTGTTTGTTGTTCTTGTGATATGACATTTTGGTATTTTTCTACAGTTGCCTTGACAACAGCTTAATTCAATGCATTCACGGAAAAGTTCCTATTTCAATGGTTACATCTATGAAGCGTTTGTCAAATACCGCTTGGCAGAAGTTGCTGTCTAAAGTAAGTAATTATGCTGATAGATATATGTGGTTGGCATAATTCTGTCAGATACAAAATTATTATTTTACCTTCTAGTTTTTTCTTTTTTTATGGTGGCACTTCTGGTGTCAGTCCTATGCTTAATGGAAACTCTGGATGTGTACATCTGTCATGTGTTTTGTTCAACTGACCTCACTGGACAAGCTTGTGAGATAGAAAAATTGATGAGCATGAGAGCTAGGAAAACTGGATAATCTAGAAACAAAAAGATGGATAGCTGGTGCTTAGTCTGATGATGAGGAAAAACATCTCTAAATGCAATACCAAGAAGAGAGACATCAGACGATCATTAAACAATTGGCAGAGTCCTAATGGGGGTGCCAAATTTGGAAAGTCAAACTCTTTTAATGATATAACACATTCAAAGGTCTCGACTAACCCATGCTTATTATAGTTTAAGTATTCTAGATAATGGGTCAGCGGATAAGGATCGGCTGAGGGCTTGTTTGGTACCATTTTTTTTTCCTTTTCTTTTCTTTTTTCATTTTTTTAAAGTAGAAACATAGAATCCATTGCAAAAAGGTTGTTTGGTTACGCTGTTTCTTTTTTTTTGATAAGTAACTTTCATTATTTCTGGAAAAAGTGGAAGTAAAAAACTTTCACATTCACTTTTTTAAAAAAATGACTTTTTAGGGTGGGAAGAAGTCACTGTGGACCCCAACTCCTCCGCCTACTGTCTATTTGGTTTCCTTCCCTAAGTCTGTCTTCCCTTCCTCCAATCCCTCTCCATCTTGAACAACAATGTCGTAGGCCTCCTCCCTGCCGGTCTCTCCCTCCTCCCCTGCTTCTACTCCCAGGGCCTTAGCTGCAACACCTTCGCCGGCTGCTTATTGGAAGATCTTAGCAACATCCCCTCCATCTGCCCTCTCAACCTCTGTTGCAACTCCCTCTCTTCTCTTCTCTCTGCCACCTGCTCCTCCCTCCACTACCTTACCCGTGCTGAGAATTGCCTACAAGGTACCATCCCCTCCACGCTTTCTCTCTGCCCCTTCCTTCTGCACCTCAACCTCTTCAACAACCAGCTCTTGGCTCTCCTGTCTGTATTTTGGTCTCTCTCTCTCTCTCTCTCTCTCTCTCTCTCTCTCTCGGCTAGTCTGCTCTAAGGCCTTGATCTCTCCCACAACTCCTCCGGGCTTGTACCTGAGGCCATCACCAATCTCCACAACATCAAAAACCTTGACCTGAGCTCCAACTGCTTCTCCAGGCTGATTTCAATCAGTGTTGGCCTCTGCCCGCACTTGACAAGCCTAGATTTGAGTGCCAACTCCTTTGATGCTCCTCTTTCGGACTCCATCAAATGGCTTGGCTCCCTGACTTTTGTCAACTTGTCAAAAAACTGTCTTTCCAGCGATCTTACTGCCTAGATTGGCAACATGACCACCCTCCAGCGCTTGGACTTGTCTAGCAACTAGTTCATTGGAAGCTGGAAATTTCTCTTTATTATATTTATCTGACAAAAAAAAGAAAATGACCCAATCATATTGGAGCTAGTCCATAAAAAGTCTATTTTTGTGTAAGAAAACATGGCCAAAGCACATTTCATGCCTCGTACAAATGGTGTAGGTCAACTTGTTGATGGCTATACTATTTCCCTTTCCTGTTGTTAAAAAAAAAAAAATAGTGACTACCAAACATGTTTCTGTTATCAGCAATATGAAAAAATGGAAACAGAATTCCTGTTTCTAAAATTTTTAAAAGGAAAAGTGACAACGATGCCAAATGCAGCCTGAAAGTTAAACATTTATTATTATTTTTTAATATAGAGGGAATAGTTATCAGGAGTTTGCTACTACAATGTTGTAATCAGATTGAAAAATATAATTTCATTGGTGGAAAACCCTAGAGTTTTTCTTGGTGGCAATTTTTGTACTTATTGCATTCATCGTGATTGGCCCACAGGACCCAACATTTTCTCACTCACTTTGGATGTGCTTGATAGTGTAGGTACATTGTATCATGCCATTATCATGACCCTTCAAAATATTAGTCCAGGTTCACTGCATACGCCAAACACTAGTGATTTTTCTCACAAGTTGACTGCTCAGCCTTTTGGAATTTCTTTTCACTTTATGTTTTTGCTAATACTATATAGTTATCAGTTATCCATCATCTTGGCATGCATTATTTCTTTTGCTTGTAGCTTATTAAATGGCCTTTGATGTCTTCATTTCTACTTACCAGCATAGTCATTCTGGACCATATCTTGGTAATGTACTGAAAGAAGAAAACCTCCATCAGCATGGTCTTTTTCAGTGGACTCCTAAATCTTACGTATGATGCAACCGACTATACTTAACTGTGATATGCATGCATTGAAGTTATGGATTGATGGATCATACATGGAGCTAAATTGGAAGGCAGAGGGTGGGTGCCTACTGGTTCTGCTGGTATTGTTGTTGGAAGTTGCATTTTTTTCTAAGTGATTAGTGAAGCAAAAAAGATGAATAAGTGAATAGTAAATATACAAAAAATGCACTGAAGGGATTACACTTTTCTTACCGGGGGGGGTGACATGGAAAATTGAAGCCAGGGTGCATGTGTAAAGAACAAAAAAATAAAATCCCAATAACCAAACCAATATTAGACAGTTCATGAACCATGACCATTATGGTATAATATATTAACCACCATCTGCCCAAAATTCCACTTCATTCAAATGTATGCCCAGTTACTTTTCGACTTTGAAAGGCTAATTCTTTGGTTTCTTTTGCTTTTCAAAGACAAAATATCATGCATGTAAATCCTCTTATTCTTCATGTTGTTTTTATTGATAGGGAAACAGACTCACTCCCAAAGAGTTTCTAGTGGATCCTTTTAGTTCCTAAGACATGAATTGAACCTCGAACAACCTCAAATCACTCATAAAAAGAACTCTGAGTGAGTGCTTTAAATTATAGTTGCTGGGGTCATGAAATTTAAGAAAGATGACCTAATAGCAAATACGTCAACTACTATGAAACATATCTTATGAGTTTTGCTATGTTGTCTATTTGCTTGCACATGATGGATGATGTTAGAAGCTGTTACCTACTATCTGCATGTACAACATAATTTCTATATATGTTACTTCTCTATAAAGGTTCACAAATATGTTAATGCGAATGACAAACATCAAAAAGATTCGAATCTCAAGAATTGTTATCATATCAATGGCTGGCCCATGGTTTGCCATACCGAACATACTGTGTCGTACCGGGAGGAAACCAGTATAAAACTCAACTTCAAGTTGATACAAGTGTTGTACCACCCCGTACTTAAGGTGTATTGACCTGTATCGAGGTGTATCAACCCGTACTGAGGTGTATTGAGTTGCGTACCAATTGTATTGAAGTGTATCAACCTGTATCGAGGCATACCGAGACAAAAATTGAGAAATATGGTTAGAGAGCTATTTCGATATAGGATAAGTACCATGCCATACTAACAATACCGTATGATACCCATAAGGTACTGATATGGTAGCCAATACTGAGATTGCAGACCTTGGATATAATTTTTGATACAGGGGTAGCATAGGAGGGATGTGACTTGATATGCTTGGATACATACAAGGAAAAAAGGAAAGAAAGCATAACAAACAATAAGCCTCTATGGGACGTAACATGAGCCCGCTTCCCCAATATTGACTATGGCCAGTACAATATGTACCGCTGTTATGGAGCAGGTATGCACGAGATTTCAACCCTTGGTTCACATACATGTTTGTGCATGTATATGTAGTTTTTGATAGGAACAAGGGCCTGACATCAATTTGAACATTAGAGTGTAGCACGTACATCACATGTGGTTTGGGAAACTTGAACTAGAAGTGGGGGAGACACGGCCACCCAGATATGTCGTGCGAATGTTTCAACTAGAATAGAAGGATTCTGAAGCTTCAAGTAGCGTAAAAGGTAAAAATTGATTGAAGGTTGCCATTTTGATACTCATTCTCAATATTCTTTTCCAACCAATCCTTTTCTAACCCTATAAAATAGATAAGATGTAAAAGGTTTTCAATATTCTTGATCTTTTTTTTTTTGTTTTAATTATGTACCATTCTTCAAAATCTTATTATTTCCTATGTCTGCCTGTTTGCCTTGTCACAAAAGTGGTGTTAAAAATGATGTGATAGGTTTAATGCTTCAACCTTGGTTTTCCACATGGTTCCAAAAAACTCTTTCATTTACTTTTAATTGAATCCGTGTCCTAAAAGTTCTATCCTTCTGACCCTCTGAATAAGTTGATAAACATTTTTTTCTACAACTATTCACATCTGACATTAACAGAATCTAACCATAGTTTTTGCTGGTTAATTTTTCTATAATAAAATCAACAATTTTTGGGTATGCAGAGTCCACTGCCTCTTAAGAAGGCTTCATTTAGTGTAAGGTACGCCATACTGTATGAGGCATACCATATTGTACAAGTTTGGTATTGGCATGCGGTATGGGGGCGTACTCGGTATTCCGAATTGGCCTCTATACTAGGATGCAGACATAGTAACAGAGTGGCATTGGTATGGGGCTGGGTACCAAGACGGCGTACCTTGATTCAGTGGGTGGTTGTCCATTTTGGTTATGTTTTCATAATTTCTTTATCTGCTGAAAAAAGAAATTTCATTAGATTCCTGCAAATACTGCGATACCTTTGCCTACCTTCTAGAAAATAATCCCACCAGTCATCCTGTATGGTCAGGGAGAAACCAAACATATATTTCTTTTACTTATGTTCGTTGTTCTGATTAGCTACCTGATTAGGCTCCCTAGCCTTATGCACAATAGCATAGTCCACCCAATCTGTACTCAGCACTGTAGTTTCGTCTATATATTCCTTCAAATACTATAGGATTCCCTTTTCCTTGCGAACTATACTTATTTGAAACCCCCTCCCTCCTCAAATCCAGGCCCTGTTTGGTTTTTGAATAAACCTGAATCTAATTCACTTTTTCTTTTGTCAAATAAAGGTCCACTTTTCAGCTTTATTCAAGTTTATTTAGCCAAACAACTTCTTGGGCACCTAAATAGCCCCAATAATGAGGACTATTTTTGGGATTTCAGGGCGGGGGGGGGGGGGGGGGGGACTTTTGGGGTACTTATTTGGCTTTAACCAGGTTAAAACCATTCGGGTGTTTGGAGACAAATAGTTTTACGTAGTTAATAAGGAAGAAGTGTGTCTTTGAGTAATTTTATTCAAATATTCTGATTAAAGCCATTAAAGTCATTTGGGAACCGAGGACAACCTTAGCTGAACTTACCCAGAGTTGGATTGACGTTTCAATCCTCAGCAAAAATTGGATTATGATTATTTGCCAGGTTGAATCAGGTTAGTGTTTTTGGTTAATTAATCACATTCCAGACCCAGTCTATTTGCAGGACTATCTCAGACATGTATGACTACCATGGCACATTGTCAAACTACAATGATAGGATCTTTATGAGTTGACGACAATTAATTGTAGAAACAGGTTTCCTGTCTATCATTCCTAAGGATTTTGTGTCATTTATTGAACTATGTGGTATTTCAATTAATTCCATCCTACACATACATCTTACATGTACTTATGTGGAAGGTGCAAGCATATGCCCATTTAAGTTTTGGTACATTGCTACGTCATATTCTTTAGGACATCTTGACATTTGGACACTTTAATGGCATGTCCAGGTAATATTGCTTGTCTTCTAGATGACAGCATTTACTAGAGGAGGGTAGATAGTTTTGTTACCAAAAAAGAAGTCTTGAATAGGCTACGAGCCGCTTTTAATTAGAATTGCACCCTTGATGGTGTAAATTGAATTGCTTTGGATGGAATGATAATATCATTAGTAATCATGATATTTTTCATGCCTTTGAGTTCTGTTTTCCGCTTTTCAGCTTTATGTAGACTAGATAGATTCCTAATTGTTAAATGTTATTTCTTGGTTTTCAGTTGAATTAAATATTATTTTAGTTATACTTTTTTTTTGTCATTGTATCTGCTCGTCTTGGTGATATCCTTGTTTTCTCACATTTTCAGTATGGAGGGGGGCCAACATTGAGCGGTGATGATTACTGCATCGACTGTATTAAAGATAGGGCTAAGAATGCAGTATGTGCAAATGATTATCGAGATCGAAGAGCTTCTTTAAGGCAAGTAGCAGAGGCAGCCCTTGCTGGAGATTGTCTGGATGGTGCATATTATGTTTCTAAAACATGGTAAGATTCTTTGTAGGGGCTTTACTATTTATTCGATCATTATTTTTTATTCCTTTTTAATGTTCTGGATGTGCATGCTTAAGGATAGTCAACTTCTCCAGCCTTGGTATAAAGCTATTTATGGCAGGGCATCAGCTAGGTGGAGTCTGCCAAAAATATCAGCTCCCTGTCTGGAGCCCTTGTCTAGGCCTGTCTGGATGCATGTCTGATTTCATTGGCCCAATTTTGATCTGGTTTGTCTCAGCTTACTCTTAGCCTTGCTTCTGAAACTTTTGGCCATATTTTTAGAAGTCCAGGTCTCCAAGCCCTTGTACATAATTTCTTTTGTTTTGAATTGATACATGAGTTATGTAGGCTGACTAGGTTAGTCTCACTATGACATTAGCTCCATATTTTTTACAATCTTCCTGATAATTATGGAATTGTGCACGAAATAACTGAAAACCAATATGTATATGAAATACTTTTTGGCTGTACATTTAGCAATTCTTTTTTGCAGTAGGATAACCATAAAAAATTTTACATATCTCACCAAGTCATTTTTTTTTTAAATTCTTAAACTTCTATTCTGTATTTTGCTTGTGTTACAAAACTTTTGAAACAAAATCCAGAAATAGACAAATCAGAAGTCTCATTGAAGTTTCCTCTGTTTCTAACCTGTAAACAAGAATTATTACTAGGTTAATGTCTGAAAGGTGACAAACTGGATCCAGGACTAGTGTGATTGTCTGGAGGGCTGATTTCAAATGCGATGCTTGATCTTTTGGTTGTTGAGAGTAGTTTCAAAAAAGTCCAATTCTGCCCCCTTGATCTAGGGCCTTACTTATCCAACAAGGATGAGACCTTGAGGCCTGTAGGTGAGGTCTGTCCTCTTGCAGATCTGGTGTTGCATTGTTTGGTCGCGATTAAAGTTGTCATTGGTTCATCATGATCTTTCTTTCACTTATCAGGGCATCATGCAAATGGACTGTACCATCAAGTCAAGTAATTGAATTATTTGAACAACTGGGTTAATGATAAACTTAACGATCACCTTACCTGTTGGGAAACCTCATATGATAATTGCTTATATACAAGTGGCTTTGTGTGTACATGGTGGTACCTCTGCAAGGACATGCTTGGGAGACCAATGTTTATGCATGAGTTAATGGGATGATACAAGAGATTGGTCTAGACCAGCATAAGTTATTCTATTCTTGGTTTAATTAAAGGAAATGGTGCTCTTCAATGTCAGTGCTGAATAATTTGTATTTGCACGGTTTGCATATTTTCTGTTTTATATAAAGTATTAACTTGTCTTTCTTTCAAAAAAAGGACAAATTTTTGTTTGTGGGCATTGCAGTAGATTTCATGCCTCAGTGTTCCAGATTAGAGTTGCTATGTGGAGTTGCTTTATGTTGTGACGGGCTTCCTGCAATGGTCCCTCAATCTGGCTGTCTAGATGGACCATGCCTTAATAATTGTTGCCCCTTAGATCATTGATCGCAATTACTAGTATAACTTCTATACATATTATAATATGTTTTATAATTTCACATTGTTTTATCCATTCCAGTTCATTGTTATGTTTATTGTAGGTTGGTGCAATGGTTGCGTAGAAAAAATGCTGATTCTCCTTGTGATGCTGATGCTGGGCCTACGGCCTCTCTTAGATGCCCACATGGAAATCTTCTTCCTGAACAGGCTGCTGGAGCAAAGCGTGTGGCGGTTCCAGAAAATCTCTGGCTATTTTTCTTTGAAAGTGCCCGTACAGTGAGACCCGATGATATATTGAATTCTTCAGTCTTCCCTGCTGATTCTGAACCATGTGAAGTTTGCAGTAGGGAACTGACAGAAGTTGCATGCATGGAGGATAGCCTTAGGTGGTGCTGACGATACATTTTTTATTTAACTTTAACCAAAATTTAATTGCTTACTTCTTAAAACCTTCATTAATGTTGCAGAGAAGCCAAGCTTAAACAACGACAGAGTCATGATAAGTTAATTTTGGGGAAAAGTTTTGCACTTTATCCTGATTGCAAATACTTTTTAGTCCCTTCATCATGGCTAGCACAGTGGAGAACTTATGTCACTGCAACCGGGAAAAATATGTCTTCTTTTACAGAACCTCAAAATCTGGAAGTCACTATGAATTCACTCATCTGTGAGAAGGTGAATAAATGTTCTCTCCACATTTTCTCATCTTGGTTCAAGCAAGTTTCGCATGTACTGCCCCATACTAGGTGTACCATACCATATTGGTACTGAACCGAGGTACATGGGCATACCTGGTCTCAGCATGCCGAATTGACCCCCATACTGGGCATATCGGCACTGTACCAGCATGATATTAGTGTGTGGCCCAGTATTGAGACAGCGAACCTTCTCTTGAGGGTTGTATTTACAGTCTATTTAGTATATTTTGGAACTTTGGCTGCTTTTTTACTATTTTCACTATTTTATCTTACGTTCTATATCAATAATCTGTTTAGTGCATATTTTGGATACTTTTGACTGTATATTTACATTTTTTAACCATTTTATAAGCTAGCATATTTAAAAGGAGAATTTTCTGTGATTTGACTTTCCTTTTGTAGCTGGACTCTTCAATTTACCCAGACTTTTTCTCATAGAAAGGATATTAGGAGTCCGAGTACGAGTTATGAAGCTTTCCATATGAACCCGCTTCTCGTGTGCCCCAAATCTTGTCTCATTTATTCCTCTTCTACCTTCCCTGGACTTCTTACTGTATTTGAACTTTGTTTTAATTTTTTGAGTTGTAGCTGCAATGTCTCCTTGATCCTACACATAGAAATCATGCAATGCTGACTTCTTAACTACAGCGCCCTTTGTAGAAAAACAGAAGGAAAAGAAAAATAAAGAGAAAAGTGATTCTGAACCCTAATTGCCCCATGCCCAATGTTAACTTGCTAAGCTGAAGTCTGGAAAAATCACAGCCATCCATATCTTTTTCTCACATGAACTGCACATAGAGTCAGAGTATTTAATGGAAGAGGCTTTGCAGATGGATTCCCTCCTTTGCTTCTGGAGTCTTTTTTTTTTTAAATTTTATTTTATGTAGCTGGACTTTTTTTGGTTGGAAGGTATTTATTAAGAGTACCAGTGCAATTAGAAGAGGGAAAGGGTGAAGGGAAAAAGGAAAAATCAGCCTCCAAAATTAATGCTGCAACTTTCTCTAACCAGGAACCCAAACAGTAGGGAGGGGGGGATAGCTGTTGGATGCTTTCTATTTTTTACCTCTTTTATTCCTTATTATCCAAGCAATCTATCTAATGATTCCTTATTTCAAATGTGTAGGATTTCACCACCCAACCAACCAACCCAACACCCCCCCACCCCACCCTACCACCTGGCCCTCCTCCTTTCCCCCTTTGAATATCCAAGCCATCTATCTAATGCTCTCATATTTGGAGTAAATCATGTGCACGGCATACATGACAACCTAGTTAATTTATAATGCCCACGAACCTATGATCCAGGTATGGGACTGAAATATAGCAACACAAATGCAGTTGGGAATACTGGACATTGTACTATTTGATCCATTCGATAGGTTGTTGCAGTCTGTATTCTGCAAATGAGACTGATTATTATGGTTATTTATAGATAGCTTTTATGCTAGCCATTAATGGAGTTACATGATATGCCAGATTATGTTGTAGGGAACATGTCCACCTCCTTTTGTTCTCTAGAGATTTGCTCCCCAAAGAGATCTAATGATCTGGTATCGTAATGGTATTTCCAGATTAGTTTATTAGATATTTATCATTTTTGTTCTGGTCACCGCTGCTGGGAGAAATGACTTTTGCTATGATGCAACACAACGTATTCTTAAACCCTTCACTAATGGCAATTCTGATAATATGTATTAAAAAAATGAAAAGACATCTTCCTTTTTTATTTTGTCTATAACTTCTAGGAAATCCTCTGTTCCATTTGATTTTATAGCAATCTAATGCTTTCAAAAGAATGGATATGACCAAGGTTTGCTATCTCGGTACCATATCCTGTACCGGTAAAATCTTGCTATAATATCGGTACGCGGTTCGGTATGGTATGATAATATCGGTATGCTTTGAAACAGCATACTGGTATGGTACGGTATGCCCCATATCGGGCGGTATGGTTCCATGGATATGACAATGGTAACTTTAAATCTTGACTTATTGGACCACTGAGGTGCAACAATGTAGTTTTGGTAGAACTGAATCCATATTGAATTATTTTTCGAAAGACTTTTACATGATAATTCAGCTTACTAGACTGCGCATTCTCTTTGAATTATTCAAGCTCTGGTACGTGCATGTTATGACTTTTGTGGGCTTTACATGAAGATGCATTTTGACTTGGTTATTTAGATGAATACAAGGCAGCTGCTGGCATGACATATATTGTGTTGTGCTGGCCTATGTGCTGTGCTGTGCCTAAATAAAAATGATTTGAAATGGCATTGTTCAGGTAAAATATGTAAAATAGGGTTAAATGGGTTCTATGCCCCCCGTGCTGGGTTCATGTACTGGCTAGGCATGGCACATGCTGGGTGGCAAGCTAGTGTGGCTCCTGCACCCTTGATTTAGATATTGACATAAAGGAACAACCGAACAACTCTAATCCTGACCAAAGCAAGTGGGATTCTTGTTAAATTTTGTCATTGAGGGATAGGTGGGCAATAATCTTGAATTTTGATTACGTATTGATAATTTGGGATTTCCTGTTATCTACTCATCACAACATAGTGTAATTTGGTTGTTAGTGGCAAAAATTTGGAAGGTATTCCTAGGAAGTTGTTCATTGCAACTGATCAAGTTGTGTTAAGGAGTTCTGTGGTAATATTGTAACAATGAAATTAGTGCATTAAATATGGTTCCGTAGACAATTCATTTGTAAATATATCCAAGTTTTTATTTCTGAAGAATTACTACAAATCCTTATGTTTATTTATAATAATAATTATTTTTTGTATGCCAGCATTCGCGGTTGCTTGAAAGGCCACTTGAGCTAGTTTGCAAGCGTGGTATTATCACCCAAAAGTTGTCAAGTGTAAGTACCCTCTACCTTCATCATTTTGCTATGAATTTCTTTATTTACCAATCGAAGGGAACCTTTTTGAACCCAAACTTACTGCTGCAAGTGGATTAGCATATGGCTGAATCTGCTTGTCCTATATGTTGCTTTTCTTTTTTGTTATGTCTCTTTAGATATCAATAAGCACTACCGGAATCCTGAAGCTTCCTTTAAGATTTCTTGTCTTGAATTTTGGTGTGAGACAATATAGAAAGTAAATATACCTTAATAAGATCAGTGCATATAGATCTTTTCTGAAAAATGCTTTATAAAACACAATGGAATGAAAATGAATGAGATTACTGCATTTATATAAGTATAAAGTAGGTGTAGTTGTGGTCTGGTTCCTGGATTGACTGCCATCTCATGTTTAGCTCCCCTGGGTGAAAAATTTTATATTCAGTCCTTGATTGCAATGGCAATTTTATTTTCAGTCCCTGCCTTGCACAGACAATTGTATAAACATGTGCGAGAATCATATAACCGTGCACAGAAACAATTATAAGTATGTACAGAGTGGGCATTTGTGTATTTGGCACATTGGCAACTTTGTGCAGGACTAAAGAGAAAATCCTAAGTAGATAAGGGATAAACATGAAATGGTAACCAAATGAAAGGCCGAGTGTCAAGTTCCCCTATAGTCCAATGCTGTATAAATCCTAGAATTCATTGATCGAAGCTGTAGTATGATAGGGCACAAAATATATTGTTTCACTTATCGAGCTTGAGAAATATATTAAATTCATTGGGCAACTTATTTAGGCAACTTTAGTTAGGCCAAGTCTTTGAAAAGCATATTCAGCTGAAGCTTAGAAATGTTTGGACTACTACAGTCCATATGATTATGTTTTGTGCTTTATTTCTTCTTGAAATTTGGATTACATGAAGCCAAAGTCCCTTTACAATGGCTTTTTTTTCTTTAGTTGCTGCAATATATTGCTTATATCCCAAGAAATATAGATGCCATGTTTATTTTATTTTATTTTGTGTAAAGGTAAAGATTCACTAAGAACAAGCATGATTTGATGCATTATTTTGTGACACAGCATGCTTAATGTGCACTAAATTTTTCTTGTCATTTAAAAAGATAAAGATTCACCAAGAACAAGCATGATTTGATGCATTATTTGTGACACAGTATGCTTAATCAGCACTAAATTTTTCTTGTCATTCAAAGGAAAATGTAAATAGCAAGAGGAGCTAATTTGTTTTGCTGCAAATGGGTAGAGTACCGTAACATTGTGGAGTCAGTTTAGCCAAGACATTGAATGCTTTCTGCTGGTTTGTGAAAAGAGGTGACAACATGGTGAGCTTGTGAGACTATGCGGTCAACTTTGTTATTTCAACTAAGCCAAAAGTACAGTAAACCACTTAGGCAAAGCAAGGCCAACTAGGTCTGTCATCCCAATGTGATAATTTTGTTTTGGCCAACTTGAATTGTATTATTTGTCCATGATAATTATGTCTTCTATAACAGCAAATTAGGATGTATTTTTGTTTCTTCATAGTTGTTGTGAAAGAGTGATCAGAATGAGACAATGTTTTAAATCCCATGAGAAGAGGGTGTCTTGACTTCTCTATGGAATGGGACATCCTACTGTCCTAACCTGTCCTAGTGGTGGTCTTGATCAAGCATCGTGGTAGATACCCTTCCTCTCTCTCCCTTTCTTCTTCCATTCTGCTTTCCTTTCTTTCTCGTTCTTCTTTCTTTCCTTCCTTTCTTTTCTTGTACTTTCCTTTCTTTCCTTTTTCTTCCTTCTTTTTCTTATCCCTTTATTTTTTTTCCTCTTCTCTCTTTCCTTTCTTTCCTTTTCTTCTCCATCTCTTTCTTTCTTTCCGTTTTCTTTTTCTTATGTTCTTTCACTTTTTCTTTTTCTTCATATTTCCTTCCTTTCGTTCTTTCCTCTTTGTTCTTCTCTTCTTGCATGGATGGGTTTCGGAGTTGTGATCCCATCTCAATCCCATTTTCTCCCAAGGACGAGATAGGATGACTGGGGGTGGCTTTTGCCCTGCTGGGACTTAGAACCTTCAAACAACATATATTAAAAGTCAAAAGGGTCACTATTGAGGTACAATCAACACTTAGAGCAGTAGTTTAGTGTAGATTCAAGCTAACACAACCATTAAAACTTGTATTGAAATTGCATTAAAATTTAAAAACTTCCTTTGCTTTAAAGAAATCACTATTTTTTAAGTAGCAGACAGCATCATGCATTCCTTATGGTTGGAGAATTAGTAGATGGTATTTCACAGCCAATTGTTTGATCCGTCAACTTATTATCTCCTCCAGGTTTTTCAATGTTATTTGATGTATCTTTTGATCAAATAGTGTTACTTTTATTTTCTTCACTGATCCATGATTGCATAATCCTTGTGTTTGGATAAAAACTTGCCCTCATGTTCCGTGGACAGCTGGCGGTACAAATTAATCATATTAATCAATCCATAACCTAACCCTTATTTGTTGCTGACTCTTCATCTTTGTTGATGTCTTCCTGCTTGTTGGTGTCATAATTAGGCACTCATCCTTATTCTCTCTTTTTGATGACCTTTTTTTATAGGTAAATGGTTCTCGCATTAACTTATCAGTAGCTTGTTTTTTGTGAAGTTTTATCGTGAACCAACAAACCTGCAACTACTTCAGATGGCCTGTAAAAGATTCAGCTTCTCCTGCATTTTGCTTTTTATGACGATTTCAGTAGCATGATCAGCAAAGAAACTCCTTGTTTATTTTTTGTCTGACAATACATTTTTATTTCAGTTGATCTAGCTTGTTATCCTTTGTCATCATTATCCACTGGAATTATCAGTGGAATCTTATAGATTCAGTTTCTTCATTTAAGCTTCCATCAACCTGATATGAAAACAGACCTGTTGGCTTTTACATTATTCTTCTTGATCATACAATCATAAGTGGCGAAGAAGAGTATGTGTGACCTTCACTAAGGGGACATTGCTCCCTACAGAATTCTTATTCAAACTTTTCAGTTAAGCATTTTACACTATTCTGCATGCAGCCTTGTATCTTCATGAGTACTAGAATATACAATGTGCATTTTATGTGGGGTGATAATGTACTGCAGTGTGAAAAAGGCTTCTCTAACTTTAACATTTGTGGGTATCTGAGAGATTGTAAATCATATGGTTTTGTCAATTGAAAATTTGCTTCAGGCAATTTATCCATAATATTTTTTTCCAGTCTGTTAAGAATGGTGGTTTTTAGTATTACCTTTGAGGAAGCAACTTATGTATTGTTTAGTTTTTGCATTTTGGATTTGCTCAAAAATATGCTAGACATTTTTTCCATACCAGTTCACCATGCACAAAAACACTAGCTCTTAGACTTAGTTTGAAATTTTATTTTGTCTGTCATTATATTGGCTTGGTTAGATATTTCTTTTGACATGTCAAAGACAATATTTGTTCTATTTATTGGTTCTCAGCAATTCTCTCTGGAGGATTTCTTGATTATCATATTTATCCTAGTTACCTTTGCCTTTGTAATAATTTATATGCCCATTTAGCTTGTTTGGTAACTTACTTCTATTTATTGGTTCTCAGCAATTCTCTCTGGAGGATTTCTTGATCATCATATTTATCCTAGTTACCTTTGCCTTTGTAATAATTTATACGCCTATTTAGCTTGTTTGGTAACTTACTTTCAAGTCCATGTCTAAATCGAGTAGTTGGTCCGGTATTCTCTCTAAATCGAGTAGTTGGTCCAGTATTCTCTTGGAAATTTACTGTTGGGGCCACTTGGATGCTATAATCTGTTTATCAGTTTGTGTTGGCATAGTGATGTTTAGTTGAATGGTTCTGATAAAAATGTAGACAATAGGTTTCAGGCTATCATGGCTGTGGGCCATTTATTTTATTGCTCAGTTCAGAGGTTGCCAACTCTTTTCTCAGTGTGGTTCTAAAGGATGTTTGTGCTGGTAGTTAATAATTACTTATTGTACCAAAAAAAACTTAGATAATTATTCTTGCAAAATGTAGCAGAATTGCTAGGAGTCCTATATGATGCCTTGTTTAACAGTCTTCAATCATCATGTGAATTCATCTATTATATAAATTAATGCCTAGGTGATTATAGTAGAACTCCACTGCTCTTATCTGTGCTTTGCACTTGTACTACCTGATTGTAGATTCGCTGTGAAAGACCATGCTTTTATAGTTATTCTTGTATTGGTAAGCTAGATGCGTATTCTAAGTAGTCCTCCTGGTATAATCTTACCTTGCTTTTTTTGTATCATGAAAAATCTATGCAAAACCTTTATCCTTTTTCATTCCTTTTCTTATTTGCTGTTCAATATTTTTCCAGACAGATGGGTTAACACTTATTCCAGAAAGTGATTGGATGCTGTTTTGTGAAGAGTGGAATGTTTTGGAGGGAAAAAGCATATCTGCTGAAATATCTTTTTCTAGCAGTACCGCAAGTAAATTTGCTGGATCTTGTGAGGAGATGCCAATTTTGGAAGAAGATTTGAGCCACTCAATTGAAGATGCAAACGATGAATTGGAGGATAAAAGACCTTTTATTATAACTCATCTGGAGGTAAAGTTATTTTAGCAGTGATCTGTCGTGAAATTAATTGAAGAGGAAGAATTTAATCCTAATTTAGGAATCATATTTTTGCTAACTTATCCAGTTACATACTTAAATTGCACATGTTTCCTCACATTTTGGATTTGTTTTTTATCTGGATGGATGGATGTATTCCAATTTGCAATTTTACTCTCTTTATATATCTTTCTTCTTGCCCCGTCTTTTGATGACTCCATTTCCCTACCTGCAAACACATATTTGACTTTTTATCCTTTAAAGAGTTTAGATGAATTGCTTGGATCATTAATGCAATATATGTGAGCAAGTTATTCTAGAATTGTTAATCCTTGTCAAGTTTGATCAGCATATGTCATGGCACATCCTATTCAGTCCACCATTGTCACATTCTGGTCTTGTTGGTTACCAAGTGCGGTAGTTCAGATGTCTCCAGTGTGAACCATTCTGGCTTAATTCTTTAAACATTGTGAGGGCTTTTACTTGGAAACATTCATTTATAATTGACATGTGTGAATATGATAATATCATTCATGAATTTGTAGAACCTATTGATTCACACTTTTCCAAGATTGTTACTTTCTATCATGAAGTCATTAATGGTAACAGCTTATAAGGAATTTGAGCAATTTCTATTGCTCTATTGAATCACAGTTTTTCACAGCAGTTGTTTAATATGGTTAGATATTCAAATAATAATCTGTTGGATTAAAACTATGATGTGTGCTATCTGCTATCTTTGATGCAGTTGATGATTATGCTGACAATGATTTTGTAAATATTCAATGATCTAATAATTTAGTATTTTTTTATCTTTTTCCTGGGCGTTTGGGTATATCATTACCTAATATGTGCTGTATCTGAATATATGTGAACATGTTAGGGATAAGAAAGCTATCCCTCTTTGACATCATGATTGGTGAGTGGCATGAACTCTTTCCATGCCATTTCTTTCGTTTTCTCTAGCTAGTTCTCTATTTTTCTTCTCTATTCTTGTTAGTCTATAATGGTGATACCTGGACAAGTAGTTTTCAGGTTTTTTGCCATGTCCCCATGCATGCATGACAAGGTATGTTTGCCACAGATGGCATGCTCAATGGACATGGTTCGGTCATAGTTTCTATGATTTGTCCTGGTCAATTAAAGAAGGGAAAAAGGGTAAATGTTATGTGATTCAGCTGAGGAGGAAAGAGGAAAAGAAAAAGGAGCAAAAGTCACAGTCCTGATCCCTTAATCTCATATCTTGCTCTACCCAAGGAAGGTTATAAAAAAAAAAGAGAGAGAAAAAGAATTGGGGCGGGTTTGCCTTGCCCTAGCTGAGGAATGGAAAGGAAAAAGGAAAATGTGGAAAGGATAGGGTTTGCATTTGTTCTGGTTCTTGTATCTTGCCTAGGACCAAGAAGAGAGGGGGAAAAGACTTCCCTACCTCTTTCATGTTTGCCTCAAAGTGGCCCTCAATATCTCCTCTTCCTCTCCCCTGGACCTTCTTATTTCCCACTTCTTAGCTGAAATAGTACTGTTTGCAGCTATTCTCAAATGTCCCAAAGGAGGCCGACCCTCTGATCTCTCTTCCTCCACCTCCTTTTTCTTGATTACGGTGTCCTCGTAAAGACAATGGTCTGCATCTACACACTACACATAAACAAATAGGCACATTTACATCTGCAAGATTTGGTTATATAATACATGTATACACACTTGCATATTTGTTCACTCTTGTCCATGTGCATACACAACCCCGATGAGTCGATGACACACGCATCTTTAGTCTTATAGTATCTGTTGG
The DNA here is from genome assembly GCA_006176705.1 of Cocos nucifera. NCBI lineage: Eukaryota > Viridiplantae > Streptophyta > Magnoliopsida > Arecales > Arecaceae > Cocos > Cocos nucifera. Next base: position 186,104 of record QRFJ01002213.1, on the reverse strand, counting down.
GGATAAATCCCGCTTCCACCGAAGTCCAATCTGATGCTTAGTCTAATGCAACTGGTAATCACAAAAGAACTTCGATCGAAAATTCTTCTTCTAGCGGCCGAACTCCTCCAGCGGCCGAACCCCAGTCGAACTCCTCGAGGAGCTGAACCCCTTCCGAACCTCTTCTTCAGTCGGATTCCTCTAGGAGCCAAACTCATTCCGGACTCCTTCAATCGGATTTCTCCAGGAGTCGAACTCCTTCAGTCGGATTTCTACAGAAGCTGAACTTCTTCCGGACTTCTTCAGTCGGATTCCTTTAGGAGTCGAACTTCTTCCGGATTTCTCCTTCAGTCGTATTCTTGTAGGAGCCGAACTCCTTTCGGACTCCTCTTTCAGTCGGATTTCTACATGAGTCGAATTTCTTTCGAACTCCTGCAGTCAGATTTCTCCAGAAGTCGAACTCCTTTTGGATCTCTCCTTCAGTCGGATTCCTCCAAGAGCCGAACTCCTTTCGGACTCCTTAAGTCGGATTTCTTCAGGAGCCAAACTTCTTTCGAATCTCTCCTTCAATCGGATTCCTTCAGGAGCCGAACTCCTTCCGGACTTCTCTTTTAGTCAGATTTCTTTAGGAGCCCAAACTCCTCTAGAATTGATATATGTCAAAGTTCTTCACCAACCAACGCCTGCTTCCTCCGAACTACAGCTATTAAATCTCGACGAATGGTCACTATCAGTCTGGCGACGCCTCTCTCTGTAACAAACCTTATGCGGTTCCGAGCGGCCCACTACCAGATGGTTATAGCTGTCACTATCAGTCTGGCGATATCTCTCTCTCCGTAACAAATTCCATGCGGCTTCGAGCGGTCCACTATCGGACGGTTATCGCTGTCACTATCAGTCTGCTACAGGCTCTATCTATAAAAAGGGATCCTCAGATACGTTTTCTTGAAGCACTCTTCTCCTTTTCGAAATTCTGCCGAACTCTTTTCTGAGCACTCCATTTCTGTTGGCCAAAGAGCTGACTTGATCGTCGGAGGATCCTGCTGGAGCCACCACCACCGACTTCGGACGGAACTTTGTTTTGCAGGTCACTGACGGCGACATCTTCTCCAACTCCAGCTCGATCCGACGTTGATCAGATTCTGCACCAACAGAATTGGCACCGGAGGAAGGGACCTCTGTTTTTGAGGTACTCTTGTTCTTAAAGGAGTGCTCAGTCAATCCTGTGGATCTTCTTCTTTAAGGTTCATCTTCATCCTCTCCCTTAATTCTGAGAAATACCTCCAAAGAGGGCGACTATCCGGAGATCTACCGCTTCTGTCATTAGATTTGGGCCAGATCCGTCTGTCCCTGCTCCATCGTCGGCGCTTCAACCTCCTCCACCGACGGTCGTGGTAGATCCGGAGCAGTTTAACCTGTTGATGCAGCAGGTTCAGAGCTTCACCGAAATGGTGCAGTCCATGTGGCAGCCTCCGATGGCGGTTCCATCAGGAAACCCACCGTCGGGATGTCAGGAACCGATCCCAAGGAGGAGCATTTGGGCTAGCATGCTCGTCGCCCCTAGACCCCTGGAAAGGAGAAACAGAGAGCAGAGGATCCTTTCTCGGATCATGATTCTTCTCCGGAAGGGACCTTCCCCATCCACAATCGGAAGCCTTCTAAGATCTGCAATCGAGATGACGTCCTCGATCAGAAACTGCGGAAGATGGATCAACGGATTGAGGGACTCCGCCACGTCGCCTCGGTTCATCATGACGACGTCTGCACCGATCCTCCTTTCTCTTCCTAAATTATGCACGAGCCCGTTCCGTCAAACTTCAAGCTCTCCTAATTTGAAAGCTACGACGGAATTTCTGATCCGGTCGATCATCTGAAAGCCTTTCGGACCATGATGATGCTCCATGGCGCACCAGATGTCATATTATGCCGAGCTTTCTCATCTATCTTAAAGGAAGCAGCAAGAAACTGGTACTCGGCGTTGAAGTTGGGTACGATCTTCTCCTTTGACTAGATGAGCCATCAGTTTGTGGCTCATTTTGTTAGCAGCCGGCGTTTCCGTCGAGGTTCGGATTTTCTGATGAATATCAAACAGGAGGGAGAATCTATCCGGGCTTATGTCATCCAGTTTAATGCTGCTGTATTGGAGGTCCGGAACCTGAACTAGTCTGTTGCAATGGCCGCACTCAAGGGCAGCCTTCAGAAGAATGATTTGTTGTTCTTCTTGGAGAAGTATCTCAGAAACTTTGTTGATCTGCTAGCTCGGACTGAGGGATATGCCCGAGCGGAAGAAGCCTTCAAGTTGAAGGATGAGGAAGCCGCAGGAGAACGGCATAGGCTCGCCGCTGATGGAGGGCCGAATGAAGTTCAGCCGCGCTCATGGACTCCCCCTGAGCGCAAGTGAGTTCGAACTCCTCGAGCTCGTCATCAAAGGAGCCCCGACAGAAGGGCGCGAATAAGTTCTCCCTCCGGAAGGTTCCACAACTATGCCTCCCTTAATGCTCCTAAAACTCAAGTTCTGATGGAAATCAAGAATCAACTATCAAGACCAAAAGAATTACGATCTCCCCCAAACAAGTGCAATCGAAGCAAGTACCGTCTCTACCATCGTGACCACGGCCACGACACTGAAGAATGCATTCAACTCCAAGACAAAATCGAGGAGCTCATCAGGAGAGGTCGGCTGGGTCGATTTCTCAGACGCCGGTCTGAAGCAAGAGTAAATCGGTCAAGGGCGCTGCCGCAGCCAGAACTACCAATGAGGGAGGAACAATAAGGAGATCGGCCGCCTCGGCATCATCAATACTATCTCTGGGGGACTTATTGCTTCGGCAAGCCGCCATCCCTCAGCCTCAAAGTCAGGGGAAGCTTGCCCCAAATTGAAAAGGTTAGTATGAAATAGAGGAGATTGTCCGGACCGAAACTTATCGTCTGAAGGAGCTCGGAGAAACAACGCTCCCACGACCTTGAAATTTAGAAAATCTGAGAATATACTGCCAGTAATTTTTCTTCAATAAAACTCCATTTCAATATTATTATTTTTTGGTACAAAAACTATGTGATGATAGGGAAGAAGCAATCAATAGTGGCAATGTTAGGAATAGGAGGAGAATCTCGTCCTAACATGAGCAAGTCGAAGTCCTTCAACCTCGGCTAGAGATAAGATCTCCTCCGAGCTTCAACGTCAACAGGAGATAAGATCTCCTTCAACCTCGGTTGGAGATAAGATCTCCTCCAAGCTTCAACGTCAACAGAAGATAAGATCTCCCTCAAGCTTCAACGTCAACGTCAACAGGAGATAAGATCTCCTTCAACCTCGGCTGGAGATAAGATCTCCCCCGAGCTTCAACGTCAACAGGGGATAAGATTTTCTTCAACCTCGGCTGGAGATAAGATCTTCCCCGAGCTTTAACGTCAACGTTAACAGGGGATAAGATCTCCTTCAATTTCGGTTGGAGATAAGATCTCTTCCGGAGATAAGATCTTCTTTAATCTCGATCGGAGATAAGATCTTCTCTGAGCTTCAATGTCAACAGGAGATAAGATCTCCTTTAATCTCGATCGGAGATAAGATCTCCTCCGAGTTTCAATGTCAACAGGAGATGAGATCTTCTTCAACCTCGGCTGGAGATAAGATCTCCTCCGAGCTTCAATGTCAACAGGAGATGAAGATCTCCTTCAACTTCGGCTGGAGATAAGATCTCTTCCGAGCTTCAACGTCAACAGGAGATAAGATCTTCTTTAACCTCGGTTGGAGATAAGATCTTCTCCGAGCTTCAACGTCAACAGGAGATGAAATCTTTTTCAACCTCGGCTGGAGATAAGATCTTCTCCGAGCTTCAACGTTAACTTCAACAGGAGATAAGATTTTCTTTAACCTCGGCTGGAAATAAGATTTCTTTCGAGCTTCAACTTCAACGAATGTAGGGTCCGGAAAAGGACTTCGACAGTCGCCTTTTTGTACTTTCTTCCTTCGAATTTCGAACTCGAAAGTGGGGGGACTATTGTTGGGGATAAATTTCGCTCCCACTGAAGTCCAGTCTGATGCTTAGCCTAATGCAATTGGTAATCACGGAAGGGCTTCGATCAGAAATTCTTTCTCCAGCGGTCGAACCCCAGCTGAACTCCTCCAGAAGCCGAATCCCTTCCGGATCTCTCCTTCAGTCGGATTCCTCTAGGAGCCGAACTCCTTCCGGACTCCTTCAGTCGGATATCTCCAAGAGCCGAACTTCTTTCGGATCTCTCCTTCAGTCAGATTCCTCCAGGAGCCGAACTCCTTCCGGATCTCTCCTTCAGTCGGATTTCTCCAGGTGTCGAACTTCTTTCGGATTTTTCTTTTAGTCGGATTCCTTTAGGAGCCTGAACTTCTCTGGAATTGATATATGTCAAAGTTTTTCACTAACTAACGTCTGCTTCCTTCGAACTATAGTTATTAAATCTCGACAAACGGTCACTATTAGTTTGGCGACATTTCTCTCTCCGTAACAAACTCCATGCGGTCTCGAGCGGCCCACTACTGGACGGTTATGGCTGTCACTATCAGTTTGACGACACCTCTCTCTCCGTAATAAATCCCATGCGGCACCGAGCGGTCTACTATCGGATGGTTATGGCTGTCACTATCAGTTTGCTCTATAAAATGGGACCCTCAGATACGTTTTCTCGAAGCACTCTTCTCCTTTCCGAAACTCTATCGAACTCTTTCCTGAGCACTTCATTTTTGTTGGCCAAAGAGCTGACTTGATTGTCGAAGGATTCTGTCGAAGCCACCACCACCGACTTCGGACGGGACTTTGTTTTGCAGGTCACCGGCGGCGACTTCTTCTTCCCCAACGCTAGCTCGATCCGGCGTCGATCAGATTCTGCACCAACAGTATCCCAATAAAACTTTCTCTAGTGCTTCTCCTCTATAAATTTGTACTTACTTTGATCCATGCACCCCACTCAAATTTCATAACATTGCTGCACTTTCATCTATTAGAGAATAATTTAGATTTCTTTAAGTCTTTTTATCTTATTATATTATATGTAAGGATTGCTTTTAACAAGTTAAATTAATTGCTTGAACATTTGATAGTTCTTTTTTTTTTTTTTTTGAAAAAAAAAAAAAGCTGTATGTGTCCAGATGATAGATTATCTTGTACAAACGAGTGTCAAAGATATATAGTTCACCAGCTGTGACTTTGGAGCTCTTCTTTGTTATTCGATCGACCTCTTTATTTAAACTTGCTAAATTTCAGTATTATCATGCTAGGTATGTGAAGATTGCATTGGAGAAAGAAAAAGCTGCGAATTGATTAGGAAGCTCAACTATTGTGATGAAAATATATGTGTATATCTTGTGCGTGGAAAAGATGCTCCCAGATCTATTAAAGAAGCTTCCTTAAATATTTTTGAGCCAGATCGTCGCACTTCCAAGCGTTCTAGAAAAACATCATTTGGGAATTCAATAAATTTGAAAGTCTCCGGTTCCACATCCATCTACCAGTTAAAAATGATGATATGGGAAGCTTTTGGGGTATGTCATTCAATTATAACAGCATATGTTATGACCACAATGTAGAGCTTGCTTTCTTAGTTCTTTATGATGGCTGCAGTAATATCTTTTTTGTTGATATTCCCAGACATGATGGAATTCATTTTTAGCACCATGAGTTATTTGGTATTCTAAATTGTTGTCTTGTGGGAAATTAGATCTTGTACTTTTTTCTTAAAATAAGAAAAGGAATAATTGATTATAACAGAAGGGATAATTGATTAGGGCTGTTTTCTTGAGCATGTTATACGTAAATCCTTGTTAGTGTTGGACATTGATGATCATGGCGTCTAATGATGTTCAGAGGAAAAATATAGAACTGTTGCTGGACTTTGGGAGCATAATCAAAATTTCCCAGCAATCATGTTTTCGTGTCATCATTCCTCCAGCATCTTATGCTATATTTTCATCATTGACCAATGTCTTTTTGAATGCTGCATGCACTGTCTTTTTTTTTTTTTATAATTTTTTTGTATTTATGAATTTAGAGGTTGCATTGGAGACATTTGCAATATGTGTCAGCTTCTTGCTTGCTTCAAACATGGCATGATTTGACTTTGAAATGCCTTGAAAGCTATGAATGTTAGCATCAAGTTTTGTGGTTGAGGCCTTTTGTTTTACTTTTTCATTTTTTTTTGCTGCTTCAGCAACAGCAGAAAGCAACAATGATAGGTTTTTCTGTCTGAATTTCTTCTCTCTCTTTCTCTCTCTCTCTCTCTCTCTCTCTATATATATATATATATATATATATTTCATGAAGAAGGTGCTGCCTTTTCAACGTTCACATGCTTTTATGTGGCATTTTGCATCCAACATTTCAGTTCCATCATGTGCATAGCAAACTCATGCCAGTTTTTCCAGTGCTAATTTGGAAAATGTATATCCTTCACTACTAGAGTGGGGGAAATTATTATATGCAGAATGGTACCTGTATAATCATAATAGTTACATGGCCACAGGTTTCCAAACTATTGATGTTACACTTGTTGCAGATTATAATAAAAGAAACACTTCATGTAAATTTATTCATCCTTCGTACATTTTTTTGCCTATTTCTTTTTTAAAAAATTCTATCTTCTTTTCCATTTTTACTATCTCTAAACTATTTTTTTTGTAGCTGGTATGATGCATGTCCAAGACCTGTTTACAGTATACATTCTGATATTCTGGTTGGTACTGAATATCGGCTATGGCTGCTACCACAAAATTCGTATTGCTATGGCAACTCTTGTTCATCCAAGCAATGTAGTGGAAATGAAAATGAATAAAGATAGCCATTCAAAATCTTGTCCTATTGGAAAAATATTCTGTCTTTCAGCGGTTGGTATTTTGGCAGGAGATGTAATGAGAGCTATTGACCCATACTTTATTGCTCTATATAACTTATCACCTTATTGTCTGAAATTGGCCTTCCCACCACCACTGTAGCGGTGTTTCCCTTCTCTGTGATTTCACATATGAATGTTAATTGGATACTTATGGCCCGCAGCCATTTGTTTCTATTATTTCCCAAGTTGGTTGCCAATATCTGATAAATTTGTTTACTCTTTTCTTCAGTATATAGCTGACTTTTTGTGCTCCATTGCATAGTAATCTGGGAGCAATGACATTATGGTTATGTTATTACTTCTGTTGCCTTGAGCCATGGTTGATTGTGAATGGTCGCATTAAATTTTTTTCCTATATTTAAATTTTTGATTTACAAATCATTTTTTGTAATTGATAAAGAGCTAGTGGTTTAGGATCCCAAGTCATGGAGGTGTCTGTTGCTGTTGCAGAGGACACATTGTAAATAGAACATAATGAATGCTTGGTCAACCTCTGCTTTTGCTGTTTGGTTATTGGTAGGTGATTGTTTTCATTGCTATATTTTGTTTTGTATTTATTTGTGCATGACACATGTTGTAAAAAATAGTCTTAATTAAAGATGTCAGAAAATAGATGATTGCTCTGTTGGGATTGGGCGGAAAGCACTGGACTGTGGAGGTTGGGGGCCTAAAGATTATTATTGAAACAAGATATGTGGGATGTGATTTTAATGGCTTAAAAAATGAGAATTATATTTTACTTGCTATCTTGGAACAAAAAATAATAGGAAATAACTATAGATATTTCCAGGAAGAAAGGGGGAGTTCATGAAGAGTGGAGGTGCTTCTAGAATTGTGTTGCCAGTGCTTGCTCTTGATGTTGGAGGAATCATGTAAGGCAGCTATTAGACTCGTGATGTTGTATGGTTTATGTTGTTGGGTAAAAAAGAGCATCCAAACACAAGCTAAATATCATCGTATTAATGTTGTGGGGTTTGCATTTTTTGGAACATTAGTTTGATAGAAAAAGCAGCAAGTGCAACTAAGGAAACAAAATAATAACAGATAAAGTGATGGTATGCCAACTTGAGATGGTATGGCCATGTTGATGAAGAAGGTTTAGAGGTTCTAGCAAGGAGTTGAGCTTAAAATTATGTACAATTTCTATAACCTGGATAGAGTGATTCATAAAGTTGATTCCATAATTATGGTGTTAAATTTTAAGTCTTTCATTTTGGCACATTTGTCTTTTGTGCACTGTACCTTGTAGGTTAAGTGGGCTAGTCACTATACATCTTTCCTATTGTGACTGTCATTTTAATTTTGATTAAGTGTTTCAGACGCCTTCTGAATATCATAAGAGATTCCCAACATATCATAAGATTTGTGTTCTTGAAAATCAGCATTGCGTGATAACACATTATTTATGGATGCCATTATTTGCATACAATTTTGAATATTTATTATAGCCAAAACAAAAGCTTCCTATTTCTTTTGCTTTATACTTTTGTATAAAATCCTCCCAATTCAAGCATGTAAACATATGCATGCATCATAGAGTCTCTTCCATATTCTTGACTATGTCTTCATTAGATGAAAACATTCCACAGTTATATTTAGTTAAAAGAATGTTTGTTTATGTTGTTTGAGCTGCAAAATTAATATTATCGTTACTTTTCTAAAAATATATCATCAAACATTTGAAGGTTGTTAAGGAGAACCAGAAGCTTCACAAAGGGAATGTAGAGATTGAAGGTGATTCTGCTACTCTTGCTGATAAAAGTATATTCCCTGGAGATGTTCTTTGGGTCACAGACACTGAGATCCATGAGAATCGTGATATAGCCGGTAATACAGTCATACCAGTCAGCATTCTTGGAAAGGAAAATATGCCTATGTGCAGGTGGTTTATTTTACCTCTCTTTCTTGTTTATAGATGAACTTTCCGAACAAAAGATTGACTTGCAACAAGCTGAGGAAGGCTTCCGAGGAACTCTTTTGACATCAGATGTGTCAGTTCAGGCTTTTCAGGATACATCATCTGGTTGATTGCTGTTTGTTTTGAACCAAGCAACTGGTGCTTCAACCTTTGGTAGTAACTTTCAGAAACAAGCATGATCCTGGGCCTTCATGTTGTCTGTATAAAGGTGAGATGAGTTGTCTTCTCTAGTTCATCTGTTTTAAAGCTAATATTTTAGGTTTCATTTTGCACTGTTTCCAGTTCTTTGTTTTTAATTACTTCTGTTTTGATTTGAATTTTCTTTCTCATCATAGAGCCCTATAGAAATGATTTTCCATATTAATGACGTTAATAATGGCCATAATACTATTCCTGAAAAAAGAATCAAAGACTGAAAATCACTAGGGAGTGCAGTGTTGATAATCTCCATACTTTGAGCCTCTATCTAACCCAATTTATCCTGCTTCATGCCAAAAATGGGAATGATTTCAGTTCAAGATCCCTAGTGTGTTGGATTTGGATCTTGTGGGAATAGGCCTGACCTGGTTGGACCTGATAGGACCCAACCGAAAATAGTTCGTTGATCTGATTCTGGACTGTTAGATGTGCATGATGTGGATGTTACTTGAAAGAGGCCCAACGCGACCTAAGTGAAAAGCAGATGGGTCAGATCTAGATGTAGGTTGCCCAAGGTACAAAATCATTAATATTGTTGTATATGATATTATAAGCTTATAATATAATTGTACAGATGTACACATAATATGTAGATGCATTACATAATATGTTAGAAAGTTACAAAATTTGTATAAGCATATAATCTAATAATAGTATTCTTACAAGGCAAACTACTCTATAATATTCTTTTGTTTATTACTATACAGTCCTTTTCCTCGTTAAGGGGGAGAAGCAAAACGAACTAATTAAAAGTGGGTTTATATACTTGAGCAATAAAAAAAGTTCATATGGGATTATGACTTAAACAGAGATATTATTGACTGTATTTGTCATGACCGAAAACCAAAAGAAATTAATATTCGTGAATGTGACCGATAACAATCTAATAACAAAATCATAATCCATAAATTATAACATTCTTTAAATTATTTCAGCAGTAAAATAACATTTGGAAATACTTTCAAAGTTACTACAACCTCAAACTGCAAAAAAACCACTAAAATCTTTAAAAGATGTCTTAATCCTAAACACTACCTAAAATTTAGAATTTGTCTCTCAGAGTTTATATTAAGCATAAGCAAATAATAGTCCCTTGACCCTAAGGTGAGCAACATAAAAGGAAAAATAAACTGAAAAACTTTTCAAGCTGTTTCCAATAAATTGGTCATCTGTCCTTCATGAGCTATTATTAAAGGACTAAACTTCATCCTCAATCTATAAGAATAAGGAATACATAAGCAAAATCATCCAATAAGTAGATATTCATAACATATTAAATAGGCTTATGTTGAAAGGTAGAAGTTTAATAGGAGAAAAAAAGGAAGAAACCAAATGACATATATTTATTAGAATCAAATTGGAGATGAGATATAAAGTTCGATGAAGGAAGATCAATGATAAACAGATGCAAACAAACTAAGTATTAATATCAAAGAATTCATACTGAATTCATCTTTTCTCCATATTAACAAAGAAATAGGTTAAACCATATTAGACTAAATATGAAACAGACTATCAGTTGGGTCACACAAACTCCCATGAGCACATAATTTTCCTTGAGTAGGGGCACTTACAAATTGTACTCCTTATTGAATAGGGTACACAGACTTCCCATAACTTTATGGTACAGAGCATCAATACTGAAGGCTAACAATTCGGTCCCTGTTAGCCGGGACAATAGTCATATAATCCTGACCTGAGCATATACAAATCACATATTTATATCACATCAAATCACACATAAGCTGTAAGAATTTTGAGACACATGGAAGAGTTTTGAAAATTAAGTATGCACTGTAAGCTTTTTTTTTTTAAAAAAAAAACATTAATGGTATCATAAAATAACGGCATAGTCAAAGAAAGGGAGATGAAAGTTATGCCATGAGTGTCTGCTTACCATTCTCACTCTTGTACATCAGTCACTAATAGTCTCCAAATAAGCTCAAATAGCTTTCAATTATGTCCTTGAATGAAAATCATTTAAAAACTATTAAGAAGAATCCAAAATTGCCTAATCTCACTTAGACTAATTAGCTTTACTACTTTAAAGATTCTTTATCATGGAAACCCTTAATTAAGGCTTTCTATGGTTCAATAGCAACTTTATCACAACCCCAGAGAATTCTTTAGCCTCTAGGCGATCAATGCATACACTAAAAATGGTTACATCTATTATTACTACAAATCTGTCATTGCTGGCAGTAAAGAATGCTTACTATGAAAAGTTGGCCTACAATTGTTTTCTTTCTTTAATTAAATCTGGAAGTAGTGAACATATAGGCCTTCAATCCATAAAAAATTGGTTCTAAAATCTATATCTAGCCTGGAAGAAAAATCCCTAATTCAAGTATACTACCATGCGGTGCAGCTGCTCCAACCCCTGAAAAAAAGAATTATATCTTGGCATTTTTTAGATTTAGAGTTCTATACACTGAAGCAGTACATAAAAATTTTATGGTAAATGTCAAACTCCAGGGCAAGCAACGCAAGGGTTCAGTTGAATTTATTCACCATTGCCTACAATAAGTACCAATCTAATTTCTACTCTGAGAATCCTAATGGTTGACCCTCCTTTTAAAGGAAAAAAAATCAGAAGAATAATCTCCCCAATAAGTTATGAAACGATACATTCCTTAATTAGTCAAGCCATCTACAAGATTTTCTTCTTCCAAAACCAAGATTTTGTCCTTTGAATCCTTTCCAACTCTTGTTCCTCCCTTTTAATCTTCCTTTTAAGGCTGACCATTCCTTTCCTTTTTCCCCTCAAATTCAGTACAAAGAACAATAGGATTTCCCAGAATTTCTTAAAGTTTAAAATTATTATGAAATATTAAAAAAATCAGTTTGGGTTCAATGACAACCCGTTAACCCATCATAAACCGCTGTAATGGCTCTGCACAGAAGACCAAATTTCAAAAGTCATTAATTAGTTGTTTTAAGTCCAAATATGCTAAAATTAATGCCCACTTAGAAGCTCTTGAAGTCTACTTTGATGAGTAACTGGTTTCACTCAAAAATTCTACATGGTTTTTTAGTTATGGTCAATCAGAGGTTTTTGGATCAAATCCTTTGCATGTACCACTAAACCTTAAATCCTAGGCTAATGCCACCAGTTCTTGATAACCTTAACAAATACAAATTGAACACATTCACATAAATATAAATAAAATAGAAATAAATAAAATATAATATTAATTTTAGAAATGTATGGGGTGTCATAATATTCCAGCCAATTTTTTGCTCCCTATCCTTTGTTCCTCCCCTCTTTGCTCTGTTTTCTGTGTTCTTGCCTCTCTCTTCCTGCACTCTGCCTCCACGGAACCCTTCTTGTGGCCTCAGCATCTACCACTGCTGCTGCACTTTGTCTCTAGCCTTCCCAACTGCCACCATTGAACCCTCCACCCTGATTGCTGACCATGGTTAGTATCTTCTTGGACCTGGATTAGTTTTGCTGGTCACCACTAATGCCTCTTCTCTATCTCCTAATTCACCTTTACCCTTCTGTTCTGTGTTCTGCTGATGTTGTCTCTCCTTTCATAATTTTTATAGAAGAAATAACAATAGTTTTAAAAATGTAAATTTGTATCAAATAAAAGCTTAATATTAGTAATGTTTTTTATTTCAATTTAGCTGCAAATGGGTCAGAGAGATTTTAATGGTTCACTCCACAATTAGTTCGATCAAAACATGAATTTACTACATGAGCACCATACAGCTGTGGCAGCAGCAATGGGTAATGGTGGTGATAATGACGGGCATGAATAGCAGTCAATGAAATGGATGATTCCAGTATGCTGGAAATTAGGTTCTGACAGATCTTTGGACTCCTGATTCCTCAATCTTCTTGCATGGAGGTATTGTATGAATGGTGATACTTGCTGTACTAAGAAGTCTTCTAAGTCAATTATTCTATGTCATTTCTTGAAGTCAACCTCAATTTTTTGAATTCCATTGGAGCCTTGATATTTCAATAAGCATTGTTGATTTTTATATGTTCATCATCATTGAACTTTCCAATATCTTTGGTCAACCTTTGAACATAATCATCTCTGTTTCAAGTAGTTGTTTCACTTCTCTTCCAATAAATTGTCTAAATGATGCTACATTTTCTTTTCTAAATACTACCCTCTGTTTTTGGACATGTTATGGTCTCAGCTACTGTCCAGTGTTGGCAGTGCTGGGTTGGTCAAGCTTTCTGTGATAGTTTTTCCTGTCAGTGCATTCTCTCTCTCTCTCTCTCTGTGTGTGTGTGTGTGTGTGTGTGTGTTTGTTTGTATTTTCAACCTGGCATCCTTAGCTACCCGCTTATGTTGATCTCGTTACTTGTTAGCACTGGCAACAGTGGCACTGCAAGTGACTGGCCTCCTTTTGTATTTTCAAGCTGACATCCTTGGTTACCTATCTATGTTGATCTCTTGTTATTAATAGTTCTGGCAAAAGCTGCACTGCAATTGACTGCTGCCCATCTCAAACTAAGATGGCAGTAATTACTAATTAAATATGGCTGCTTCTCAAATAGTGGTAGAAGTGCTCCAGATATTTGTCCTGTTATTGGAATTTTTCCATCCTATCATCTGATGTTGTAGTAAAATGGAAAACATATGCTGATATGAGAAATTCTAGAGGAACTGTGTAGGACAGGTTGTGGCAAGTCATAATGGATAGGAATGGGTGTATCAAGGCAGTGGGTTAAAATGGCAAAGTAATGAATGTAGCTTTAGCAGGTAACTTGAGGCAGAGTATGTGTTTCACCAACTAGGCTAAATCATTATACACTAAACTTTATCTATAGGTATATGCTAATGAAGGTTAAGTCATTCGAAATCCTATGGGACCTATATACTTGTGCTCTCTCTCTCTCTGGCCATCGATTATGTTGTTTTTAATTCTTCCATTTTAATTTTGTAGGTGTGTAAGATTGGTGAAAATTGGAGACACTGAAATCTCTTTACATGTGCGGATCAGGGCTTCAATTCTTGTACTTGAGTTGTGACTTGTGAAAGCATAGGCTGCCATTTTTCTACCTGACCTCTGTAATTAGCCATCTCAAGAGAAGTAAAGAAGGGAGATGGCTCTTCTATAATTGTTGTCAGGGGATTTTGTTGTTTGCACTCTCCGTAGCCATAATGCATTTATACTGGGGTTTCAAACTTTCTTACCGTTTATATTATCTGCCCTCTTCTGTTAACCATGAGGATGCTTTTCATTCCGATGGAATAAAAATTGCCTTGTTTGTTAAAATGCTGAGGTCCAAATCCAATTCAACAAAAAAGAACCAACTATTAGAATGGATGCAGAAATGGCGTTGAGCTTGATGTTGCAACCCAGCTGCAGTGGTAAACAAACACATGTAAATGATTCGAAGGGCTGAAACTGGAGATGATGGGGAAGTGCAAGCTTGTCGACGTTGCTGGATATGAGCCTACCTATGACTTTGTTCACGTCCACAATGTTTCTCCAAGCTGAGTCCGATATGGCGAGATAGAGCACGGGAACAGGCTGTACAGATTTGTCGTGCAAGTGCAACAAACCTTGCAAGCATAGCTCGACTTAGGATTATATGTGCTTTTTGCAGCGTTTATTTTCCTGAAATTATAAAGAATATGGAGCCACCTATTTACAGATTAAATTGGAGAGGCCATTGAGCTCGGCAATGTAATTTAAAACCTCCACAATTCAACTCTAATCTCTGAAAACACAATGAAGCGCAACTTTTCTGGGAAAAGGTTGCCTGTCTTTGCTTTGAATATGATGGTACTTTGAATTCGATAATATGTTACGTGCGACTGCAAGTGTTAGGATGTGATCTATATCATGGGAACAGCCAAAGCAAAGTGCATGCCACGTACGTACTTGCTGGAAGTTCTCATATCGGATGTCAAATGTTTGTAAGTGTTTCTCATGTACCAAATTCTTGCATCTAACTTGAAATCTTTGTTTCCAACTACAATACAATCTTTTACCTAAGCAGTTCATTTCATTTTGCATATCCTGATAACTAGAAATAATCATCTATGCATGTGTGAAACTATAATTTTTAAGTTATATCTTAGGCTTCTAGTTCTTTTGATAATTAAAAAAGGTATGAATTTAAAAAAGATCTTCGTATTTGTCCCCATATACAAACAATTTTATTGCTGAACCTGAAGCATTGAAGAAATCGGAATTGACAAAAGAGTATAATAGCAAATATGACAAAATAGTTTCGTTGGAATATACGTGGCATCAGAACAATTAAAGGATACTGTCAGGGTCTCATGTTGGATATAAGTCCTTATTAGTGTTTCTTGTGCGATAAATAAAACTAGATGGTCCGGAATTCTTCAATATAGCTTAAATTCTTTGTTGCCACTTAGAATATAGATCTTTACCTGACCAGTCCATAAAAGTTTCTACGTCCTACTCCGACTTTATATAATCATGTATGTTCTCCATCGGCAAATAACAAGCCAAAGAACGCATCGCCAACAAAAACTTCCTCAGTGGATCCAAATCGAAGATGGTCTCAGGTGGTCCAAGAGCAGAAGAAGTTTAGATGGAAGATGACAAAGACTACAGAGGCCTAGATCGAGCAACTGGAGCAGAGATTCTCTAAGATCATCTCATTTACAAAGGATGAAGTCAAAATGACGGCTCAACGACTCAACACTGCTCTGATAGGTAAGTTCTTAGGGAGGGGTTTTCCTATAGAATTTGTAGAAAAAGAAATGAGGACACGATGAAATTTACAAGAAAAATTTCACGTCTGCAATGTCTGAGGGGTTGCTATTGTTCCAGTGCCCTTCAGAAGAGGCCAAAAACCGGATCTTGATGAAAGGGCCTTGGTCCCTGGTGGGGCAACTTCTAGCCCTGGTGGAAACCAAAATTTAGGCCAGGAAGGGACACTATCAATCAGATCAGGCTGTGGCTCCGGCTCTTGAACCTACCTTTGGAGCTTTGGGAGGAAAGTAAAATTCTAAAAATAGCCTCTCAGGCTGGCATTCCCTTGTTTCTAGATGACTGGACTTTAAATTCTACCAGAATGGGATATGGGAGAGCCTGTGTGCTTTTAGATGCCTCCCGCCCAATTTGCCCAGGAACAAGAATTATGATTCATGATGAGGTAATGGAGCAGCAATTCTCTTATGAAGAGCTGCCCGATATTTGCTACAAATGTGGACGAATAGGGGTAACTCTGGATGTTTGTGATTGTTCATCAAAGGATGATAATGAAGATGATATTTTTGGCCCTTGGATCAAAACCCTTTCTCCCAACCTAGCTCTAAGAAAGATCCTATAAACCAAGCGCCAGCTATTAATAGACTAGCACAGGATTGGCTTCAACCAAAGAAGCCCATGAGATGTGGTTATATGGCGGAGAAAGAGGTTGAACCGCCCATGAGATGTGGTTATATGGCGGAGAAAGAGGTTGAACCTATGGAAATTCAAACCCCCTCTAAGTTCTCCCAACTATCGGAGGAAATTAACGAACATGATCAAGAAGCGATAGATATGGAGTGCACGAACTTAATGATATTTACTGCTGATCTAAACAAATCTGAGAGAGTAATGGTGAAACATAAAAGATCCCCAAAAAAGCAGCATACCCGTTCATCCTCTTCGTCTCCACTGCAAGCAAAAATATTGGTAAGCAAATCCAATGAAGAGGGAGTGGTG
This sequence comes from Cocos nucifera, assembly GCA_006176705.1. NCBI lineage: Eukaryota > Viridiplantae > Streptophyta > Magnoliopsida > Arecales > Arecaceae > Cocos > Cocos nucifera. The sequence goes on along the minus strand of QRFJ01002213.1, from coordinate 169,492 downwards.
GATGAGGGGGCCTCTACCTCTGGTGTGCTCAAAAATAAACCAACCGTGGTCAAGGTATGGAAACCAATTAACACAGCTGGCTCAAGAACCTCTTGGGAACATGGGGGTCAGGACGAAGGGTAAGTGGAAGTGTACAAAAAGGAGCATAGGCTGACACCTTCTACTCAACAGATGACCATGTCCTCCCATAAGAAAATATGCCAAAAGCTTCAATCAAATCTTCATGGTAATATTGCCTCGAATGTTCTTGTTAATGTTCCCATTCTCTTACAAGAAGAGGATAAACTACAGGCTACCATCAAGGCTGACTCTCGAGGAGAGGGTCAGCATAAGGAACCTTCGGAATGAAGGTGATTGTGTGAAATTACTGGGGAGCGGCAAAGCCCCCTTTTGTTAATTATGTTAAAACTCTATTAAGACAGCATAATCTAGATATGATGCATTTTTTGGAAACCCGTTTAGCCGAATCGGCTGTTAACCAAATCCGCAGGTTGTTTTGGTCAAGCTTGGGAATTATTTATGATTCCTGCGGTTGGGTTATCAGGTGGAATCATCATTATTTGGAAAAAGTCTTTTGGATCTATAGAATTTTATAGTCTTAATTGGCATATAGCTTTTGATTGAATATCATCGAGCCAAGGTCCTGTATGGATACTTGGAATTGTGTATGCTATAGTACTAATGTTCTTCAAAGACGAATTATATGGTCTCAAGCTCAGAAAGTGCTGAGGCTTCAGGTTCCTATGCTTTTGGTGGGAGACTTTAACTACGTTCTTATAGCTTCGGATAAAAAAAAAAAAAAAAAAAAAAAAAAAAAGGGAAAAAGCCTTTTGTGTCAATAGAGAGGCTAGAGAATTTCATATTTTTTTTTCGCTCTACTGATCATATTGATCTTGATTTTTTTGGTCCTTCATATACTTGGTGTAATAATCATCTGGGTGCAACTAGAGTTTGAGAGCAGATTGATCAAGCATGTGCTTCTAATCTTTGGCTAAATTTTTATTCGAAATCCTTTGCACTCATCTTGCTTAGTTTGCTTCGGAGACCATTGCCCCCTTCTCCTTGATATAATCGTCAAAATCAATAGGGGACCTCACATATTCTATTTTGAAAAATTTTGGCCGACTTACCCTAAGATCGGGGAGCTTATCCAACGTGGACTGGCTACGATAATCACTCTCCCATTGATAGAATTCCATTGCTTTTGAAAAAGGTTCGCCATGCTTTAATTTCTTGGAAATACTCTATTGGCAATTTGTACACTCGAGCCCGATAATTATGTAATAATATATACGAACTATAAATCATGGAATGTCAAATTGGTTCCTTACCACCTAATATTCATCATACCTTTCTATCTAACCTTAAGGACTATAACCAAACCCTGAATTATATTGAGCTAATGTGGCATCAGAAATCTCAGATCACTCGGCTAAAGGAGGGGGACTCTAATACAAAATTCTTTCATTGCTCCACCATTCTCCGTAAGAGAAAGAATCATGTGTAAGTTTTAAACTCCCCTCAAGGTGATTCTAGTACCGATCCTGACCATTCAAGGTATGTTAATTAACCATTTTCGGGATCGTTGGAAGGTAGATGAGACTTGTTGGGGATAAAATAACCCCTGCCGAAGTCCTTGACCGCCGACCTCCACTCTGTGGGAATTGCCAATCTTCTCACTAAAAAAGTCCATGTTGCAGAACTTGCCAAAAGCATATTGAAGTCCGGCTAGACGATCTAGGACAGTAAAAAAGAACTATTATTTTACCAACCAATGAATGACAGGGACAAAGCCTAGTTCTCCCGACCTTGATCGATGATGAATCTCGAAGATGGGTGAAGTCTCATATTGTAAACAATGGATTCCTTCAACTGGGTTCCTTTCGGATGGACTTCCTCAACCACGCTTCTTTCGGATGGACTCCTTCAGTTGTGCTCTTTCTGGATGGACTCCCTCAGCCGTGCTCCTTCCAGACGGACTCCTTCAGTCGTTCTCCTTCCGAACGGACTCCTTCAGTCGTGCTCCTTTCGGATGGACTCCTTCAATCGTGCTCCTTTCGGACGGACTTTTCTAGCTGTGCTCCTTCCAGATGGACTTTCTCAGCCATGCTCCTTCCGAATGGACTTTTCTAGCTGCGCTCCTTCTGGATGGATTTCCTCAGTCGCGCTCCTTCCGGATGGACTCCTTCAGCCATGCTCTTTCCAGATGAACTTCTTTAGTCGCGCTTCTTTCGGATGGACTTTTTCAACCATGCTTCTTCCAGATAGATTCTCTTAGCCATGCTCCTTCTGGATGGACTCCTCCAGTCATGCTCTTTTTAGGCGAACTCTTAAATGCACTCCATCCAATTGTGCTTCCTTCAACCGAAGTCCTTCCATTCGAATATTTTTTAGGATGGGCTTCTTCCAGCCAGTCATGGATCCACTTAGCCCATGTTACGTTTGTCAGCTGAGGCCATCGAAAAGGATCTCATCAAACCATTGATTCATGACAACCGCTCCGTGAAGAATGGAGCACAATACTTTAGATTTTAATTTAGGAGGTACTTACCTACACACGATCCAGGAGGCTTCCAAACTCTTTAAAGCCACTAGATATTGCCCCAACAGACCTCGATCGGTTAGAAGTTCACTGCATATACTGAAGTCTTCAACCTACGTCTGAACTCCAACAAATGGATCTCCGTCGTCTATAAGTCATAATAAATGATAATTCATCCTCCATAACAAACTCCATGTGGTCTGAGCGATCTACTATCAGACGGTTACGACTGTCACCATCAGTTTGTTACATATTTTGTCTATAAAAGGGATCCTTCATATTTATTTTTTTCCAAGCTCTTTTCTCTTCTCGTTACTCCTTTATTTTTTGAACACTCTATTCCAATTGGTCAAAGAACTGACTTGAGTATCGGAGGATCCTATCGAAGTCATCTACTTCTGTTTTGGACTTTATTTTGCAAGTTTTGTTGGCGGCCTCACCTTTCCAACTTCAGCTACCTTCAACATTCTCATAGATTTTTGCACCAACAGGATTGATGCTAGAGAAAGGATCCTCTGAGCTTTTGTTCTAAAAGGAGTGCCTAGTCGATCCTATCTCCCTTCTCTCTCCTAATCTTTTGAACCCACTTTCATTTAATCTCTTTTTGCTCCAAAAATACTCCTAAAAAAGATAACCACTTGGCGGTCTACTACTTCTGCCGCTAGATCCGAGCCAGATCCATCCATCCTAACTCTATTGGCAGCACCTCAACCTCCACCACCGACGATCATAGTAGATTCAGAGTAGTTTAATCTACTAATATAGCAGATTTGAGACCTCACTGAAATGGTACAGGCCATGCAACAGCTCTCGATAGTAGCCTAGTCGGAGAGAGCCCTACTAAAACTTCAAGAATTAGCGTAGAGAAGGACAACTTGGGTCAGCAGGTCCGTTAGCTCCAAGAAGAAGAAGCAGAGATCAGGGAGCCCCTGCTTCGATCATGATTCTTCTTCGAAGAAGATTTTTTCTATCTACAGTCGACGATCCTCTGAGATCCACGATAGAGATGACACTCTCGATCAAAAGCTTTAGAACATGAATCAACGGATTGAGGAGCTTCGCCATACCGTCCCGATCCACCATGATGACATCTGCACTGATTCCTCCTTTTTTGCTAGAATCATGCAGGAGCCCATCCTTTCGAACTTCAAGCTTCCTTAATTTAAGAGTTATAATGGAACTTTCAATCTGATCGACCATCTTGAGATCTTTCAAACGATAATGCTGCTCCATGATGCACCAGATGCCATTCTATGCTAAACTTTCTCATCTATCCTGAAGGAAGCAGTAAGAAACTGATACTCGAGCCTCAAGCTAGGTATGATTTTCTTTTTTGACCAAATGAGCCATCAATTTGTAGCTCATTTCATAAGCAGCCGACGTCCAAGATGAGGTTCGGACTTCCTCATCAAAATAAAATAGAAGAAAGAAAAGTTCATCTAAGCTTATGTCAGCCGCTTCAATGCCGCTGCACTGGAGGTCCAGAATTTGGATCAATCTGTAGCTATGGCCGCTTTGAAAGATGATCTTTAGAAGAATAATCTTCTATTTTTCTTGGAGAAAAAATATCTCAAAAATTTTGTTGATATGCTAGTGCGGGATGAAGGTTATGCCCGAGCTGAGGAGACCTTCAAATTGAAAGATGATGAGACCGTGAGAGAATGGCAAGTGGGTAAATCCAGCAAGCCCGCACCCGAAGTAAAGCTGAGTGAAGCTGGGCCGTGCTCCTGAACTCTCCTTGAGTGTAGACAGGCTCAAACTTCTCGAGCTCGTTGATAGAAAAGTTTGGATCGAAGGATCCAGCAGAACTCTCTTTCAGAAGATTCAATAACTATGCTCCCTTGAATGCCTTGAAGTCCCAAGTGCTGATGGAGATAAGGAAGTAGCTGCCAGGGCTGGAGAGGATGCAGACTCATCCAACCAAGTGCAATTTCATCAAGTACTGCCTCTACCATCATGACTATGATCACGATACTAAAGAATGTATCCAGCTTCAGGATGAGATCGAGACACTGATCAAAAGAGGTCGGTTGGATCAGTTTATCAGGCATCGACCAGAGAGAAGAGAAGATCGTCCTAGAGTTCCACCGCAACTTGAACCATCTCAAAGAGATGAATTGCAAAAGGATCAGCCTCCCTTTGAAATCATCAGTACTATTATTGGGGGATATCAGTAGGGAGAGGCCAGTGAGTAGATAGAGTCAACAAAAAAGTAGTAGATTGAAGAACCCATCACTTTCACTAAAGAAAATGCTTAAAAAGTTTAGTTTCTACATAATGATATGATTGTAGTTACTTTAAATATTACTGATTATGATGTATGCCATATTTTAATTGATAATAGAAGCTCTGTTGATGTCTTATTTTATGATATTTTTTCTAAAATATCCATATATGATAGTAGGATGGGTCCGATGAATTTTTCGTTAGTAGGATTCACAGGTGACACAATACTAGTGAAAGGAGTAATAACATTGCCAGTGGTAGTAGGTCGGTACCCAAGACAATCTAGAGCTTATGTTGATTTCTTAGTAGTTAAGGCCTTTTCTGCCTATAATGCAATTCTCGATCGACCTGATTTGAATACACTTCGGACTATGGTTTCAACTTATTACCTAAAAATAAAGTTTCCAACAAGACATGAAGTCGGAGAGGTCAGAGGAGATCAGGCACTAGCTCAATACTGCTACAATATTGCCCTACAGGAAGAAAGACAAGCAGATCCTTATCTAGTAGATGGACTTGATGCCCGTGATGATCTATCTGAAGGAAAAAAAAACCCATCGATAATCTAGAGAAGGTTCCTTTGAATGATGGGAATAAGAAACACACTATAAAGATCAGCTCAAATATGAAAGGAGAAGTCAGAAAGCAGCTCGTCATCTTCTTGCAAAGGAATGCTAATATTTTTGCCTGGGTGCCTACAGATATACCTGGGATTGATGCAGAAGTAATGGAGCATCGTCTCAGCAGAAGAAGCACAAAGCTGGACGACAAGATAGGAGCACGATGCTGTCGTTAAGACACCGTGTTTATCAGTTTAAATTTGACTTTTTTTTAAAATTATGAAGAGAGTAGTAAGTCGGGTCGAATCCACAGAGAGGCAATGATTTATTTCTAAAATCTTTGATTCTTTTATTATTATTATTATTATTTATTATTATTATAATTTTTTTTAAAGAAAAGAAAAGAAGAGTTTTTAAAAATTAAAGTCAAAAAATAGATTTATAAATAAAAGTAGAATTATGCAAAAATAAATTTGGTACTAAGATCTACTATTTAGATCTTAGCAACTACTTGCAATAAAATTAAAAAGCAATAAAGAATAATTAATTTAAAGAGCTAGAATTGAAAAGAATAATGAAACTTTCTTTATTAAATTTAAAACTCAAATACAGAATTTAAATACAAGAAATTAAAAAAAACTTAGAAGGAGATTGCAGATCAGCGTAGGCGTGGAGATGATGTAGAAGACCGGCTCTTCTTCTCAGCACTGCAGCTTTGAAGCAACCTTTAACCCAAAGCTTGACTTCCACCCTATACCTTAGCTTCTCTTCCACTCGATCTCCCCTTTCTTAGAGGCTTAGGATCCTTTTTATAGAGCTAGGAGGGTTGGATATTTATTTCTAAAGGCAATGTGGGACTAATTGCCTTTGTAATCATCAAAATCTGAATAAAGTTTGAATAAAAATAACTCTGATACGATTCTGGTAAGTCTGGTGAAATCTGGCCATTCAATAGGAAATCCAACGGTCCAAAAATCATCAAAAATGGATGCGTATCAGCCCAGATCAGGTCGGATCAATTTCTGACCGTTGGATCATGCTTGATGGAGGAATTCACGCCGTTGATCGCGCGCCTGAGAGTTTGATCGCCATCGGGAGCCTTCTGGACCGTTGGATCGAGGCTGGAATCGAGCGCTGCCGTCCGATGGCGATCCGAGTGAAATCGACAATCGAAAAAAATGCTGACCATCCGATCTTGACCGCAAACAACCACCACCGCACGATCGCGCTTTTACTGTGCCCATGGACCACGTGGACCGGCCATATCGTGCACCGCAACCAATCAGCACCTTTTATTGATAGATGAAAAGACCAAAATGCCCTGTGAGCCACGATGAATTTCCTGTAAACCCTTTAGGGGTCTAGGTCTACCACGTGGCAGGCTCTGATTCGCTGGTGTCTACTGAGCTGGCGGTCTACACTGTGCTGTA
>QRFJ01002213.1:135404-162709 GCA_006176705.1 Cocos nucifera | reverse complement strand
ATCCTTATTTTGTCTTCCCTTTCCATTGAGGACAATGTCAATTCAGTTGGAGGATAAAATTCAAAAAAAAAAAATAGAGAGAGAGAGAGAAATTTTTTAAAAAAATTATATATATATATAATAATATATTATTATATATAATAAATAATAAAAAAATATATATAATAATTAAATTTTGGTGAACCATATTTCAGGAAAAGAGAATCTTAAGCAAAATAAACTAGAAAAAGTAATAAAGTTAGAAAGTATTAACTAATAATGGTAGCGAGTTAAGAAGCAGATTACTTGGTCAGATCATTAGCAGCCTAGTTAGATCATTTAAAGGCTAATAGCACTTTTAATTGCACATGCACACTAATGAAGCATGGTAAGTGTTGATTATAAGGCTAAATTGAGATTCAAATTATCGCTAAAATTGATGGTTTTATTATACTTCAATAAAAAACTTGAATTTAAGGAAAAGAGCTACCCGCTTATTTTTTTTTTTTTAAAAAAAAAAAAAAAAAAGAAGCAGTGTGAAAGCTACCTTAATTCATGTATTTAATTTAGAAGTATATAGAAAACTAACCAAAATAAGTGATAAAAGAAGATTCATTTATCCCTTAAATCAACATCCAAATGCTAAGTTAGTATTCACAAAACTAGTGCTGAAAATCTTAGATGAACTCTAAGAAAGTTTCTGATTCAATCTATCATGAAATTTACTTTTGAAACTCAATACTTACGTTAGTGATACTATCTAAACTTTTGATCTTAAAACCTAGAGTTATTTCTTGTGAAGAAGATCTCAATGAATATATGGTACTTTGATTTAAATTATTTTTTTTTCTTACTCAGGACGAGCACAGCTTAGATTGGGATTTGATAAGTATTAATAAATTCACATAAAAGTATTAATTTATTAATTAATTTATATTAATTTTTAAGAATTATTAATCAATTTATATATAATTTTTAAAAAATTCATATTTTCATTAATTAAAAAATTAATTAAAAAATAATAAAAATTAAAAAATAAAATTTTATTATCAATGGAAAGAGCTCATTTTTTGATCACAACGAAATAAATTTTGAGTAAAACGAAGCTAAAATGAAAAAGATATGAATTTCTAAAGAAATAAAATAAAATAAAAATAAAAAAATAAAAAAAATAAAAAATAAAAATATGGCTCAAGCCGCCACGCCGCAGCAGCCAGCGCGTCCAGACGCGCCCAGCCAAGCCGACCAAGCCGCGCGCCAAGTCATCCAAGCTAGCCGACTCAGCCCAAAAAGCCGTCAGGTCGATCTCAAGTTCTCCTTTTTCATCGATCTTCTAAAGATCGACATCATCCAGATCTAATATCTAAGGTGAAAGCGATGCAGAATATGCTGGTCCATGAGTTCTTTAGCCTGAGCTATGGCTCTAGTGCTACGACAGGACTGGACCATTGGTGGAGGATGCCACTCCCAACCTTCTAATGAATCTCAGCAACTATGTAGCTTATATGACAGCATCATATGCCATGATGTACTTCACATCACTAACTGAATAGGCTAAAGTATACTGCTTGGAACCTTTTCAGTAGATTGCTCCTATAATTAAGGTATGATCCGACATTCTCTTACTATCATCTTGTTTTGACTAAAATTAAAATATCCACATATTTTAAGTCAGTACTTCTATATTTGAGTCACTGAACCTTAGTATTTTTGAAATACTTAAGGATTGTCTATACAACCTTTTAGTGGCTCTCACTTGGATCAGACTAGTATCTGCTCACTACCTCTAGTGAGTACACCATGTCTGATCTCGTACATGAAGAAATAAGATGATAGCTAAACCTTTATCCTTGCAATGCTGGAATGCCATTCTCGATTAAAAAAATTTCATCCATAGACAACATAAGAAATAATACTACAAAATATTTTGTCCACTTATTAATACAGGATTTATCTTTGTTCATAACAAAGACATACATTCAAAACGTATGTTTCAAAATTGAGATAATAGCCAATGGGCTTTACAGGTCTTTACCTTTCCGTCTGTGCTACTTTAATCCTTTTAAAAATATATTCACATCCAATGAATTTTATTCCTTCAGGTGAATCACCTAGTGTCCACACACTATTGATTTTCATGGACTTTAATTTGGATTATGTGGCTTCAAGCCACTTCTCAGGATTAGATCACTGCATTGTATCCCTATAGGTGATCGAATCCTTGTTGTTCTCATCGAGCTCAACAGGATCACCATTCTGAACCTAGATACTGAAGTATCTATTCGACCAATGCAGTACTCTATCGGATCTCTTTAAAGGTGTCACTTTAATGGGCTTTGAATTTGATCTGATCAAATCCAATTCTATAGATTTATCAGATAACATCGATTCTTTTCTACTAGTCAAACTTTTATAAGTTTAACTTGACAGACATCAGTTCCTTCTCTGAGAGACTCCTTTTCAAAAGAAATGCCCTACTGCTGATGAACATCTTATGTTCTTTAGCATAGTAGAATTAATAATCCTTAAATATTTATTGAATTAGGATCCAAGTTTATCTATGTGCAAATTTTTAACATAGGTCGATCAACTCTAAATCCGAAAGTGAGAAAGTCTAGGTCTACGCCCGATCCATATCCCATATGGAGTCTATGCAATAGATTTACTTAGAATTTTTTTCAGAGTAAAATAAGTAATCAGTAAAGCATAACCCTGAAACAGGCAGACTAATGAACCCTATCATGGATTGAACCATGTCTAACAAAGTTTAATTTCTTCTTTCAGATACACTGTATTCTGAAAAAAAATTCATTGAGAGAAAATCCAATTCTCTCCTAGATATGTCACAAACTTCATTGAATAAGTATTCGCCTCCACGATCTAATTGAAGAGTTTTAATATCTTATTTAGTTTTTTTTTCTATTTTATTATTGAATCATTTGAATATTTCAAATGATTCATCCTAGATACATCCATGCCTAGATAGATCATCTATAATGAAATATTAATATCTTTCTTTGGTACTTAAGTTCATAGGTCCACATACATCGCTATGTATAAGACTTAGAACTTTATCGGTTCCTTTACCTTTTTCAATAAAAGATGACTTTATTATCTTTCCAAGAAGATAAGATTCACAGGCTATCAATGATTCATAATTATTGATATCAAGATTTTTGTCTCAAGCTAACCCATTTATCCTGTTCTTGTCAAGATGACTAAGCCTATAATGTCAAAGATAGATATCTATGACATAATCTAACTTGGGTGTGTACATTACACTTAACAGACTGTGTAAATATTAAATATTATTTCTTTATTATTCATGTATTATTATAATATTATTCATAATAATATCATAATAATCTTCTTTATTGATAAATGATAACCATCCCTGGCTAAAAGGCCAATAGAGAACATATTTATCATAAAGATGGACAATAGTGATAATCACTCAAAATGACATCTTTGAAAATAAGTTTGATAATTTCTAAAGATAGAATTGAAATAGGACTTCCATCCAAAATATTTAGGTATTTCTCACCATTTTCAAATATTTTACTTACCTATAGTTCTTGCAATAAATTGCATAGAACCATCGGTATCTAATACCCAGGTAGCAGAATTTTATATAGAGAAATTTCAAGGTATTATCATATAACATCCTTGATAAGCAATTCTTGCTTATTTCTTGTATTTAGCCTGTTATGGTCAAGAAAAGCAAGACAATTCTTTTTCCTATGACCCTGCTTCTAACAGTAGAAGCACTATGTCTGATTTAGGTTAACCTTGGACTAATTATTTTGACTAGGCTTAGAAGTCCCAATACGAATCCATTCATACTGCTGAACCAAATTCAACTTTCAATACTAATTATCGAAGTTGGATCGCATAAGTCATCACTGTCTAACAGTGATAGGAGCAATTAAGGTTTAGCCTTAATTTGAGAAAAGAGAACAATAACCTTAGTATATGAATTATATTAAGCCTAAAGACTTGGACTTTAGTCTAAAGGTTCTTTCACTATTTTATTCGAATTGATAGCCTCTACCTTCAATTCGAGGAATTATCCTAATTTCTTAGTGGATACTGAAATCCACATAAACTGCACATAATCCCAATTATGGTTGATCAATCCATGTATATCTAAAGATAGGTTCATAACCAATTTTTCTCCAAATAATTTTTAATAATTTAATTTTGCTCTAAAAACCTAATCAATAGGCTAGGGGCTCCACTGTAAGGATTCGGTTAGGTCCAACCATTAACATGACCATACTTGGTGCATCTAACCAATGAATGATTAAGCCCAACTATGGTTGATCAACCTAACCATCATTAAAGAGACACATTCAAGTCATCATATGATGAATGATAATTTCATTAGTCAACAAGCATCAAGTCTATGGGTCTCCAATGATTATTGAGTTAATGGACTCATTATCAAACACCTTAATGGGAGGCTATGACTTGGTTATCTCTATAACTTCATCATTTTAAGAACCTAATAATTTTTGAGGATTTAAATTATTAGTGATTTAAGGATAGAAATGATATGTGTAAGGATTGATGGTGCTCCCAAGTCTTGGGAGGCTATGGGAGGAGCTAGGGTGTTGGCTCCAGGGATTCTAGGGGCTTAATTGGTGCTTTTGAGATCTGGGATATAAGGTAAAGTAAGGAACCAAAGCTAAGAAATTAAGACTGTAGAAAGAAGATTTTTTATAGGTTAGCCGGCTCAGTCCAAAATTGGATCGGCTAAGTCTCAAAGCACAGGCAAAATAGAGAGCTGAACGTTCGAAACTGCTGGCACGGCATAAGATTGAGCCGACTTAGTTTCAGACTGAGCCAACCTAGTGAAACTTAGCCAACTCAGTGCTGAGACTAAGCCGACTCAGTGCATGGGCAGAGTTATGCGAGGGTCTATTTTAGGCTAGGATTTGGGTTGATCCTAGGGGTCTTAAGACCTGATTTGAGAGGTCTTAAGGTGGCTAATTCATGTATGGATCGGGTCTAGATCTAAAGGATGAGAGCATGGAAGACATGGGTGTACATGGGCTCGGTGAGTGCTTTCATATATTGAATTAGCCAGGAGAGTTTTTGGTCGGGCCTAATGGCTATGTATAAATACATAGGTTGTATTAGGATTTCATAATGCAGTAGAATATGGATCTTTTCTTCCTTAATTCTCTCTTCTTCTCTTCTCTTTAGAGTTTCCATCCTAGGATTCTTGAAGAAGCCCTAAAAAAGGGGGCGTCTCCCTTAAGCCCAAGGAGGGAGGTGCCCCATCACAGATCCAAGTGGAGAGTCGGTGGTTTGCTATCCATTAAGAATGTCACAGGTTTCTTCAGATCCGTGCTAAAGATCAGAAGCTTCCACAACATGGTATCGATGCTTGTGATGTCAAGGATGATTGACGTTCGAGCGATATCATGGATCTATAATATGGTATCAAAGCTAGGTGATACCTGGGACATTATGGATGGCAATAACATGGACCAATTTGCTCTCACTGACTTCATCAATTCAAGTCCTCCCACTGACTTCTCAAGTCATCAATAAGGATTAGGATCAATTTCAGTCCATGGGCACCTGGATCAGTCTCGCTAATTTTCTATGTGACATGGGTTAGCACGAATCAATGAGTAACCTAATCAAAAGCTGATTAACCATATTGGCTAGATAAGCAAGGTCGGTGGAAGGGTCTGCCAAGGCTTACCTTAGATACCATCAGAAATGGCCAGGTAAGTGGATGACCAATTAAAAACTATCGATCTGGGATGCCTGACTTACCTTAAACACCAATCGATTTATCAATTTTGATTTGTTTTGCTTAAAGACTCAAGCTTGACCACTGAGCCACGATCAGTATCCATTTGTTAGATGTATGGACTTTGATCAACTACAACTATTGAATTGATCTAAAGAAATGATCTAATCCTAATTAACTACTAATTAAATTTAATCAATTTTTTAACTAAGTCCATATTTAATCTAATCCTAGGTCTAATCCAGTTAAGGACTTGATCAAAGCTAACCCATTACCCATTAACCTATGTTTTATGAAATTATCTTAGAATCTTCAAATCACAAATCTAGATCCTAAACAATCACTTAATTCTTAATTAAATTCAAACTTATGAGTTTGAATTTATGAAACCTCAGAATTAATTTTTAATTTTTTTATTTAAAATATTTTTAAATTATAAACACTTTACTTTGAATCAAATTCAAATGATGGTTTTAGATCTGATTTGTTTCAATATTTCGATCATGTCCTAGGGTTTCAAATCTAGAATTTTGTAGAAAGTAAGTTCATAATTTAAATTCTATAAAACTTATATGTCATACATATGTAAACTAGATTAAAAAATGAAGCTACATATCAACATATGCAATATTAAGATCTAGATCAAAACATGAAACATATCACATGGATCTCATCTAAATGATCAAAATCAAATCATAAATTATTTAATATTAAATTTAAAATATAAAAATAAATCATAAATTATTTTAGATCTCATCTAACATATTTATGATTTAGATTTTTTAAATCAGTACATACTAGAAAAACTTTTCACTATAAGAGGTAAACCTTACAGCAGGACCACCTTATGGTAGTATATGTAATCCTGATATTATTTAGATCTAATTTAAATAATCTAAAATAGATCTAATATCTATTTAATTTTATATTTAAATTAAAAAATTAAATCATAATTTTTTTTAGATCTAATCTAAATTATTTATGATTCAGATTTAGATTAGCACATACTAGGATAACCTTTTCATTATAAGGGATTAACTTTACAACAGAACAATCTTATGATAGTATATATGATCTTTAATTAATTTTAATTTTTATATTTATTCTTAAACATACATGAACATGTTATAAAAGAATCTGGCTCTGATACCACTAAAGAAAAATATGTAGGATTTCATGCATAAATTTCAAAACTTTTTCAAAAGCAAAAGATATAGATTAAATAGTTTAATCTACAATATGCATGTAATCAGATTACAAAATCCTACATCAAGGATCTATAACATGTCATGATATAAATATAAATCTAAAAATAAATTAATCATAAGTGGTATTGATCATATCAATACCTAGATCTGGAATAATTCTAGATGTAACCCTAGATCATATCTAGGTTACCAAGAGATCGGATCTTTTATCTTTGCATGGGTCGAGAACTCCATGGTTGATTTTCGTTATTGCTTGTAGAGCCGCACATGCGTCTGGCCTCTATAGGTGATCCATACGAATATGTAATATAGATCGGAGGTTCATCGAACGAAGATCCATTCAAAATGCTAGCTTCTCGTGGATCCCTCCTGATGGTCAATCAAATATATGTTCTTCAGATCTCTTGGATACTCCAAGAGATGAAAAACATGAGAAAGAATAAGGAAGAAATCTAATCCTTGGATCTTTCATAAATCAAAAAATAAAAATAAAAAAAATAAAGCCTAAGAGAAGATAAATCTTCTTCTTCAGGATATCAATGATTGATATCCTGAAAATATCTTTATGCTAGGACAAGAGGAGACCTTCTCCTCTAGGATTTCTTTTAAGTTTCTAGATCTAATATTTTTAATTTTTATTATATAAAATTTTTATAAGAAATTGGAGAAGAAGGATTCTCAAAGAAATCTTAAGAGAAGACGTTCTTCTCTTCTTCTTCTCTCATCAGGACATGATCAAATCATGTCCAAAAAGAACATCATGCCCCAACAACTTGGAGCATTTATCCCCCCATCCTGTTTCTCTCTCTCTCAAATTTTTATTACATAAAAATTATAAAGAATAAATAAGAAAAAAAATACATAAAAGAAAAATAAAGAGAAGATAATCTTCTCTTACCTTGTCTCTTCAAGACATCAACCTTTGATGTCTTAATTGAAGGCTCTTCTCCAAGAATCTTGGCATCCCAAAACCACTATGCCTTCTTCTTCTTTTCCTCTGGGTTTTCATAAATTTTTTAGGAGTTATCACATCCTCAAAGGGCCTTGAAAAGTGGCATGGGTTAACAACCAAAGACTAGGTCAAAGACTAGTCTTAGAAGGACTCTTGGTGGCGTCCAACTTTTGGATGCCACCCCATCCCTTTCTCAATGTGGAGAACCAGCAAAAACATTCCTAAAAGGATGGAAAAAGGGTGCACAACAATATGGGAGGCGTGGAGTTTATTTCCATAGAGAGAGAGAGAGAGAGTTTTAGGTTTTAAGGACTCTATCAAATAGAATCCCATGCATAACTACTTTTTAATTTTGACCAATTCAAAATTTATTCCAAAACCTCCAGATTATGGGGTGTAGGAAATCATTCTTAGGCATGTAATTAAGTTACGTTAACTTTTGGAAATGAAGTGTGGGTGTGGGCTTTCTTAGGCGCAAGGAAAGAGAGAGAGTCCCGAGAGAGTCCCAGTCCAACTGGAACTCTTTTTATTTGACTAGGTAAAAATAGATTTGAACCTAATTTAAATTATATTTAAATTAAATTAAATGCAATCTAATTAAGGATGATCCTAGTCTAATTAGGAGTCTAATTAAATCAGATTAAATCAAGATTTAAATCTAATTTAAATCCTAAATTAATTAGATACACCCAAGTCCTAGTCAAATAAGAAATTATTCTTTCTTATTATTGGCTTATCCAATAAATCAATTAGACTTAATCTAATTAAGTTTGAATTAATTTTAATTAAATTTAATTTAATTAAACTTGATCTCAGCCTAATTGTTCAATCAAATTAAGCTAATTAGCAATCCAATTGCTAATTGATCCTCCTACAATATTTGCATTAGGTCAAACATCAATCATATTGATGGATTGACCTTAGAATGATTCTCAATCATTGATTAACCATCTAATCAGATTACAAGCTCTTATGTGTGTGACCCTATAGGTTTGAACCTAAGCCAGTAGCACAGAAATTAATTTCTATACTAATTGAAGTTACCATCTAGCAATAATTTTTGATGTTCGGATAGGTCGAATGTATGCAAAGCAATATTTTTAGAATCCTAGCCCATAGTTACCGTATAATTCATTCCTATGATCAATAATGCTCAAGATGACTTTGAGTATGCTATCAAACACTCATATAAGTCATCTCTATTGTGTCTCAAAATTTTGCAAATCTCATAACACCTCACGAGGATTATCCAGATCTAGATTTTACTAAATTGAAACACCGTGAGTCATTCTCTTTCTGAAGTTAATCAGGAGTGGTCAATCCCATCTTGACTCACACACGAACTTTATAAGTACTTGATTGTACCTAAAAACCTTTTAAATCTATATTAAAAATATAGATAGTCCGGCATCAAAGTATAGTGAGTTGTTTGCAAGTCACCGTGATGATCTTAGGTTGGAGGAATACTTATATCCATTGATCTTAGCTAGCTACTTTTGATAATAGAGTGCTACATTGGTCACATTCAATGCAGATGTACTCCTATATCTCACCTGGATGCCATACCAGTATCTCCACACCACTTGGTTACGAGGACAACCAACGCATATGGCATACAGTGATCTACACTCGATAAGTTATCATCCTTATTAATAACTTATTATTTAAGCATGAACAATTTAAGAACCATCCGATAAATTCTTCTTTATCGATTGATTGTGGTTCTAAGAATTTCATCATAATTTAGGAGTTCATTTAAGAAAGATAGAACTTTTATGATGAATCAACCAAATAACTATTATTATTAGATAATTCATATACTAATTTTAATCATCTACCACTTAGATGATTGGCTTTAGGATATATTTTTTAATAACTTTCACTTAGATTAAAGCCAATCGGAACGATATCAAATATCCTATCTTTCACTTGAATTCATAGAATTTCTTAGTTCTGAGGTCTTAGCAAATGGGTTAGTCAAGTTCTTCTTTTCCATCGATCTTTTAAAGATCGAAGTCACCCAGATCTATTATCTAAGGTGAAAGCGATGCAAAATATGCTGGTCCTTGGATTCTTTAGCCTGAGCTATGGCTCCAGTGCTAGGATAGGACTGGACCATTGGTGGAGAGTGCCACTCCCAACCTGCTAACGAACCTCAGCAACTATATAGCTTATATGATAGTATTATATGCCATAATGTACTCTACATCACTAACTGAATAGGTTAAAGTATACTGCTTGGAATCTTTCTAGTAGATTGCTCCTGTAATTAGGGTATGACCTGATATTTTTCAACATGTTGGACCTCCCTCTTTAGGTTCTTAATGATAGATCTTAGAGGAAGGCCTTGGGGCAGTGGCATGGCATCGATAAGAGAGATGAAGCGTGATTATCTTCACTAGGAGAATTCTAAAAAATAAGCATACCATGACACAAACTTAAAGTAAACTTATTTTTGTTAATTAAAATATTTTTTAAATACAGAAGAAGAAATAAATGAAAAAAAATATAAATTAGAAGGTCTCAGATCTCTGGAGGAGCAGCCAAGGAGTTTGACGTAGCGTCGGTCGGCCTCGGCTCTTCAGCAGTAGGCTCGATAGGGGGGAGGTCAGTTGTGGTAGTAGGTGGTTCTGCCTCTTTATCAAAAGCTTCTTTGATCAGAAAGATGAGGTCGAGCTCGAAAAATTTGTTAGCTATCCTATCCTCGTAGAGCTCGAATCCCTTGATGGAGGCTTTCTGGCTGAACTTGACATTTAAGTCCCTTATCTCAGAGGAGATCTTGAATTCCTCTACTGCCTGAGCCTTTGCCTTCGAGATCTGTCTCAAAACTTGTTCCTTCAGTTCGATAATCTCAACTTTAACCTTCTTCCTCCTCTTTTCTTCAAAAGCTAAAGCAGCCTTCAGCCCCGTCGATGTTTGCTCTTCCTTCTTGAGTGCCTCCTGAAGAACTCTGACCTCGGTAGCCTTCTCCCTCATGAGGTGGTCAACTTCAGCAGCTTTTTCTTTCTGGAGGTGGCTGACCTCAGCTTGATGATTCTCCTGAGTCTTCAATGCTTTCAACCTCAAGCAGTTCACCATTTTGATGTGGGCGAGCAATTGGCAATCCAACTACAAGAAATAAATTGAGTTAGGTGCATATATTAAAAAAAGAAGAAGAAGAGACAAGGGAATTACCTCAAGAAAGGCTTTGAGGAAATTTCAAGTGCGCTGCTTATAGTCGAAGTTGGCGATCTTGTTTACCACCTCGAGGAGGGCAAATTTATCGATCAAATTCTTGATGATGTCTCGGTTGTAGAAGAAATTTTCTTTCGAATCTTCATCACTGTCATCGAACTTACTGGCATGAGCTTTGTGCTGAACTTTTACAGTGACCGACTTTATTTTCTCCTTCCTTTTTTCTATCTTTTCTCTTCCCACAGGAGCTCCAGAACTTGAACTTCAGCAGGAGGGCTTGAAGATGTTGAAGGCACTGCGACCCTATTAGTAGTGCCAACTTTGGTAGCCGAAACAACCTCATCACCATCAACGACCTCGAGAGTAGCGGTGGCATCGATGGATGCTGTAGAGCTTGGGATATCGATCCTTGCCTTCTTTGAAACCTCAGTAGGTGCTTTTCCTTTTCTCTTGTGTGCCTGAAGCCCCTTAGCCAGCATTTCAATTGCCTGAGCGTCCATCTCTACAATAAAAAAGGAAGCACGATCAGAAAAAAAGAGGAAGAATTTTAATACAAGAAGAAACTTATGAAGTGCAGAGATATACTAGTAGGATTGAGAGAACTCAAGCACATATTGAACAAAGTCTGATCATTCAAAAGTTTGGATAATAGGGAGGTCCCGTAGTTCTTGAGTTTATTGGTGGAATCAAGATCGTCTCCCTCTAAACTAGGAGCTTGACGAATTGATTCTCTGAAAAAACCCCAGGAAGCAAGCCCTAACTTTAAAGTTGGGCAGGATACAAAGAAGAACCTCTCCTTCCAGTTATAGATAGAAGAGGGGCATCTTTCAATAGTCCTTTCTTATCGAACTAGAGCGAGAAGTACCATCAGTCTTTCGTAGAAGGGTGATGCTTAAAAGTATAGTAATTTCGGAGTAGGAAATGGTTGGATGAAATTCAGCAGAGAGACAAAAAAAGATAAATCCGATAGTGAACCTAAAAGAGTTTGGCACTATAGAAGCAAAGAAGATGTTCAAAAAATGAAAAAAAGCTACTACAAAAGGAGGGAGGAAAAGTCTCAGTTTGGTGCAAAAAGCTTCTAAGTACAGACAAAAATGTCATGAAGGAGGAGAACAAGCTCAGTCACTTGGTCTAGGAAGTTTTAGTTCGTACTCAGGAGGGATTCCGTATCAGATCCTGTTGCTTAGTTATGCAACCCAAGAGGGAGGGTGAATTAAATTTTTAAAATTTTAAAGCTAATTTAAAGATATCAAGATTGAATGATGATATGCTAGTCATGTGTGTAAAGCGATTTAGGTTAGATGAAAATATAAAAAAATTGAGAGAAAAAATTTAACAAACTAAGAAAAGAAAGATAGCAAGCATACCATAAACAAGCAATATTTATAGTGGTTCGGTGCTTTTCTTATACTTACATCTACTCCCCAAGCGTCTACTTAAGAATTTAAAACTACTAAATATATTCAACCAAAATACAACGTCGGTACCTCCGATCCTAGCTATCCTAAGCTAGCACACTAATTTCTCAGATACAGGCCAACTCTATACACTCTAATTTAAGGTTCGGATTAACCTTTGCCAAATTTTGGAATCCTCCCAAAGCTTGAATCAAAATAATAAAGCAGAGTAAAAAATTAATGACAATCAAATATAAATTTAGCTCCCTTAATGAGCAAATAAAATCTTAAGAATGCTTTTCACAATAATGGAGGAAGCTTTTCTGATTTTTCTCAAAGTTGTTAGAGACTTGAATGAGCTCTTGAGAGGTTGATGAACTTGAAATGAAAGCTTTTTTGCTTAAAGATGATTTTTGCTTAGGACTGAATTGAATATATGAAATCTCTTATGTTTTTTTCTTTTTATAGCCTTTTAAATCTTCAATGGGTGGAGGAGAAAATCTTGGACAAGATTTATAGCCATTGGAGACCTTAAAGAAATCATTAAAAGCTATCAAAATTGGATAAAACTAGCCATTGTAGAAAATTTTTATCACAGGAGTCGACTCATGGGTCGACCTCTGGCATAGGGATCGACCTTGAGGTCAACCTCTAAGATAGAATTCAAAAAATCAACCATTCTGTAATTTTTCAGAGGTCGACCTCGAGTTCGACCTCTGAGATAAAATTTAGAAAATCAACCATTCTATAATTTTGGCCTTCGAAATAGCAGAGGTCGACCCTAGGGTCGACCCTTGGCATAGAGACAGCATGCCAAATAGTCTGTTTCAATAGGGGATGACCTAGGGGTCGATTCTTTTATTTCAAACATGATTTTCTTCCAAAATATGCATTAAAAAATCATGGAATTGCCTCCAAAGGATCAAAAATCTTCTATACTTGCTTTTGAGGCTCTCAAATCAAAACTTGATAAAATTATGATTTTGCTTCTAAAATACAAAAAGTCTTTTTTCAAGCCAAATTCATTAGTAATCCCCTCAAATACTTTGTAATCATCAAAATTAATTCTTGAAGCAACAATCATCTCCTTTTTGATGATGATAAAATATTTGAGCATAAGTAAAAAATAAAGCATGTAGAAGCCTACATCACTTACTAGATTATCATATTTAGTTATTTGATAAATATTGCATAAAGAATAGTTTGAATATTACTTATGGTTTGACATTCAAATTATTTGTAAAAGTGTTTGACTTACTTATTTCTTTTATCAATTTTACTTCAATTTTGTTTATAGCCCAATTTTATTTACTCTACTCCCCCTTTTTGACATCATCAAGTAAGATCTTAAGAGATTTTAAAATTCAAAAAGAAAAAGCCTCCTTTTTAATTTATTTCATATGTTTTCCTATTAGAATAAGGGTTTATAACAAAATTTTTAATTTGCTTATATACAACACAGTATTTTTAGCACATCATAATAAAATTTTAGCCAATTCACAGAGGTTACATTTCACATCATTCAAATGACATCATCATATTTATATACACATATTTACATCCAAATGATATCATTCCACACACAATAAATCATAACATTAAGTCATCAAAACGTATAAGTGCTAAAGGTATTAAAAGCATTCATGAGAGTTAGTCTATCAAAACATACAAAATTCATGGATACAACTATCCATGATCCAAGCAGTCAATAGTACCAATGCCATAAGTTAGATCCAAAAAATATATATATATATAACCAACCATGACTTGATCAACAACTCATAGAAACAACTAAGAGATACTAGATCATAACCTAATACAAAGATGACTAAACTAGATCTAGTAGAGATCATGGCTGGAAGCATCTGACTTAGATGAAAAATTAGAGATGTGATGGGGTATGTCAGATGACAGATGTATCAAATTTAGAAAATTGAATTAAATCAAATGAATCATCTTTTCTTTAAAAGCTTATCTTTTGAAATTTCTTTCTTTATAGAAATTAGCTTAAATTCAAATATCAAAGACTCTCCCCCTTTTTAAATGAATATGATTCTTTGAACAGATTTTCAAGTATGTACTTTTAAGCTTTAAGAAGATTAGAGTTTTTCAAACATTTGAATAGCAGAATTAAGCATAATATTTAATTCATTATTCATTCTTTTATTTTTTAAATAAATTTCAATCAATTAAGCTCAAAAAAGATATATATCATAAATGTATCAAGCAAAACAAAGATAGTATCATAGTAAAAATAATTTTACAAAGATTTTTAAAGGTATGTTAAAAATTTTATATTATATTTATATTTTTAAATGAGTTTCAAAATTAAAAGTATGTATCAAAATTAATTTATTTAGAGTGAGAATATATTTTAAATTAGTTTTAACTCTAATTAATTATCAAAAATGATTTGACAATCAAATTAATTAAATTTAAACTGAATAATCACATGAAGGCTTAAGTTAAAAGGATCATAAAATAATCAAAGTTCATTATCCTTAACTTAAATTAATTAAAATATTCAATCAAGACTAATTAGATAATATTTAATAAACAAACATCTCTTTCCTTATTTTTTAAGAGTAAATATCAAAAAATTCATCACATAATATTTTTTCTCTTTTTTTTCATAATTATTGTTGGATAAATTTATCTTTTAGCTTTTCTTCCCCAATTTGAAAGAATACAATAAATTTAGAATGAAAATCTTTTTTTTAAAAAAAAATTATTTATGAATAATATGTATTAAAAATACATTTTTTCATTTTGAATAAAATAAATATATTAAATAAAATTATTTTAAACTTCAAAGATTCAAGAGAGATGGAATATTTCAAAGATTAAAGATTTTAAATAGATCATTCAAAGCAAATTATAAGATATATTCAATTTTTCAAGAATCATCTCTTCTTTTCTTTTATTATTATTTATATATTAAGATCAATAAAATATAAGATAATTGTTAAGCTATTTGATATCAATTAATTAAAAACTAAAGTTTTATTTGAATATTTGGTTTTAATAGCTTTTTTGAAATATTTTGCTTGACATCAATATCAAAAGACTTAAAAAGAATATTTTTTTTAATTTATTTTTTAAAATTAATCAATCTGAATAAGGTTTGAATATTTATCAATAATCTTCTTTTAAGATCAAAAGTGATTTCTTGATACTAATTAATTTTAAAAAAATAATAATTATATGATTAAAATATATAAAATATAAATAGTTGCTTAAAATGAATCAAATGATCAAAATCATTAGAATGCTCAAATAAATTCATGAGATAAATAAAGTATAATTGTTTATTCATGATTTTTTTATTAAGCTCAAAAATAATTTTTCTTCTCATAGTCAAGAAAAAGATAAGAAAGATGGATAATTTTTAACTTAAAGTAATGAAATTAAGTCTCAAGGATTGATCCAAAAATATTAGTAGAGGATAAGTTAGGATCAAAAGAAGAATATTTAAGCAAAAGAATCTAGAATTTCTAATTCTCTCTTAATTTCATAAAATTTATCTTCACTTAAAATTTTAGTAAAAATATTAGTTAATTATTTTTCAGTACAAACATAATTAAGAATTATGTCATTATTTTGAATATGCTCTCTTATGAAATGATATCTTATTTCAATGTATTTTGATCTAGAGCGTTGGATTAGATTCTTAGATAGACTTATAGCACTAGTATTATCACATCTTATCGGAGTGTTGTTTAGTATGATGCTAAAGTTCTTAAGTTGTTGCTTAATCCATAAAATTTGTGCATAGCAACTTTCAGCTACAATGTATTCAGTCTCGATCGTAGACAATACTACTGAATTTTTCTTCTTGCTAAACTAAGAGATTAAGTTCACTTCTAAAAATTGGCAAGTTCCATTGATACTTTTTCTATCTAATCTACATCTAGCAAAGTCTACATCTGAATATCCAATTAAATCAATTGATGAATTCTTAGAATACCATAAACTTATGGATTGAGTTTCTTTTAGATATTTAAATATTTTTTTTATAATATTTAAATATGATTCTTTTGGGTTAGATTGAAATCATGCACATAAATAAATACTAAATATAATATTTGATCTACTAGCAGTTAAATACAATAAAGAGCCTATCATGTCTCTATAAAGCTTTGTATCAACACTTTTATCTCCTTCATCCTTATCAGGCTTACGTGATGGACTCATGGGGGTACCAATGGCTTTGAAGCTCTATATCCCAAATCTTTTAAATAGCTCTCTTATGTATTTATTTTGGATGATAGAGATTTCTTTCTTTATTTATTTGATTTGAAGTCTGAGGAAGAACGTTATTTCATCCATCATGCTCATCTCAAACTCTCCCTGCATGAGCTTAGCAAACTTTTGATATAAAGTTTTATTTGTAGATCCAAATATAATACCATCAATATATATTTGTATTACTAAGATATCATTATGTTCTCTTTTAATGAAAAGGGTTGTATCTATATTTCTTCTTAAAAATTTATTATTAAATAAGAATTTACTTAATCTTTCATACTAAGTCCTAGGTGCTTATTTTAAATCATATAATACTTTGTTTTATTTGAAAACATGATTAGAAAAAATATGATTTTCAAAACTGGGAGGGTGTTCTACATAAACTTCTTCGATAATAAATTCAACATCCATTTGAAATAACTTAAAATTTAAAAAGCATGCATAAACAAATAAAAGTCTAATTGCTTCTAGTCTAGCAACAGATGCAAAGATCTCATCAAAATTAATTTTCTCTTTTTGATTATAATCCTTTGTAACTAATCTTGCTTTATTCCTAATTACATTTTCATTTTCATCCAATTTATTCCTATATACCCATTTTGCACTAATTATTGAATAATTTTTAGGTCTTGATACTAAGATCCATACATTATTTCTTTCGAATTGATTAAGTTTCTCTTGCATTGCATTTATTCAATTATAATCTTTTTCGGCTTTATCTATGATTTTAGGTTCAAAATGAGAAATAAATGTAAAATGATTGTATGCATCTCTAAGTGAAGAGCGAGTTCTTACCCCATGTGTAGAATCACCAATAATTAGTTCTTTGGAATGATTGTAAACATACCTCCATTCTTTTGAAAGATCATTTATACCTTGAGGTTGTTCTCATTATCCTTCACCTTCATTTTCTTGCTTGTCTTTATTGTAGGTGGTGTGGTGCTTCCAAGCCTTGGGAGGCCATGGGTGGAGCCAAGATGAGGGCTCCGGGGAGGCTAGGATAGGTGTGATCCTAGGGCTAGGACAGAAGTTATCTTAGGATGGAGACGGCATGTAACTCTCCACAGGCTTGAGGTTCGAATATTGAGGATCTCAAGGAGCTTGGTTGGTGCTTGGAAGATGTGGGATTCAAGATGAAGCAAGAAATCAAAGTCAAAAAATCAAAATTATTGAAATAAGATTTTCTATAGGTTAGCCGGCTCAGTCCAAAACTGAATCGGCTAAGTCTCAGAGCACAGGCAAAATAGAGAGCTGAGCATTCGAAACTGTAGGCACGGCACAGGACTAGGCCAACCTGCATCTCAGTTTCAGACTGAATCGACCTAGTGGAACATAGCTAGCTCAGTGCTGAGACAAGCTGACTCAGTGCGCAGGCAGAGTTACGTGAAGGTCTACTTTGGGCTAGGTTCTGGGTTGATCCTAGGGGTCTTAAGGCCTGGTTTGAGAGATTTTAAGGGGGCTAATTCATGTATGGATTGGAATTAGATCCAGGGGATGAGAGCATGTGAGACTTGGGCTCGGTGAGTGCTTTCATGTATTGGGTTAGCCTAAGAAAGTTTTTGAGCTGGGGTTTATTAGGGTTCATATGAAAACTCTAGGGTATATAAACTAGGACATTATAACTTTTACAAAAAGGAAGGAAATACAATTGAGCTTTTCTTCCTAACTCTCTTCTCTCTGATTTCAACACCAAAATCCTAGCTTCTCCCATCTTTCTTAGATCTTCTTTAGTTTGCTGGATTAACACCCAGATTCATGCAAGAGATCGGATCTATGGCTGTGGCTCCGAGTAGCCATAGGAACAATATTTATGATCATGTTTATTTTAAATTATTGAATTCTTTAGGATGATCTCCTTCATTTCTTCTATAAGAATATCTGCATCATCAATATCCTCATTCTTTTTTGATAGAAGATCATTAGTCATAAAAAATAACATGTATTGACTCCTTTAGTACTAAGGTTCTTTTGTTAAATACTATAAAAGCTTTACTAGAAGAGGAGTAACCAAAAAGAATAGCTTCATCGAATTTTGCTTCAAATTTACCTAATTTTTTTTTACCATTGTTCAAAATAAAACATCGACAACCAAAAATATGAAAATATGCAATGTTAGATTTTCTACCTTTTCAAAGCTCATAAGATTTTTTTTTAAAATTGATCTAATTAGGGCATGGTTTAAGATGTAACATGCCGTATTAATTACTTCCACCTAAAAGTATCTTGGAAGGTTACTTTCACATAGCATGGTACGGATCATTTCTTCTAGAGTTCTATTTTTTTTTCTACTATCCTATTTTGTTGGGATGTCCTAGGTGCTAAAAAATTATGGCCTATTCCCTTTTGATCACAAAATTTTTCAAAGTCTTGACTTTCAAATTCGATTCCATGATCACTTCGAATGCTTTGAATTGAAAACTCTTTTTCATTTGTAACTTTTCGATAAAACTTTGAGAAACATGAAAAATTTCATCTTTGTGTGCCAAAAAGAAAATCCACATAAAACGTAAGTAGTCATCGATAATTATAAAATCATAATATTTTTCACGTAAGCTTGTTGTTCTTGTAGGACCAAACAAATCCATATGCAATAGTTTTAATGGCCTAGAAGTTGAAATAAAGTTCTTAGATTTGAATGAAACTCTAATTTGTTTACCTAGTTGGCATGCATTATAATTTTATCTTTTTTAAAGTTTAATTTTGATAAATCGATAAC
The DNA here is from genome assembly GCA_006176705.1 of Cocos nucifera. NCBI lineage: Eukaryota > Viridiplantae > Streptophyta > Magnoliopsida > Arecales > Arecaceae > Cocos > Cocos nucifera. Next base: position 143,268 of record QRFJ01002213.1, on the reverse strand, counting down.
TAATTTCTTTTTGATAAGCTTTGAAAGTGAATGCATACTAATGTGTGCAAGACTACGGTACCAAAACCAACTAGTCTCATTAAGTTTCTCTTGCTTTGCATTTATTCAATTATAATCTTTTTCGGCTTCATCTATGATTTTAGGTTCAAAATGAGAAATAAATGTAAAATGATTGTATGCATCTCTAAATGAAGAGCGAGTTCTTACCCCATATGTAGAATCACCAATAATTAATTCTTTGGGATGATTGTGAACATACCTCCATTCTTTTGAAAGATTATTTGTATCTTGAGGTTGTTCTCATTGTTCTTCACCTTCATTTTCTTGCTTGTCTTTATTGTAGGTGGTGTGGTGCTTCCAAGCCTTGAGAGGCCATGGACGGAGTCAGGATGAGGGCTCCGGAGAGGCTAAGACAGGTATGGTCCTAGGGCTAGGATAGGAATTGTTCTAGGGTGGAGACGGCATGTAACTCTCCACGAACTTGAGGTTCGAATATTGATGGCCTTAAGGGGCTAGGTTGGAGCTTCGAAAATCTGAGATTCAAGGTGGAGCAACAAATCAAAATCAGAAAATCAAAACTGCAGAAATAAGATTTTCTGTAGGTTAGCCGGCTTAGTCCAAAATTGGATCAGTTAAGTCTCAAAGCATAGAAAAAATAGAGAGCTGAGCGTTTGGGACTATAGGCATGGCACAGGACTGGGCCAGCTCAGTTTCAGACTAAGCCGATCCAGTGGAACTTAGCCAGCTTAGTGCGTAGGCAGAGTTATGCGAAGGTCTATTTTGAGATAGGGTTTGGGTTGATTCTAGGGATCTTAAGGCCTGATTTGAGAGATCTTAAGGGGGCTAATTCATGTATGGATTGAGATTAGATCCAGAGGATGAGAGCATGTGAGACTTGAGCTCGGTGAGTGCTTTCATGTATTGGGTTAGCCTAAGAAAGTTTTTGAGTTGAGGTTTATTATGATTCATGTGGAAACTCTAGGGTATATAAATTAGGATATTGTAAGTTTTACAAAAAGGAAGGAAATACAATTGAGCTTTTCTTTCTAACTCTCTTCTCTCCTCTTTGGTTCTAACACCAAAATTTTAATTTTTTTTATCTTTCTTAGATCTTCTTCAGTTTGCTGGATTAACACCCAGGTTCACGTAAAAGATCGGATCTATGGCTGTGGCTCCGAGTAGCCTTAGGAACAACATTTATGATCCTCTTTATTTTAAATTATTGAATCCTTTAGGATAATCTCCTTCATTCCTTCTATAAGGAGATCTACATCATCAATACCCTCATTCTTTCTTGATGGAAGATTATTAGTCTCATAAAAAATAATATGTATTGACTCCTCTACTATTAAGGTTCTTTTGTTAAATACTCTAAAAGCTTTACTAGAAGAGGAGTAACCAACAAAAATAGCTTCATCAAATTTACCTAGTTTTTTTTTACCATTATTCAAAACAAAATATTGACAACCAAAAATATGAAAATATGCAATATTAGGTTTTCTATCTTTTCAAAGCTCATAAGATATTTTCTTTAAAATTGGTCTGATTAGGGCACGATTTAAGATGTAACATGCCATATTAATTGCTTCCACCCAAAAGTATCTTGAAAGATTACTTTCACATAGCATGGTATGGACCATTTCTTCTAGAGTCCTATTTTTTTCTACCATCCCATTTTCTTGGGGTGTCCTAGATGCTGAAAAATTATGGCTTATTCCTTTTTCATCATAAAATTTTTCAAAGTCTTAATTTTTAAATTTGATTCCATGATCACTTTGAATGCTTTGAATTGAAAACTCATTTTCATTTGTAACTTTTCAGTAAAACTTTGAGAAAACATGAAAAGTTTCATCTTTATGTGCCAAAAAAAAAATCCACGTAAAACGTGAGTAGTCATCGATAATTATAAAACCATAATGTTTTCCACCTAAGCTTATTATTCTTGTAGGACCAAACAAATCCATGTGCAATAGTTTCAATGGCCTAGAAGTTGAAACAATGTTCTTATATTTGAATGAAACTCTAGTTTATTTACCTAGTTGGCATGCATTACAAATTTTATCTTTTTTAAAGTTTAATTTTGATAAATCGATAACTAATTCCTTTTTGATAAGCTTTAAAAATAAATGCATACTAATGTGTGCAAGCCTACGGTGCTAAAACTAACTAGTCTCATTAATTTTTGCATTCATAGCTACTAGATATTGCATGTTTATCATAAAAAAATCATTCAAATCTATCATATAAATATTACCATATCCATATCCAACAAACTTAATGCCATCATCATTGGGACTAGCTACAATGTATAATGAAGATTCAAAAATAACTTTATAATCCTTGTCATAAAGTTGACTAATGCTTAAGAGATTGTGTTTCAAACCATCTACTAATAAAATATTTTTAATATACTTGGAAGGAGTGATACCAATGTTACCTATATCGATAATCTTTTTTTTACCATTGTCTCCAAAGATGACCATTCCTCCATTTTTAGTATCAAGCATGAAGAATTAGGACTCATCATCGATCATGTATCTTGAGCATTCGCTATCAAGATACCATCTTTGATTTTCTTCTTTGGATGCAAGGGACACCTACATGCAAAATCAAGTCCTTACTCTAGGTACCCAAGTTTTCTTGGATCCTTTAAGATTAGTCATAATGGTTTCTTTTGGAATCCATATTTTCTTTACATTTAAATTGTTAGAAAAATATGTATAAGATTTATGTCCTAGTTTATCACATTTGAAGCAAGTAACATTTGAAAATTTTTTGCTTTATGAATCTATAAAAATATTTTTCAAAAATTTTTATTTTCTTAAGGGGTTATAGCCTAGACCGACCTTATCATAAATGATCTTTTGATTTTCAAGAATCATATGAAGTTTATTTAAACTTAAAGTAAATTTTTCAACTATCGATTTTAGCTTGTCGATTTTATTTTTCAAATTTAGGTTCTCTTGAGTTAAGACTAGTTTTTCACTTAGGATAATTTTATTTTCTTTTAGCAAGACTTGATTCTTAAATTTTAGATCTTTATTTTTAGTTTCTAATTTTTTTAAATCATTTACTAAATCATAGAAGGCATCTTGAAGTTCTTCAAATGTAAATTCATTTGAGATTTCAGTACTTACCTTATTTTCATATGCCATAAGGCATAGGTTGGCTTGTTCATGAGCTTCTTCCTCTTCGAAGCTTGAGTCGTCACTATCACTTCATGTTGCCACCATAGATTTTTTCTTGTATTTCTTGGAAATCTTTTTAAGTTGAAGACATTCAGACCTAAAGTACCATAGATTCTTACATTCATTGTAAATAAGGGACTGCTCCCTATCTTTTTTCTTGTTATGCTCTCCTTTGGTAGGTAGCCTCTTCCTCATCTCTTATTTTTCTTCAAAAATTTTTTGAACTTTCTTATGATGAGGGTTATTTCTTTATCTTATTCTTCATCTTTCGTTTATCGAATTTTTCATCTTGTTGAGTGGTGGATTTGAGGACTATTATCTTCTTCTTCTTGATATCTTCTTCTTGATATTGTTTCATGCTTAGCTCATGCATCATTAATGATCCTAGAAGCTCCTCCAAGGGTAAAATATTCAGATCTTTGGCTTCTTGGATTGCAATCACTTTGGCCTCCCATGTTCTTGACAAAGACCTAAGTATCTTCCTCACAAGATCACTGTTAGAATAAGACTTGCCAAGACTTTTAAGATCATTTATATTATTCATAAATTTAGTAAATATTTTAGTTATTGACTCATCATGTTTCATTTTAAAAAGTTCATATTTGTGCATAAGCATATTAATTTTTGACTCCTTAACTTGATTAGTGCCTTCATGAGTTATTTCTAACCTATCATATATTTTCTTAGCCGATATGCATGTTGAAATGCGATTAAATTTATTAGCATCTAAAGCATAATATAAAACATTCATAGCTCTTGCATTGAGTTGAGCCATTTTTTTATCAATCTCATTCCATTTCTTTTCGAGTTTGGTTGATTCCACACCATCAATTATCTAAGTGGGTGTGTATGGTCTATTAACTATGATACTCTACATATCATAGTCAAGTGCTTGTATAAATATTCTTATCCGAGCTTTCCAATAGATATAATTTGTGTAGGTGGTATGGCGCTCCCAAGCCTTGGGAGGCTATGGGCAGAGCTAGGGTGAGAGCTCCAAGAAGGCTAGGATAAGTATGGTCCTAGGGCTAAGATAGGAGTTGTCCTAGGATGGAGGTGGCATATAGCTCTTCACGGGCTTGAGGTTTAGGTATTGAGGATCTCAAGAGGCTTGGTTGGTGCTTCGAAGATCTGAGACACAAGATGAAGCAAGAAACCAAAGTCGGAGCTTGAAGGCTGCAGAAAAAGGATTTTCTGTAGGTTAGCCGGCTCAGTCCAAAACTAAGTCGGCTAAGTCTCAGAGCACAGACAAAATAGAGAGCTACACGTTCGAAACTACTGGCATAGCATAGGACTGGGTTGGCTCAGTAACCGACTCAGTGTTGAGACTGAGCCGACTTAGTGCGTGGGCAGAGTTACACGAGGGTCTGTTTTAGGCTAGGGTTTGGGTTGATCCTAGGCATCTTAAGATTTGGTTCAAGAAGGTCTTAAGAAAGCTAATTCATGTATGGGTTGGATTAGCCTAGGAGAGTTTTTAAGCTGGAGTTTATTAGGATTCATGTGGAAACTCTAAAGTATATAAACCAGGATATTATAACTTTTACAATAAGATTGGAATACAATTGAGCTTTTCTTTTTAACTCTCTTCTCTCTGATTCCAACACCAAAAATCCTAGCTTCTCTCATCTTTCTTAGATCTTCTTTATTGCGAATGGCTACGCTTAAAATCATCTACACATTGCTTGCCGTTGCAGCCTATTCGATTATTGAAAATATGGCAAATGGATGTGAAAAATGGCATTCTTGAATGAATATCTTGAGGAAAGATATCTATATGGAACAGCCACTAGTTTCACATTCAGTGATACTGATCTCAAGGTTGCAAGCTGCAAAGATCCATATATGGATTACGCAAGCATCTCGGAGCTGGAACAACTCATTTTAATGATGTGATCAAACATTTGTTTCATCAAAAATGAAGAAAACGTGTCTTCAAAAGGGTCAGTGGAGCGCTGTCGTGCTTTCCTCGTGTTGTACGTAGATGACATCTCTTATTGGGAATGATATTCCCATGTTAACGATAGTCAAATATGTTGTCCAAGGAATTCTCCATGAAAGACCTAGGTGAAGCATCCTTTATCCTAGGAATTAAGGTCTATAGGGATAGACCGAATAAGATGCTAGAACTTTCACAAAAAGTATACATAGAGAAAGTACTAAAGAGGTTTAGTATGAAAAACTCTAAGAGGGGATTAATATCCTTCAGACATGGTATTCATCTTTCCAAGAAGATGTGCCTTAGCACACTTGAGAAAATAGAACACATGAGCAAGATCTCTTATGACTCTGCAATAGGGAGCCTCATGTATGCCATGCTATGTACATGACCTGATATAGCCCATGCTGTGAGTGTCACAAGCAGATATCAGTCAAATCCAGATGAAGAACACTGGACTTCTATAAAATGTATCCTTAAGTACTTAAGAAGAACTAAGGATATGATGTTGGTCTTTGGTAATGGAGAACTCCAAGTCTAGGGATACACAAACTCAAATTTCATGACTGATATAGATGATCGAAAGTTGACATCTGAAAGTCTGTTTGTGTGCAATGGTGGTGCTGTCAGCTGAAAGAGTTTCAAGCAAACGGTGATAGCAGATTTCACCATGGAAGCAGAATATATCGCTGCATCAGAGACTGCGAAGGAAGCATTCTGGTACAAAAAATTTACTGCAGAAATTGAAGTAATGTCATCAGATGCCATTTCTCTATGCTGCGACAATAATGGCGCCATAGCCCTTGCTAAGGAGTCGAGATCTCACCAAAAATCTAGCACATTGAGCGGCGATACCACCTCATCCGTGATTACCTTAAGAAGGGTTATGTCGAGGTCAAGAGTGTCAACCCCATAGATAATGTGGCAGACTCACATACAAAGCCGTTGGGCCAGCAGAAGATCGAAGCCCACCTTAAGAAGATGGGACTTAGACTTATAGCCAATTGACTTTAGGATAAGTGGGAGGTTGTTAGATATATGTGCCCTAGAAGCTAGAATTGGCTGACACTTGTAATACACTTCTAGGGGCAAAATTATAATTTTGATTAATATCAATAAAATGGATTATTTTCTATCACATATGTGTATTTAGTGTCTGTGATACATCCTTTGAGTTAATGGTAATGATAATTCAGATTTTCAAGAGTGAAATTTAAGACATGAATAATCATTATTAACTCATAAAATGCTTTCGACCATAGGATCATCACGAGGATGGTGATTGATCTAGAAGGTTGGTGTATAATCGCTTTTCTTTAGTAGATGAGTCTTGAGTCTACGGTGTGAAGACACTGGAGCGAGAGTATAGGTACTCGTTAGAGAACGAGGGCACTGAGCGTGCATCATCGAGTAGTCATTAGGGAGTCTATCTTCTCGTCAATGACTGACTCGATGCTGCAGTAGTGTGTCTGGTTCTTTGATCTGAGATGTATCGACAGTTCACCTTGAGAGTGTTATAGTTTGACTACACCATTACTCGGTCTTCTAGCCATACGGAATCCTGAGGTGTATGTTGGCTATAGCATGTTCATTATAGGAACTGGATAGCATCAAGATGGAATCTATCTACCTCGGTGGTAGAGGAGCAGTCCTATGATGATCATAAGAATCAAGTCCAGAAGCCCATGGCCATGGTAGAGTGAAATAATAGAAAGAGTTTCTATTTAGCTTTTCACACCGGATCTGAATCGATTGATTACATCATATGACAAAGACTAGGGTTTGACGAGTTCACCTTAATCCTAATCTGATCGGAGCTCAAGATAGAAAAACTTAATCACACAGATAGCTGCACCAAGAGGTTCGCATTAACTCTGATGGGTTGCCACCATGTACTGCTAGGTGTCACTGATAAATTTTGGGAGCAATTAGAATGATTTAGATGATCGATCATTCTAACTGTTCAAATCAAAAGAGTTCTGATCCATCGAAAGGAGTTTCGATGATGTCGATGATAAAGATCATGACATATCCCATTACCATACAGAACTGAACCTAACTGGGTCACACAAATAAGGGTTTGAATCTAGTGATCATCAATTAAACTGATCTAGTTCAATTGATCTGAATGAGATTCAATTAGGTTCAAGAAAATCGTGCTAGCACTCGATTGAACCCAACGTTCTTCTTTTACTATCATAAATAAGTTGTCCTATCTGAGCCAAAGGAGTTTGTGCTCGATTAGAGGCTTTCACTTTGTCTGACTGGAGCTTGTCCAAGTCAGAAAAGATTGTCTTATTTTGTAAGACATTATCTGCTATTTTTGGTCACCTATCATTTCTCTTCCTTTGACTTTGGTCAAAAGTTGATCTTTGACTGGTCAAATATTGACCATAGATACTTTGACTTCTGTCCACATGTCATGCACCTATTGAAGGGCTGGTGGGGGCTTGTCCTCCTATTAGAACCTGGCAAGGAGGAGGGCGCATGCCACCCTTGGTGTGCCAGCTGGAGGCACCAAGACGCCTGTTGGCAGGGACTCCATCTCTTTTTTGATTTCAATTAGATTCTCCTAAGAACCAACTTTGACTGTCTAGGCATCCTCTAAGGAGAATCCAGGGGATTCTATTCCACCAATCAGATTTAGATCTGATTTCACAAGAATTGTGATTGGTTTGGGAAGAAGAGATTGGATCACAGACAGTCTATAAATAGACCCTGCGCCCAACTCCTTACTGTC
>QRFJ01002213.1:0-135379 GCA_006176705.1 Cocos nucifera | reverse complement strand
AAAAGGTATCCATAGTCAATGCTTTCGCGTTGACTATAACCTTTTGCCACTAGTCTAGCCTTGAATGTCTCCACATTTCCATCTGCACCAATCTTTCTCTTGAAGATCCATTTACACCCAATAGGTACTATACCTTCTGGTGGATCTACCAAGGTCCAGACTTGGTTTGAGTGCATTGAGTCAATTTCTGACTGCATTGCTCTAGCCATTTCTCGGAGTCGATATTGATATCGCCTCATTGTAGGTTTTGGGATCATCACCATGAGCACCATTACCTATGAGGAACATTTTCTCTTCCTCTGAAATAAACCTAAGTATTCTTTCAGAGAGATGGAAAACTCTTTCCGATCTATGAGGTGGAGGAGGTAGTGTTCTTATTGGCTCAACCTGATTTGGTTCCAATTGGTCCTTAGCTCATTGTACTTGTGAGACTTTCTCATCAAGCTTAATCTGCTTTCCAGTGCCGCTATCTTGAATAAACTATTTTTCAAGAAAGATGGCATGTCGACTCACAATCACATTGTGGTCTTTTGGAATGTAGAAATAGTATCCTAATGACTCTTTAGGATATCCTATGAATCGAGCTCTAAAGGGACCTAAACTCTAACTTGTCCACTTGTTGTCTTTTGACATGAGCCGGACAATCCCAAATTCTGAGATGACTCAGACTTGATTTCTTATCGTGCCATATCTCATACGGTGTGGTAGGAATGATTTTAGAGGAAACCCTATTCAGTAGATAAATTGAAGTTAACAATGAGTGTCCCCAAAGAAAATCAGGAAGGTTTGTGAAGCTCATCATGGATCGAACCATATCCAATAGAGTCAATTTCTCCATTCTGAAACCCCATTGAGTTGAGGTGTTCTTGGTGGAGTCCATTGAGAGACTATGCCATTTTTCTTGAGATAGTCTAAGAATTTTTGGCTAAGGTATTCACCTCCTCGATCTGATCGAAGAATCTTAATGGATTTTTCAGTTTATTTTTCTACTTCATGTCTGAATTCTTTGAACTTTTCAAAAGCTTCAGACTTGTGTCTCATAAGATACACATACCCATACCTAGATAGATCATCGATAAAGATAATGAAGTAGACAAAATTGCCTCTAGCCGGTACATCAAATGGGCCGCACACATCAGTATGTACTAGGGCAAGGAGATCTGTGGCCCTTTCCCCATGTCCAACAAAAGAGAGTTTAGTCATTTTGCCTTGAAGACAAGATTCACAAGTTGGATATGATTCGAAAGTCAATGGACTCAATAGCCCATTTTTCTCCAATTTGTTGATCTTATCTTCTGCTATATGACCTAATCTTAGGTGCCATAGATACCTGTCATTTGGACTATCCCTAAGTCATTTGGCATTCACATTCTGCTCGATAGTTAGAATAGGTACATCAATATGTAGCTGATAAAGACCATTAATAAGGAAACCATTTGTAATTTTATTTCTTTCATAAAGAATGTTACAATGGTCCTTAAAGAAGGTAATCACATAGCCTTCTAGTGCTAAGCATGAAATAGAAATCAAATTCCTACTGGCTGCAGGCACATAATAATAGTCTTTCAAAACTAAGTTTAAACCAGATGGTAATCGAAGAGGGTATATTTTTATTGCTATTGCAGTAACTCTTGCTTCATTATCGATGCATAGGATCATGTCTCCATCCCTCAACCTCCTACTATCCTCAAGATCCTGCATGGAAGTGCACAGATGAGCACTAGAACCAGAGTCAAGCACCCAACTGGATGCAGAAGAAACCGTAAGGTTAGACTCAATAACGAGCATATCTTCAGAAGGACCTTCCTTCTTGTTCTTCAGGGTGGCCAGGTAAGTAGGGCAGTTCCGCTTCCAATGGTCGTCGCTGTTGCAATGGAAATACTTTCCTTTGACATCGGCCTTCTTCTTCGATTTTGCCTTCTTCTTCTTTGCTCCTTCCACCTACTTTTTCGCAGACTTCTTTTTCTTTTCATAAGACTTTTTTTTGGAAGAAGTTCATTCCATAGTAAGAACTAAGCCTTTAGAACCTTTCGTAGAAAGCTCGGCAGTGACCAGCATATTCATTAATTCGGCCAAGAAATTTTGAAGTTTATGCATGTGGTAATTCATGATGAATTTGCCCATATGCATCAATCAAGGATTGCAGAATAACATCATTCTGCAGATCCAAGTCCAACTTCACATCGAGCTTCTCAAGCTCTTCCATGTCCTTAATCATCATCAGATAGTGATCTTGGACTAACTGTCCATCACTCATCTTGGCCTTAAAAAGTCATTTCATGACTTGATATTTGACTGTGCGACTCTGTTTACCAAACATCTCTTGCAGGTGAGCCAACATTTGGCGAGTAGTCCCGATATCTTCATGTTGGGTGCTGGAGCTCATTAGACATCGAGCCCAATATGTAATATCTGACCTTATTATCTTCGTCTATCCATTTTTTCAGAGATGCTCTATGTTCAATGGACGGATGGACTGATAATGTGGGAGGATCCTGGTCCAATACATAGGTTAACTTCTCAAAATTCAAAATTATTTTATAGTTCTTGAGCCAATCTTTATAATTGGATCTGATCAGTCTATGTGTGTCCAAGATACGTGCTAATGGATTGGATGCAGACATTTTTCTATAGAGAGTCAAAGATTTTAGTTAGATATTGTAAATATGACTTGACCAATTTGTTTAAGGATTTTATTTTAAAATAAATTAGCTTTCACTATTTTCTTGGATTCCTACACTCTCTCTATAAAGATGTGAAAATCTCCACGATTAATGATTTCTAGTGGGTGGTGCGGTCTCACCAACTGACTCATCTCCTCATCTAACAGTTATTGGTGATGGGTTAGCCAATGAGTGAACAACTCTTGTTCAATGATTCTCTAATCATGGTGCACCCAAACTTGGTCTCTAATTCATGAATCTCACCGTATCCAAAATATTGATCTACTCCTTAGTTAAGTCAGACCCACCATTTGTACAGACTGGATTCCTAATTGAGTCTCTCATCGTATCCAAAATATTGAGCCCAACTCATCCTCCAGCCCATAGCATCCAATGCCTAATAGACATGGTTGCATCTTCTCGGTGCAACTGAGCCACTGTATCCAATCGAGAACAATCAACCTCGGAAGGGCCCGCACATCTACAATGGTGGAAGACCTCAGACTTAATCTTTTCTTAGGAAGAATTGATTCAGGTCTCATTAAACTAGACTTGTCATAGTCATAACAATTATGACTAACCTAGTGGCATGGGTTAGCTCGGATTATTGACCACCTCAATCAAAACTGTGTCAACAGATATGGCCAGGTAAGTGAGACCGGTGGAAGGAATATGCCATTAACTCGTACAAGAATGCATTCAGGTCGAGTAGCTTCCAATTAAAAATCAGTCGGTCGTATGTGCCAAACTTACCTTAGACACCAAATTGTTGAGTCAGAACCAATTGGGTTAGCCTACAATCCAGACTCTAACCTCTGAGCCTAATTAGGTCTTGCTTGATCGTGACTCGATCTTGACCCAGACTTAATCCTATTAGGCTGGTCAATTTAAGCATTGTTGATCCCATCTAACCAACTCTTGATTTGGTTTGATCAACCGCTTAGACCTAATTGAGCTACCCAAGCCCGAACCCAAGTATTATGAATATGTCTTAGATCTGAAATTCTCAATTTTAGACCTAATTAATATTTCATAATCTTAATTTTTAATTAAGTAGGGTTCATAAATAGAATATGCACAATAAATTTTAGGATTTCAGGATCTAGGATTTTACAGAAAGTAAGTTTTGAATTTCTGATTAAGGACGAATGCGCAGCACCCCTACACGTCATAAGAACATCCCATCGAATGGAAAGAGAGGGCCTTTAAATCCTTCTTCGTTCTTATGATCGGACGGCCAAGAGGAATGCCTTAATCAGGAACATGCAATACTACAAAACAGTTTTAGATCTATATCATATATCTCATATACAAATTAGATCTAATCATGGCATATTTTGCATACATCTCATGTATCGAATCATGCATATTTTTAGATCTAAATTATCTCATAATAATCTAAAAAATTAGATTTAAATTGATCTAATCAAAATAAATTCTAATCTAGATAACTATGTAGAACTATTCTACAACTAGTCTAGACATGCATCAATCATATCTCATATGATGTTTAAAATTAAATAATTTTTATTTACTATTTTTTAGATATTATTATAATAATTATAATATCAAAAAATAATAAATAAATAGATCTAAAATATGATTTAATCAAATTAAATTAAAAATATGCAAGACTATTCTATAGAACTATTCTATTTTAGAACTAGTCATGCATATTTTCTAATCTTAGATCCAAATTATTTAATTTTAATTTTTTTTTAATTTCAAATCTGATCACATCTCATGTGATATCTAAAATTATTTATCTTTAATTAAATTAAATTTAAAATTAGATCTAAATACTTTTAGAATCTTGGCTCTGATATCAGTTGAAGAAAAATTCTGATTTTTCGGATCCAGGTTCATTCAGATCTGATCAGATCAAGAGATATATTTTAAAATTTTTTTCTTTGATCTAGATCAGATCTAAGATATTTTAGAATCTAATTTTTATTATTTTAATAATTAAAATAAAATTTAGATAAATTAAATTAAATTTAATTTACCTTGAAGTGGGTAATCCTATTACTCGTTGATGATCCTGTAAGCAGCGGAAGGTTCTGGATCTAGCCACGCAAGTGTCTGACCTCTATCGGTATCCACTCAGATTGAATCTGGAGATTCTCTTCTTCTCTATCACATCTCTAAAAATTAGATTTGGATCTGATCTGGAGGATCTTTAAAACTTCTTTCAAAGATCAGCAATTATCCTTTGCAGCAGCGCAGCCTTCTAGCTTTCTGTCGCCTTTCTCTCATCTGGATTGCAGCAACCAGGGTCCCAAACACCTTTGGGCATGGAGAGGAGAGGGAGAAGTTGGCGTGGAGGAGGAAGAAGGAGGAGGCCTTGGGGCGTGGGGAGTTTTCTTAATCTTTTCCAATTACAATAGGAGTTGGGCGCAGGGTCTTATTTATAGACTGTCTGTGATCCAACTCCTCTTCTTCCCAACCAATCACAACTCTTTATAAAATCAGATCTAAATCTTATTGGTGAGAATAGAGTCCCCTAGATTTCTCCTTAGAGGATGCCTAAGATCAGTCAAAGTTGGTTCTTAGGAGAACTCTAATTGAAATCCAAAAAGGGAGATGGAGTCCTCTATCCAACAAGGACTCCTAGGCGCCTCCAACTTGGGCACACGCCAAGGGTGGCGTGCGCCCTCTTTCTTGCCTAGGATTCTGGCAGGAGGACAAGCCCCCACCAAGCTCTCCAATAGGTGCATGACACATGTGGACAGAAGTCAAAATATCTATGGTCAATATTTGACCAGTCAAAGGTCAACTTTTGACCAAAGTCAAAGGAACAAGAAATGGCAGGTGACCAAAAATGGCAGGTAATGTCTTACAAAATAAGACAACCTTTTCTGACTTGGATAACCTCCAGTCAGACCATAGTGAAGGCCTCTGATTCGAGCACAAACTCCTTTGGCTCAGTCAGGATAACTATTTATGATAGTAAAAGAAGAACGTTAGGTTCAATCGAGTGCTAGCATGATTTTCCTTGAACCTAATTGAATCTCATTTCAGATCAATTGAACTGAATCAGTTCAATTGATGATCACCAGATTCAAACCCTTATTTGTGTGACCCTAGTTAGGTTCAGTTCTGTATGGTAATGGGATATGTCATGATCTCTATCATCGACATCATCGAAACTCCTTTCGATGGATCAGAACTCTTCTGATTCGAACAGCTAGAATGATCGATCATCTAAATCATTCTAATTGCTCCCAAAATCCACCAGTGACACCTAGCAGTATATGGTGGCAACCCATCAGAGCTGAATGCGAACCTCTTGGTGCAGCTACCTGTGTGATTAAGTTCTTCTATCTTGAGCCCCGATCAGATTAGGGTTAAGGTGAACTCGTCAAACCCTAGTCTCTGTCATATGATGTAATCATTCGATTCAAGTCCGATGTGAAAAATCTAAATAGAAACTCTTTCTATTATTTCACTCTGCCATGGCCATGGGCTTCTGGACTTGATTCTCATGATCATCATAGGGCTGCTCCTCTACCACCGAGGTAGATAGATTCCATCTTGATGCTATCCAGTTCCTACAATAAACATGCTATAGCCAACATACACCTCAGGAATTTCCGTATGGCTAGGAGACCGAGTAATGGTGTAGTCAAACTATAACACCCTCAAGGTGAACTGTCGATGCATCTCAGGTCAAAGAACTAGACATACTACTGCAGCATCGAGTCAGTCATTGATGAGAAGGTAGACTCCCTAATGACTACTCGAGATGGTCACGCTCAGTGCTCTCATTCTCTAACGAGTATCTGTACTCTCGTTCCGATGTCTCCACATCATAGACTCAAGATTCATCTACTAAAGAGAAACGATTGTACACCAACCTTTCGGATCAATCACGATCCTCGTGATGATCCTATGGTCGGAAGCATTTTATGAGTTAATAATGATTATTCATGTCTTAAATTTTCAACTCTTGAAAATATGAATTATCATTATCATTAACTTAAAGAATGTATCACAGACGCTAAATACACATATATGATAGAAAATAATTTATTTTATTGATATTAGTCAAAATTATAATTTTATCTCTAGAAGTGTATTACAAGTATCAGTCAATTCTGGCTTCTAGGGCACATATATCTAACAGAAATAAGTCAAAAACTTTAGTGGTGGAGGAAGTCATCTCGAAGGCCTCAAAGGAAGCTCAGCAACTGAAGAAGAATGACAATGGCAAAGTGAGCATGAGGGGCTATCAAGACATGCAGGGACAGCGGGATCATGCAAGAGGATGTTGCCAGGTGTGCCAAGACTTGGGCGCACCAAGATGGAGATTGTAGGTGGTGTGGTGCTCCCAAGCCTTGGGAGGCCATGGGCGGAGCCAGGGTAAGGGCTCCAGGGAGGCTAGGATAGGTGTGGTCCTAGGGCTAGGATAGAAGTTATCCTAGGATGGAGGTGGCATGTAGCTCTTCACGGGCTTGAGGTTCCGGTATTGAGGGCCTTAAGGGGTTTGGTTGGTGCTTCGGAGACATGGGATATAACATGGAGAAAGAAATCAAAGTTGGAGCTTGAAGGCTGTAGAAAAAAGATTTTCTGTAGGTTAGCTAGCTCAGTCCAAAACTAGATCAGCTAAGTCTCAGAGCATAGGCAAAATAGAGAGCTGCGCATTCAAAACTGCTGGCATGGCACAAGACTGGATCGGAACTGCTGGCATGGTACAGGACTGGGTCGGCTCAGTTTCAGACTGAGCCAACCCAGTTGAACTTAGTCGGCTCAGTGCTGAAACTGAGTTGGCTCAGTGCATAGGTAGAGTTACATGCGGGTTTGTTTTAGACTAGGATCTGAGTTGATCCTATGGGTTTTAAGGCCTGGTTCAAGAAGATCTTAAGAGGGCTAATTCATGTATGGGTTGGGTTAGCCTAGGGGAGTTTTTGAGTTGGGATTTATTAGGATTCATGTGAGAACTCTAGGATATATAAACTAGGATATTGTAACTTTTACAATAGGGTTGGAATATAATTGAGCTTTTTTTTCTAACTCTTTTCTCTCTTCTCTCACCAATGTCAAAAACCCTAGCTTCTCTCATCTTTCTTAGATCTTCTTCAGTTTGCTGGATTAACATCCAGGTTCATGCAAGAGATCGAATCTATGGCTATGGCTCTGAGCAGTCGTAGGAACAATAATTTGACCCATTGAAAAGTGGAGGTCGGTTTATGGACTATCCCTCGGCTAGAGAAATACTAACTTGGGTTGCCATAGATCTTTGACTCTTTGATGGTTAAATCAAAGTAGGGCTAAAACACCAAGCTCTGATACCACTTGTTGTCCAGCTATGCAACCTAAGAGGGAGGGGTGAATTAGATTTTTAAAATTTTAAAGCTAATTTAAAGATATCAAGATTGAATGATGATATGTAAGTCATGTGTGTAAAGTAATTTGGGTTAGATAAAAATATAAAAAATTTGAGAGAAAGAATTTAACAAACTAAGAAAAGAAAGATAGCAAGCATACTACAAACAAGCAAGATTTATAGTGATTCAATATTTTTCTTGCACCTACATCCACTCTCCAAGCATCTACTTAGAAATTCAAAACAACTAAATGATTCAACCAGAATACAATATCGTTACCTCCGATTCTAGCTATCCCAAGCTAGCACACTTGTTTCTCAGGTACAATCTAACCCTACACACTTTGATTTAAGGTTCGGATCAACCTTTTCTAAGTTTTGGAATCCTCCCAAAACTTGAATCAAAATAATAAAGCAGAGTAAAAAATTAATGATAATCAAATACAAATTTAGCTTTCTTAATGAGCAAATAAAACCTTAAGAATGCTTTTCATAATAATGGAGGAAGCTTTTCTGATTTTTTTCAAGATTGTTGGAGACTTGAATGAGCTCTTGAGAGATTGGTGAACTTGAAATGAAAGCTTCTTTGCTTGAAGATGACTTTTGCTTAGGACTGAATTGAATATGTGAAGTCTCTTATATTCTTTCCTTTTTATAATCTTTTAAATCTTCAATGGATGGAGGAGAGAATCCTAGGCAAGATTTGTAGCTATTGGAGATCTTAAAGAAATCATTAAAAACTATCAAAACTAGATAAAACTAGCCCTTGCAGAAAATTTTCGTCACAGGGGTCGACTCATGGATCGACTTTTGGCATAGGGGTTGACCTCGAGGTCGACCTTTGAGACAGAATTGAGAAAATCAATCATTCTATAATTTTGGCCTTCAAAATAGCAAAGGTCGACCCTTGGCATAGAGACAGCATGCCAAACAACCCATTTCAGTAGGGGATGACCAGGGGTCAATCCTTTTACTTCAAACTTGATTTTCTCCTAAAATATGCATCAAAAAATCATGGAACTCCATTCAAAGAATCAGAAATCTTTTATACTTGCTCTTGAGGCTCTCATATCAAAAGTTGATAAAATTATGATTTTGCTCCTGAAATACAAAAAATCTTTTTTTAAGTCAAATTTATTAGTAATCCCCTCAAATACTTTGTAATCATCAAAATCAATTCTTGGAGCAACATATCCTGATTAGGAAAAGGTCATCCGACGATAAGGAACATGAAATAATTTCGGGTATGAAGTTCGGCCAGGTTATATCCCTAAGTTCGATCTTTTTTTGGAATTAAGATTTTGGAAAGATGAACTGGATGGACTCCTAGAACCAAATGACCACAAAGTTTTGGAAGATATTTAAATTGAAGAAAACTTAAAAATATCTAGAAAAATAACAAAAAAATGTTATAAAACCTTATGGGAAGAACAGTGAAACTCATATGGAAGACTAAAAAGCCAAAAAATAAAAAGAAAAGAAGAGAGAGCGACTGAGGACCAACCTAGATTGGTAAAAAGATGATCGAAAAGATGAGATACAGTTGAGAGAAACTCCGACAGTCGAAAGGATTGTGAATGAGAGGAAATAAGGCAAGATGGTTGAGAGAGCAGGAATTAGTTGGTGATGGCCGAAAAATCAATGGAAAGGGTGGAACACTCGGAGATGGAGAAGAATGAATGAAGGAAGAAGAATCAGACGGAGGTGAAGAGTTGGAAAGGAGGACTTAAATAGGCATATGGGATTAGACAAAGTTATGATTATAGATCCTCCTTAGCTGATCCCAGCCTGTCGCATGCCCCACTCACCTCGAATGCCTATCAGAGCAATAATTGCACCATAATATGGAGCTTTGTGCCGGATGAGTTTTCAAAGAATTTTGTCTCTTTAGGTCATCCAACATTAAAACACCAATGCCAATTCAAAAAAAGTCAAATTATTTCATTTTTTGAGAGCGAGAACCAGACTGGCATCGAAAGACTTCGGCGTCAGTAGTTTTCGTACTTCCTTCATTCAAAATTTAAATTCGGGAGTAGAAGGATAAGTGTTGGGGTTAAAATAACTCCTATCGAAGTTCTTGACTGTCGACCTCCACTCTGTGAAAATTTGTCGATGTTTTCACTAATAAAGTCCATGTTGCAGAACTTGTCAAAAGCATATTGAAATTTGGCTAGACGATCTAGGATAGTAAAGGAGAACTATTATTTTATTAACCAATGAATGACAGGGACAAAGCCTAGTTCTCCTGACCTTGATCGGTGATGAATCTCGAAGACGGGTGAAGTCCCATATTGTAAATGATGAACTTCTTTAGCTACACTCCTTCTGGATGGACTCCCTCAGCTATGCTTCTTTCGGACAAACTTCCTCAACCGCGCTTCTTTCGAATGGACTCTCTTAGCCGCACTTCTTTCGAACGGACTCCTTTAGCTATGCTTCTTTCAGAAGGACTTCTTTAGCCACGCTCCTTCCGAATGGACTCCCTCAGCCGTGTTTATTTTGGATAGACTTCTTCAGTTGCACTTCTTCCGGATGGACTCTTTCAGCCGCGCTCCTTTCGGATAAACTTTTCCAACTGTGCTCCTTTCGGACGGACTCCTTCAGTCGTGCTCTTTTCGGATGGACTCCCTCAGCCGTGCTCCTTTCGGATGGATTTTCTCAGTTGCGCTCCTTCCGGACGAACTCCTTCAGTTGTGCTCCTTCTGGATGAACTCTTCCAATCATGCTTTTTTTAGGCAGACTCCTTCCGAATGCACTCCCTCCAGTTATGCTTCTTTCAGTCGAAGTCCTTCCATTCGGGTACCTTTTAGGATGAGCTTCTTCCAGCCAGTCATGGATTCACTTAGCCCATGTTACGCCTGTCAGCTGAGGCCATCCAAAAGAACCTCCTCAAACCATTGATTCATAACAACTGCTCCACGAAGAATGGAGCATAGTACTTCAGATTTCAATTTAGGAGGCATCTACTTGTACACGATCCAGGAGGCTTTCGAACTTCTTAAAGCCACTAGACATTGCCTCAACAGACCTCGACTGGTTACAAGTTCATTGCATATACTGAAGTCTTCAACCTATGTTCGAACTCCAATAAATGAATCTCCACCATCTGCAAGTCACGATAAACGACAACTCATCCTCCATAACAAACTTCACGTGGTCTGAGTGGTCCACTATTAGACGGTTATGGCTGCCATCATCAGTTTGTTACACGCTTTGTCTATAAAAGGGATCCTCTAAATATATTTTTCTCCAAACTCTCTTCTCTTTCCATTGCTCTGCTTCTCTATTTTCTGAGCCCTCCATTCCAGTTGGTCAGAGAACTAACTTGAGCGTTGGAGGATCCCACCTCTGATTTGAATTTTGTTTTGCAGGTCCCATTAGCGGTCTCACCTTCTTAACTCCAGTTACCTCCAATATTCTCATAGATTTCCGCACCAACAAGACTATACAACCAATGGACCTCCCCATTGCTAGAATGACCCTATCGCCTCTTCAAAGATCGTCTTTAATCCAACTGATCATGAAAAATGAAATCGAAGTGGCTATCATAAAAATGAGTCCGAACAAGGCTCCAGGGCCTGATGGTTTTTCCGCTTGCTTCTTTTAGAAATTCTGGACTATCATAAAAAAATGAAATTATGAAGGCTATATATGATTTTTTTTTTTTGTTTCAGCTAATCTACTAGACTCGTGGATAAAAACACACATAACTTTAATTTTAAAAATTGAAAATCCTCAGTTTCCTAGTGACTATCGCCCTATTAGTCTGTGTAATATGATTTACAAGATTATAACTAAAATTTTGGTGGGAAGGGTTAAAGTCATATTAGTTGATTTACTTGCTAAAGTAGTAGGGGGGCTTTGTATTAAATAGAAATATTTTTGAAAACATGCTAATAGGGCAAGAAATTATGCATTCTCTCACTGTTGTTGCTGCTCGCTCAAAAAAAGTTATGATGATTAAACTAGACATAAAAAAAATGTATGATAAGGTCCACTGGCCTTTTCTAATCAATATTTTAAGTCAGATGGGCTTCCCACCTCGTTTTGTGTCCTGGATATAAGCTTATATCTACAATCCTCTATTTATCCTACTTGTCAATGGGGTCGAGACAACTCCGTTTAGGGCTACCAGAGGCCTTAGGCAAAGATATCCGCTTTTTCCGTTCCTTTTTATTATTTGTTCACAAATATTATCTAACTTCTTCCATACCGTGATTCAGATGCAGCTCCTCCAAGGGTTTAAAGTTCGGGGAAAACCTGAAATCTTCCATATATTCTATATGGATGATTGTTTATCGGTGGCCCATGCTTCTTCAAGAGATGCAATTACGTTATTAGCCATTTTAAATGCTTATATAGCATATTTTGGACAGTCTATTAATACTTCTAAATCTCACATCATGTTTTCTCTAGGTGGACTAGACATCAGATAAGAGAGCTACTTTATATACAAGAAAAAAGAATGAATTGGTGATATTTAAGAGCTCCATTGCAAGGTAAGGTATCAATCACTGATTATCAGTTCCTTCTAACAAAAGTATCAAATAAGATGGCAGTGACGGACATTATCACTTACGGGCAGGGCTTACCTAATTTAGTATGTCTTATTTGCTATTACTCTCTATGTTCTTTCATCAATGAACATCCTTTTAGTAATTCAAGCACCATCTCATCGGAAGTTGTCATGTATATGCAAACTCGCCGCTCAGGTGATACTACAACCCTCTTCTCTATGGGCCCAACTTGTTATGGCAACATATAATTTTCATGAAAATTAGTATGATTATAAATATCGAAAAGGTTCCTCTATTATTTGGAGAAAAATTTCAGAGGCTAGATCAAAAATCAAATTTCACTTCTAATGGCTAGTGGGCTCAGGTGAATCAATCAATGTTTATAAAGAACCATGGATCACGAAAATCCCCATCATGTATTGGCCAACATATGTAAATATGGATAACATAAACCTAGATTTGATGTCGTTTCAGTTCATCACGGCGGATAGATATTGGGATGTCCATTATTTATCGGTATACTTTTCAAATGATCTGATTAGAAATGCTCCTGTGTCCCAGGGTGCTTGGTCGGACCAACTTGTTTGGGCATCATCCGAACGTTTGCAGGTATCTTTACGAGACTTAAAAGGTTTGTTACCTCAGTTTTTGCAACCAATGCAGATTGAGGCTGGGTGGATTTGGGCTATAAAGGAAGTTAACTTGGGATGGGCTTTAGTGTAGAGCGTTGCTGGCACATCGCAATATCATTGCTGCGAATGCCCAATGTTGTGACCTATGTCCCAATCAAATTAAAGATTGCACCCACGAGATTATACATTATGATTTTGCATGGATGTTTTGGCACCATATAGGCTGAATTTATGTTTCAATTCCTTGCCGGTATGGTTTGATCGGTTGAGATAGGGAATGAACACAAATCACTCGTGGCATGCGCTGCTTGGCTATTATGGTGGACCAGAAATGAAAGAATCTTTAACAAACATCCATTTCTATGCCGCAGCTCTTTCGTAAATTATGGATGTTTACCAAGGCAAATGGATGCATTTATTTGAATCCAAATCAGTCTCGACAAGTGTCATGGCTACCCCCTCCCGAAGGGGTCCTAAAAATAAACTTTGATGCATCAGTTCATTCTAATAGGGCAGCAGCAAGTTTCGTCGTGCGAAATCATGAGGGTACTATGCTATGCGCTGGAGGTAAGCTTCTCTCTCTATGCTCTATTCCTTTGGCACAACTTTAGGCTGCGGTGTGAGGACTGCTATCTTGCAGTTACAGGCATCACAAATATAGTTGGAGGGGGATTCTGCAACTGTAGTTTCTCGGTTAAATAGTTCTACCTCTGCAAACGTATATCACATTCCACAGTTAAAGGATCTATGCCATTGGAAAAGCTCTGGAAAAATATATAAAATATCATATACTTTTAGAGAAGCCAATCAAGCAGCAGATTTCATGGCTAACAAAGCTCTACATGGTGATTCCTTGATGATTTTAGATGCGACTATTTACTTCATGCCGATGCGTATGGCATTCAGTTTACGAGAGAAACATGAGGGTTTGGGAATGCTTTGCTGTAGGTTATGGAGAGTAATTCTCAAGTATCGTGATTGTATTGTTATGTGAAACTGGTGGCTGCTATCATATCAGGATTTATGGGTAGCTTCAGTATAAACTCCCGAAATCAAATACTTACACTAATGAAAGCTGCTTTATGGTGTAGGCAGGACGCATTGAGACACCAGGTGAGACAAACGAAAAATGGACTGATCAGGCATGCCATCCTATTAAGTTGGGCACTTCATAGAATTAAAGACTCCGATACTCACACCCTATCTCTTGTTTTTTCTACCTCAATCCACGTACTTAATGCTGGAACAGGGTTGCATTTCATCCAAATCTGGGGAGGCTGTGGGATGTGTGGTAAGATGGTACTATCAAGTTATCTCTGTTGGTGCGAGCGTCGGACGGTGGATGTGCTAGGATGAAGAGGTTCTCTGCTCTACCTGTCCTCCAATCCTCGTATATCACAAGAAAAAAAACAGACATTCCACGAATGATGGGAGTTGGGATGATACAAGAAGTGGATACAGTCAAAAAAAGGACAGTTGGGCAAGGAAGAAGACCAAAATTAACGGGGTCGGAAATGGAAAATAAGATGCAAAGTGGGGCAACAATGTCAGGGATCTCAGGCCAAAATTACCGTATACAGTTCCAATCTTCATTATTTTGTGGGATTCCAAATAGTTTTGGACATTAGTCACCTATGGATGGGCCTATCAAGAATGGAGTGGTGTCAACACAATTGATATTTGGAGGACCTTACAAGATGTTAAAGATTCGACTTCCAATGCAATGATGGTGCTTCCACATTGCAATACAGGCTCATATTGGAATATGAGGTTACCGGTTCTCCGATATCCAATTTTGTCATACAGCACCTCAACCAGCTTATCAATATATGGTTATGTGAGACTGCAAGCCTCGATAAAAAAAATAAACAAAAAAGAAAATATAGAAAAAAAAATGGAAAAAAAAGAACATCAAAGGAAAAAAAGTAAAGCAAAGGTTTTTACTAACCCGGTGTGTTCATGTTTGCAGATTTGTTGGGGTTTGTTGTTAAAACAAGTAAGGAGGAAAAGAGTATCAAACCAATACGCTACTTCAATATATTACTGGAGGCAAAGGGAGATCTACATTAGGGCATTTCAACAGATGAAGGTACCGACAGCTCCTTTGTACTCCCTATGGAACAAAACAGTGCCAACACAACTTCACTTCTCATGATTTCTGCTCTCTGTCCTTATCGACATGGTACTCCTCATTGCTCTCAACGTTGTCGGCCAGCCAGATCAGTGGCGAGACACCTGGATATTAAAACATGGTGGATGCAAAGGATATCAGAAATTCATAGCTAGTCTACGAGCACTCTCATCACATCGTATGTATAGGATAACCATGTTTAAGAAAATACATGATTGTGGAATGTCAGAAAAAACAAAAACAGTGGCATACAGGGAGCAAATCAGGAAAAAAAAAAAGAAAAGAAAAGATCAAAAAGAAAATGAAAAAGAAAAAAAGCAAAAAATATGAAAAGACAAAAACAAAAAACAAAAAACAAGAAGAGAAAAAAAGAAGATTATTACTAACATCGTGTGTTTATGGTTGCAGGTTTTAGTTTTACCTTCATTTGGATGCTTTATGGTGTTAGCATCATATAAAACTGTTCCATGCCACTATGGGCGCTGCAATTGTTTCGTAATAACCAACGATTTTAGGGTGAAGGGGATCCAGGGGCGCATAGTCTATATCACCGTTGCTGCAGCTACTTTCACAAGTAGCCTCTCTGATTTTTTTAATAGTTTGGCTCCTTTCCTTACAATCTCTCAGCAGGGACTTGGAATATTATCGACTCGGTGTTTCATTCTCACTTTCAGATTTGGTTTGCATCATCAGCCATATGAAACTTTATATTTTCAACTGCCGATATCTATTCACTCAGCCTTCTCAACAAACAGGTGGTACTGAGGTTTTAAAGGGCCGCTTCTCTTGTTATGACTCACTCTTAATTAATGTTTTGTTTTGGGTGGTTGCCGTTTCCTCACATATGCTTTCAACTTGGAGATGTACATAATCTCCACCGGACATTCAATGGTTTTCCTATTGCAACCATTTATCATTTTTCAGGTTTTGCTCTTTCTAATGGAACTTGCAGGTCCAAAATCTAAAAATGCTAAAAAAAAAGCTTCTCACATTGCGATGTAGCTGCAGGATTGTCCGATCTTTACAGATGGTCCATACGGAGCTCCTACTCCCAATCAGCTCTACTGGAGTACTAGCTCCTCATCAAAATTTTTAATGATCGATCTTGGTCGATCTCGATCAACTACCTTCTCCTGATCTTTTGGACACTCCAGAAGATCAAAAGACAAAATTTGGAGGATGAGGAATGGGAGTGGTAAATTTGGTGGAGGTCAGGCGTTCACAACACTCAATCTTACTTTCCAAACCCTGGACCCAAACCCTAGGGGCTATTCACATCCGAAAATCCTAAAGTCTCCACTCTCAGGATTTATTTGACCCTCAGACCACTCATCCAGAAGCTCTCACGCCCTCTCTGTGATTTTATGTGAAACACCTTTCACAAAAAGATCACATACAAATCTTGCTTAGATCTAATCTAAGGAAGAAAGATAAGGTGCTAAAAGACTCAAAAAAATCCTGGCGCATAGAAGACTCCACACGCCCACTTTTTGAATTTTTTTCTATGAAAATTTTTTCACCGGTAGAAGGACTCTTCTATCTACCTACGCCCACTCTTAAAACCATTTTAAATGGGTGACTAGAATTAAGAAAATAAAAAGTAGCGTGTGGAAAGGATAGAGTGGTGCAGGACTTTTCCTTTCTCTTTCTCTGGAATTTCTCATGCCCAAAAATCAACGCCCAACCGCTCTAAAATTCTCTCTCCATAAACCTACACTCCCCATGCATGCCCATGCAAAATCTCCTCTTAAATGGGCAACTTCAGTGTGGAAAGTGCATGGGAGAAGATAAGGTTAAGAGGTTGAACTTGTTTCAACCTCCCACTTGAATTCAAATTCAAGTGGATCAATTATCCTCATCCAACGTCCATTTCAAGTTGGTGACGAGCAGAAGGACTCGCCTTCTACGTGCCCACTCTAAAATCATTTCAAAAAAAAAAAAAGTGCAACAAAACTCATGGGGTGTGGTGAATGGATAAAGTTGAGAGGTTGGAGTAGTTCCAACCTCCAACCACTTAAGTTGAATTCAAAATTCAACATAAGTTTGAACCAGTCCAACTCTTGGATCAGGTCAAAGGAAGAAAGAAGAAAGGCACCAACTCACTTCTAAGCATGGAAAAACTCATGCAAATTCATAATGTGCATGGAGAATGGCGGGGGTCAAACAGTCAAGGCGTAGGGAGAAGAATTCAAATCTAATTTAAATTCTTGACTTATCCAAATTAGTTTCATTCAAACCAACTTATCCAAATCCAATTAAACTAGGATAAACCTAATTAAATTAGGCTTAATCCAACTTAATTAAAATCTAATTAAATTAAAAATTAATTAAGTTCAGATCTTGATCAAATCAGGGTCCAATCTTCCATAGCGATTATGTCATTTCATAACCTAATCGGATCAAACCCAATCAAATCAAATTCAATCAGATTTGATCAAAATCTCATCGCTTAATCAAATGAGCTAATCAGTAATCTAATTGCTAATTAATTCTCTAATAATATTAGAATTTCAGTCCAGTGAGACTCGAGAAGGTAGAGTTTCAATCTAGTGAAACTTCTGGTCATAGAGTCCTAGTCTAGTAAAACTTTTGACCACAAGGTTCTAGACCATTGAGATACTTGATCGGCTATCAAATCAGGTAGAAACTCCTATTATGTGTGATCCCATAGATTTGAATACTAAGTCAGTAGCACAGAAACTAATTTTCTATACTAATCGATGTGACCACCTAGCAATGATACTCGACGTCCGAATAGGTCGAATAGTTGCAATGCAACATTCATGAACCTGTGGTATATGGTTATCGTATAATTCATCCCCTTGATCTCAATACTCAAAAGATGATCTGGGGTTTAACTGTCAATCCTAAAAATCATCCACATTGTATTTTAAATTTTAATATCCATCATATGAACTATTTCGATCGAGGTTTTGCTAAATTAAAATACAGTAACGTATTTGCTCCAATACTTGGAGGGGTCAATCCCATCTTAACTCACATACTGACTAAATAAGTACTTAACTACACCCAAAAATCTTTCATCACTAAATTAGAAATTCAGATAGTCTGGTACCAAAGTACAGTGAGTTGCTTGCAAGTCACCATGGTGATCTTAGGTCTAAAAAATACTTATACCCATATCCTTCATGAGCAACTCTTGATAACAAAGAGCTCCATAGTTAGATCACGTTCAGTGATCAAATGTATCCTTACATTTCATCTGCATGCCATATCAGTATCTCCATATTCCTTGGTTAAGTGGACAACCAACCTATATGTCATGCAATGATCTACACTCAATAAATATTGTCATCTTAGGTAACAATATATTATTTGATCACGAACAGGTTTAGAGACTAAAAGATAAATCCTTCTTTATCAATTTTAAATAGTCCCAAAGACTTCATCACAAAAAAGTTCATAAAAGAAAGATACACAAAAGTGATGAAAAGCTAAAATAATAATTTTATTCATTAATAATTTAAGTATATTTTACAATAAGCTCAATCTTCTATAATCTAGATGATTGATTTTAGGATACAATTTTCAATAGAAGGTGCCCCAAGATACTTTTCAAGTTTCTTAAATACTGCACCTCTTAGCTGATCTAGAGATAAATCAATTAAGGACTGCTACTTGGTCGGATAAACATTGTACCTTTTTTAAGCTCAGGTGTCGCATATTCAGAATTGCTCGGATCCTTGATCCCCCTTTCTATCATGATAAATCCTAAAATATTTTTTAAGGTCACACCAAAGGCATACTTGTTTGGATTAAACTTCATCCGATGTTGCCTCAATGTACTAAACACCTCCTCTAGGTTGACAATATGGTGGTCAGCTTTCATGCTCTTCATCAGTATATCATCAACATAGATTTTCATATTTCAGCTGATCTGATCTTGAATAGTTTGTTGATGAGGCATTGGTAGGCTCCATGTATATTTTTTAGTCCAAAAGGCATAATTTATTAACAGTAAAAATATTTCTCGATGATGAAGGCTATCTTTTTCTCATCCTTAGGTGTCATCCAAATTTGATATAATCTAAGAATGCATCTGTTGGGGATAAATCTTGCTCCCATTGAAGTCCAGTTTGATGCTTAGCCTAATGCAACTGATAATCATGGAAGAGCTTCAATCAAAAATTCTCCTCCAGTGGTTGGACCCTAGTCGAACTCCTCTAGCAGCCAAACCTTAGCCAAACTTCTTCAACTGATCGAACTCCTCAACGATCGAGCTCCAGCTGAACTTCTCCAGTGGCCAAACTCCTTTCGGACTTCTTCCTCAATCGGACTCCTCTAGGAGCCAAACTCCTTCCGAATCTCTCCTTCAGATGGATGCCTACAGCGGTCGAACCCCTCCTGGACTTCTTCCTCAATCGGACTCCTATAGGAGCCAAATTTTTTTCGGATCTCTCCTTCAATCGAATGCCTACAAGAGTCAAACTTCTTCCGAATCTCTCCTTCAGTCGGATGCCTACAGGAGCCAAACTCCTTCCGGATCTTTCCTTCAGATGGATCCCTATAGGAGCCGAACTCCTCCTAGATTTCTTCCTCAATCGAACTCTTTCAGGAGTCAAACTCCTTTCGGATCTCCTTCAGACGGATGCCTATAGGAGCCTAATCCCTTCCAAACTTCTCCCTCAGTCGGACTCCTATATGAGCCAAACTCCTTCCGGATCTCTCCTTCAGTCGAATGTCTACATAAGTCGAACTCCTTCCAAATCTCTTCTCCAGTTGAATGTCTACAGGAGCCGAACTCCTTCCAGATGTCTCCTTCAGTCGGATGCCTACAGAAGCCAAACTTCTTTCGGATCTCTCCTTCAGATGGATGCCTACAGGAGCCAAACTCCTCTCGAACTTCTCTTTTAGTCGAACACCTTCGGGAGCCAAACTTCTTTCGGATATCTTCTTCAGATGGATGCCTACAGAGGCCGAACCCCTCCCGAACTCTCCCTCAGTCAGACTCCTATAAGAGCTGAATTTCTTCTGGATCTCTCCTTTAGTCGAATGCCTATAGGAGCCAAACTTCTTTCGAATCTCTCCTTCAATCGAATGTCTACAGGAGCCGAACTTCTTCTGGATCTCTCCTTCAGTCGGATGTCTATAGGCCAAACTTCTTCCAAATCTCTCCTTCAGATGAATGCCTATAGGAGCCAAACTCCTTTCGAACTTCTCTTCTATCAGACTCCTCTAGGAGCTAAACTTCTTCCAGATCTCTCCTTCAGATGGATGTCTATAGGGACCGAACCCCTTTCGATCTTCTTCCTTAGTCGAACTCCTATAGGAGCCAAACTTCTTCCGGATCTCTCCTTCAGTCGAATGCCTACAGGAGCCAAACTCCTTTCAGATCTCTCCTTTAGTCAGGTGTCTACAGAAGTCGAACTTCTTCGGATCTCTCCTTCAGATGGATGCCTACAGGAGCCAAATTCCTCCCGAACTTCTTCAGTCGGACTCCTACAGAAGTCAAACTCCTTTTGAACTCCTCTTTCAGCTGGATTCCTCCAGGAGCCGAACTTCTTCTGGACTTCTCCTTCGATCGAACTTCTTCTAGATTTTTTCTTCAGTTGGATTCCTCCAAGAGCCAAACTTCTTTCGAATTTCTCTTTCAGTCGGATTCCTTCAGGAGCTGAACTCCTTTCGAACTTCTTCTTCAGTCAAATTTCTCCAAGAGCCGAACTCCTTTCAAACTTCTCCTTCAATGGATTGCTTTCAGATTTCAACTAGCATTCCTCTTGGATGATCCCCTCTAACTGTATCTCCTTTAGGAGTCTGAACTCTTCTGAAATTGATGTATGTCAAAGCTCTTCATCGATCAATGCTTGCTTTCTCTGAACTTTGATTATTAAATCTCAACGAATGATCACTATCAATCTGATGATGCCTCTTTCTCTCCATACCGAATCTCACATGGCTTCGAATGGCTCAGTATCGGACAGCTATGACTATCACCATCAGTTTGCTACAAACGGTACCTCCTCTCACATGGCCAACTACCAGACGGCTATGACTATCACTGTCAATCTGGTGCAGGCGGTGCCTCTCCCACGTGCCCCCAAGCGATCAGCTATCAGATAGCTATGGCTATCACTATCAGCTCCGAGCTCCATCTACAAAAGAAATCTTTCAGATATATTTTCTCTAAGCTCTATTCTCCTTTCCAAAACTCTATGAAATTTTTTTCTGAACACTCTATTTCTATTGGCCAAAAGAGCAGACTTGATCGTCGGAGGATCCTATCGGAGCCACCACCACCGACTCCGAACAAAATTTTATTTTGTAGATCATCGATGGTGATCTCATCTTTCTCGACTCCAGCTCGATCCGACATCAACCAGATTCGATAATAATAGAATTGGCACTAGAGAAAGGTATCTCTATTTTTGAGATATCCTTATTATTAAAGGAGTGCTCAGTCGATCCTATGGAGCTTCTTCTCCAAGGTCCATCTCTATCCTCCTTCTCAATCCTAAGAAATACCTCCAAAGAAGGCAACTACTAGGAGATCTACCACTTCTACCTTCAGATCCAAATTAGATTCGCCCATCCCAACTCCAGCACCAGCACTTCATCCTCCTCCTCTATCGACAGTCATGGTAGATTCGAAGCAGTCCAACCTACTAATACAGTGGGTTCAGGGCCTCATCGAGATGGTGCAGGCCATGCAATAACCTTCGACGATGATTCCATCAAAAAATCCACCATCAGGATGTCAAGAACTGACCCCAAAGAAGAGCACTTGGCCTAGTATATCCATCGCCCTTAGAAAGAAAAAATAGAGAGTAGAGGATTCTTGTTCGAATTATGATTTTTCTTTGAAAGAAATCTTTGCCATCTACAGTCGAAAGCCTTCCAAGGTCTGCGATCGAGATAACGTCCTCGATCAGAAACTGCAGGGGATGGATCGATGGATTGAGGAGCTCGACCACATCATCCCAGCTTACCATGATGACGTCCACACCGATCCTCCTTGTTCTTCCTGAATTATGCAAGAGTTCCTTCCATCGAACTTCGAGCTTTTTCTGATTTGAAAGCTACAATGGAACCTCTAATCCGATCGATCATCCAGAGGCCTTTCGAACTATAATGCTGCTCCATGGTGCATCAGATGCCATCTTATGTTGAGCTTTTTTGTCTATCTTAAAGAGAGCAGCAAGAAACTGATATTCGATATTGAAGTCGGGTACGATCTTCTTCTTTGATTAAATGAGCCATCAATTTATGGCTCACTTCATCAACAGCCGACGTCCCCATCAAGGTTCGAATTTTTTGATGAATATCAAACAGAAAAAGGAGAAATCTATCCAGACTTATGTCATCCGATTTAATGCTGTTGTATTAGAGGTCCAAAATCTAGACCAGTCTGTTATAATGACCGTACTCAAGGACAACCTTCAGAAGAATGATTTATTATTCTCTCTGAAGAAGAAGTACCCCAGAAACTTTATCGATCTACTAGCTCGGGCTGAAGGATTTGTCCGAGCGGAAGGAGTCTTCAAATTGAGAGATGAGGGAGCCACAGGAGAGCAATAGGTGGACGAGTCTAGTAAACCCACAGTTGATGGAGGGCCGAATGAAGTTCGACCGTGCTCATGAACTTCCTTTGAGCGCAAGCGAGATCGAACTTCTCGAGCTCGTCATCAAAGAAGCTCAACAGAAGGGTATGAAGAAGTTCTTCCTCCTGAAGTTTTCACAACTATGCTCCTCTTAATACTCTATAAACGTCAGTCTGAAGTAAGCCAATGGCATTATCGTAGCAAGAACCACCAATGAGGGAGGAACAACAAGGAGATTGACCGCCTTCTAGCATCATCGATGCTATCTCTGGGAGGGCTTAGTACTTCGGTAAGTCACCATCTCTCAGTCTCAGAGCTAGGAGAAGCTTGCCCCGAATTGGGAAGACCCATATAAAATAGAGGAGGTCGTCCGATTCAAAACTTATCACCTAAAGAAACTTGAAGGAACAACGCTCCCACGATCTTGAAACTCAGAGAATCTAAGAATTTACTATCGATAATTTTTCTTCAATAAAACTCCTCCATTTCAACATTATTGTTTCTCGATGCAAAAACTATCTGATGACAGAAAAAAAGTAATCAATAGTGGCCATATTAGGAATAGAAGAAGAACCTCATCCTAATATGAGCAAGTCGAAGATCTCATTTATTTAAGACGAGATGAGGAAAGAGGCCCTGACAATGACTCTTATGTGTTCCTACAGTCCGTTAGGAACAGGAGGAGAACCTCATCCTAATGGGAGCAAGGTTGAAGGCCTTGTTCATTTTAGACGAGATGAAGGAAGAGGTCCTGACAGCGGCTCTTATGTGCCCTCACAGTCTATTAGGAATAAGAGAAGAACCTCGTCTTAATGCGAGCAAAATTGAAGGTCTCGTTCATTTTAGACGAGATTGGGGGAGAGGTCCTGACAACAGCTCTTATGTGCCCCCATAGTTCGTTAGGAATAGAAAAGAGAATCTCATCCTAATGCGAGCAAAGTTGAAGGCCTCATTCATTTTAGATGAGATGGAGAGAAAGGCCCTGACAATGGTCCTTATGTGCCCCCATAGTCCGTTAGGAATAGGAGGAGAATCTCATCATAACATGAGCAAAATCGAAGGCCTCATTCATTTTAGATGGGATGAGAGGAGAGGCTCCGACAACAGCTCCATTGTGTCCGACAATGATGAAAGATAAGATCTTCTTCAACCTCGGCTGGAGACAAGATCTCTTCCGAGCTCCAACTTCAATGTCAATAGAAGATTAGATCTCCTTCAACCTCGGCTGGAGACAAGATCTCCTCCGAACTTCAACTTCAATTTTGATGTCGACTGGAGATAAGATCTTCCTTGAGCTTTAACTTTAACATCAATCTCGACTGAAAATAAGATCTTCTATGAGCTTCAACCGCAACATCAATAGGAGACAAGATCTCCTTGGACCTCAGTTGGAGGCAAGATCTCCCCTAAGCTTCAACTTCAACTTCGACCTCGGCTGAAGACAAGATCTCCCTCGAGCTTCAACTTTAACGTCAATCTTGGCTAGAGACAAGATCTCCCATGAGCTTCAACCGCAATGTCAACAGAAGATAAGATTTTCCTGAACCTCGGCTGGAGGCAACATCTCCTCCAAGCTTCAACTTCAACTTCGACTTTGGCTGGAGACAAGATCTCCCCCGAGTTTTAACTTCAACGTCAATCTCGACTGGAGACAAGATCTCCCATGAGCTTCAATCGCAACATCAACAGAAGATAAGATCTTCTTAGACCTCGATTGGAGGCAAGATCTCTCCCAAGCTTTAACTTCAATGTTATCCTTGGCTGGGGATAAGATCTCTCCCAAGCTTCAACTTCAACGTCAATAGGAGATTAGATCTCCTTCAACCTTGACAAAAGACCAGATCTTTCACAAGCTTCAACCACAACATCAACAGGAGACAAGATTTTTTTGGACCTCGGCTGGATGCAAGATCTCCCTCAAGCCTCAACTTTAACGTCAATCTCGACTGGAGATAAGATCTCCCTCGAGCTCCAACTTCAACATCAACAGGAGATTAGATCTTCTTCAACCTCGACTGGAGATAAGATCTTTTTCGAGCTTCAATGTCAACATTAATAGGAGATAAGATCTTTTCCGAGCTTCAACCTTAATGGGTGTAGAGCCTAGAAAAGGACTTCGATAGTTGCCTTTTATATACTCCCTTCCTTCGAATTTTGAGCTCGAAAGTGGAGGAGACTATTATTGGGGATAAACCCCACTTCCATCGAAGTTCAGCTTGATGTTTAGCCTAATATAACTGATAATCATGAAAGACTTTCGATCAAAAATTCTCCTCCAGTGGCCAGACCCCAGCCGAACTCCTCCAACGGTCAAACTTCAGCCGAACTCCTTTAGCCAATCGAACTCCTCAGCGATCGAGTCCCAGCCGAACTCCTCTAATGGTCGAACTCCTCCTAGACTTCTTCCTCAGTCGAACTCCTTCAGGAGCCGAACTTCTTTCGAATTCCTCCTTCAGCTGAATTTCTTCAAGAGTTGAACTCCTTCCGAACTTCTCCTTCGATCGAACTCCTTCCGAATTTCTCCTTCAGTCGAATTTCTTCAGGAGCTGAACTCCTTCCATTTTTTTTTTTAGTCAGATTCCTTCAGAAGCCGAACTCCTTCTAGACTTCTTCTTCAGTCAGATTCCTCCAGTGGATTGCTTCTAGATTTCAGCTAGCATTCCTTTCGGATGATCTTCTCTAGTCGTATCTCCTTTAGAAGTCCAAACTTCTCTGAAATTGATGTATGTCAAAGCTCTTCGCCGATCAATGCCTGCTTTCTTCAAACTTTGATTATTAAATCTCAACGAATGATCACTATCAGTCTGATGATGCCTCTCCCTCTTCGTACCAAATCCCACGTGATCTCGAGCGGCTCAATATCGAACAACTACGGTTGTCGCTATCAGTCTACTATAGGCGACATCTTATGATTCTGATTGACCAGCTATCGAACGGCTATGACTGTCACTGTCAATCTGCTGCAGGCGGTGCTCCTCTCACACGGCCCCAAGCAATCAGCTATCAGATTGCTATGGCTGTCACTATCAGCTCCAAGCTCTATCTATAAAAAAGATCCTTTAGATATATTTTTTCTAAGCTCTTTTCTCTTTTTCAAAACTCCATGGAACTCTTTTCTGAGCACTCTATTTCTGTTGGCTAGAAGAGCTCACTTGATCGTTGAAGGATCCTATCAGAGCTACCACCACCAACTCCGAATAAAACTTTATTTTATAGATCACCGACGGTGACCTCGTTTTCTTCGACTCCAGCTCGATCTGGTGTCAACCAAATTTTGCAACAACAGCATCCATGAAGTTTAGTAATTTGTGGCTTGAGGTGGCATCTACAAGTTGCTTGATCCTTGATAAGAAAAAGCTATTCTTTAGGCAAACTTTGTTGAAGTCAGTGTACTCGATATAGATTCATCATTCGCCATTAGCTTTCTTAACCATAACTACATTAGCTAACCACTCTAGATAGTTTGCTTCTTAGATAAAGTCCGCCACTAGTAGCTTATCAACCTCCTCGTTAATTGCTTGATACACCTTTAGTGTGAAGTTCCATTTCTTTTGCTGCATAGGTCAGTATTCTAGATTGATGTTTAACCATGGACAATAATATCAAAAGATATATTTGGTATGTCCAGGGTCGACTGGGTGAAGATGTCTGAGTTGGCTCGAAGAATATCCACCAGCTGATCATGGAGGTCGGTTATTAGTGGTGACCCGACTTGGATGGCTACTCAGGTCCTTGAGTGGGATGGAGATCAATTGTTCTACTGACTTGCCTCACTCCTTTTCATCTTGGAGATCAAGTGCTTCAATGGGAAGGGACACTAGATGCTTCTTTCCTTTGATTGTGGTGATAAAACATTATTGAGCTAGTCGTTAATCTCTTCAAACTTCATCGACTTCATACTACTACAAAAAAAGGCTACGACAGCAGTTTGTAACTACTATCGTAGTCCAAAAAATTACTGCCATAGGCTATGACAGTGATTTTCTAACCGTTGCTACTACGGCCATCACCGTAGCTTTATGAAAGTAGTTGTTGCAGCGGTTGTTAAAACCGCTGTCATAGATAGCCTATTACAGCAGTTTATAAATTACTGCAATAGATCGATCTATAGCAACGGTTATGTAACTGCCATCATAGGTTATCTGTGGTAGTAGTTATATAACCGCTGCCATAGATAACCTGTAGCAACGATTTCTTAACCACTATCATAGGTCTAATGAAGTGGTTGGCATTGTTTGCACAAGAAACCTATGGCAGCGATTGACACGGATATAACAGTGATTATAAAATCATTACCGTAGATCTTGAATAATTAAAAAAATAAAATTTTTATTTTTTTATATATTTTATCTGATAAATATAGATATATAACATAAGAAAATATAATAAACATAAAAATTATTCTAAAATGCTAAAATTTTATTATCAAATAAAAATTATTATACTATTTTTTAAAAAAAATAAAATACATTAAAAGTCTCCTAAATCTACATCATCATCGTCATCGTTGTCACCAAAAGTCGGAGTCGGAGCTAGAGCTGGAGCTGGAGTCGGAGCTAGAGCTGAAGCTGGAATGTGGGCCAACATATTCTCAAAGTTCGTGACTTCAAAATATGCACTGAGTGTCGACATCATGTCTCTTACGATGTCTTTCAGACGAGATGCGTACTCCTCAGCCCGATCTGCCCGTGTCGAGCATAATCTGTCCGTGCCAATGCCTCCTCAAGCTCCTTCCAGCTGACGACATCGAAATTCTATGAGGAGATGCTCGCCTTGGATCAGTAGCTCATTGGTGTGTGTCCGGACCTGCATCGAATCCTCCCAGAATGCTCAGACCCTAAGACCTGAGATAGATAGTCATGAGGCCCAGAGATATCTGGGACCTCGCTCGCGAGCACATCTAACTGATCCTATAATTATAAATTAAAATAAAATTTTATAAAAAATGCTATAATACTAATTATATATACTAATATATTTAATACTTACAAAAATATGTTCGATCGTGGCGTTCATCGGCCTGCCCGTCTTATTCGTGCGGTTGGATCGAAAGATCTCGCTATGGCTGGGCATCACTCCATCTCTCATCAGCTATAATAAAGAATAAATTTATCAAAAAGATGATAAAAAATATAAATTTAATTTATCTACTAAGATTTAGAATTAATTACCTCTCTATGTATAGGACTGACCATAGACTCGCGGCCTAGAGTGTGCATATACTCCTGGGCTGCATGGTTCTTCTGATTTTGATGAGAGATAGCCTAACAAGTATTCAAATAAATAATAAATATTTAAATAAATTTTTAAGTATATTAAAAAATTTAAAATTTAAAATTTTTATCTCGAACTCTTGGCTCCTCCAGTGTCTAACCATCCTCTCCCACTGACTCGGAGGACAGTCTTGTATCTAGGGAACAAGCTCCTTCGGAGTGTCTCATCGGTACTCGGGCCATCCTCTATGGAGCTTGATCTTGTAACCTCAATATAACTTTTCGATCTTCTTCAGTCAGGCATCTCGAGCCCTCTCATGATCAAAAAAATCATACCTTCTCTACATAAATTTATCAAAAATTAGTTATAAAATTATTCTAATTAAACATATATAGTGCAAACATATAAAATGCATAAATATAATTAAGATGCATGTACTTATCCATATCTCCTTCCATACTCGATCCCTAATGGCAGCATCTATCAAATGTCAGTCTCTGGGCTCTATGAAAGTGATGTCTGACCGCCTCACAAGCACTCTAAAAAAAGAATGCATCTTCCACGTGGTCTTCCTACCGGCCTTCCTTCTACATCATACTACACCATCATATGATGCTGACGGTTTCACACATGTGCCATACGTATGGGATCGTGAAATATTCGACTGGATGATGCACCTATAATGCAAATATGCTATGTAAATATATAAGTATACAAATACTATATAAAAAATAAAGTTGTGCTAATATAATAAAAACGTATACTCAGATGCCTGTGATGGTAGAGGCTCAACTGTCTGTGGAGTAGATACCATCGGTGGAGTAGATGCCGTCGGTAGAATAGATGTCGATGGTGAAGATCCCTGAGCAACCGATATCAAGATAAATGGAGTATACTCCGACTGCTATTCGGATGCTGAACTGCACGTAATCCATCGAGGGGCAGGGGTGAAAGCTAGATGGCATTTCGGTGCCATCGTGATCTACAACGTTAATGAACATTAATCAATATAATATCATAATATTTTAAATTCTATTTGTTTGAAAGTCGAGCCGACTCCGTGCCTAAGACATCCGACTATGATCCTCTCCCAACCGACTCGATCACGGCCCGAGCCGGCTCAGCTACGTATCCAAGCTGGCTCGACTATGTACCATCCCCTCAATCACTCCCTCTCTTAATCTCTCTCGCCGACGACGGCGGCGATGCCAAACCCCTTCCTCCCAGCTTTTCGATCTCTCGATCTTCCTCTCTCCCTCTCTTGATCTCCCTCGCCGATGAGGCTGAATCCCATCCCTCCCTCTCTCACTCTCTCGAGCTCCCTCGTCGGTAAGGTCGGACCCCATCCCTCCCAGTGATGCCGGCAAGGTTGGACCCCCTTCCTCCCTCTCTCGCTCTCTCGATCTCCCACTCTCCCTCTCTCGATCTTCCTCGTCGGCGAGGTCGGATCCCCTCCCTCCCAATGATGGCAGCGAGGCCGGACCCCCTTCCTCCTAATAATGGTGGCGAGGTCGGATCCCTCTCTTCCTCTCTCAAGTACAGATCCATCGGATATTCGGGTTTGAATTTGATACTAGTAATTAAAATTGGGTCCGGATCTAAATATTCATATTCTAATTCGAACCCAACCTGTTGACAGATCTAGTCCACAGCCACCGACATGGCACGATCCAAGGCTACCGCTACGACACGATCCAAAAACTATGGCATACAGATAATTATAATATTTATAATAAATATTTATAATATTTATTATAAATATTTTATAAATTATTATAAATATACATGATTAATAAATAATACTATAAAATTAAAAAAAATTATACCTATTGCTATAGAGAATGGGTCACACCGAAAACTTCGAGGGTCACCGGCGATGATGCTAGAAAAAGACGACAGCACTAGAGGTAACCTACGAAATAAAAGTAAGATAGTAAAATAGAGAAGAGAGAAAAAGAGAAAAAAAAAGAGAGAGCAGGGGTGGCCGGGGATGGGGGCCAAGGGGAGGGGGGCACAGTGACGAGGAGGCCGAAGGAGGCTTCGCACTCGACCGAGAAAGGGTCAGAATGGTGGTGGGGGGTGGGGTTTCATGGGGGCCGAAGGAGGGTGGGATGGGGGTTCGTCGGAGGGGGGGTTTCGTGGGGGCCGAGCAAGGGTGGAGGGGGGTTCAAGGGAGGTTTCGTGGGAGGCCGAGGGAGGGTCAGATGGGGGTTCGTCAGAGAGAGTTTTCGCTGGGGGCTGAGAGAGGGTCGAATGGAGGGGTAGGGGGGTCAGGTGGTAGGTGGCGGGGATGGGAGGTCGAAGAGGGAGGGGGAAGGAGAGGCGACGCCGGTCGGAGGGGAAGGAGCCTCACCAACGATGAAGAGGAGGGGGAGAGAGAGAGCGAGAGAGATCGAGCGGACATGGAAGGGAAAAAAAAATTTAGAGATTTTTAATTTAACTTATGGCAGCGGTTCTATGGCAGCAGTTCTATAACCGCTGCTATAGATTTATAGTAGTAGTTTTTGATAATCGCTGTCATAGATGAAAAATAATTTTTTTATTTTTTTAAATATTATATAATTTTAAAATTTAATATCCATCTTCATCATTTATTATCTAAATAATTATCATTAGAGCATCATCGTAAAAGATCGTCTCGATCTGATGGCCCTAGCTTCATCGATTAGAAAAATTTGATTTCAACGATCACGAACGATGATGCGATGATCTAATAGATGAAGATCTTCGATGGATCCAAAAATCTACAATGATGATCTCGATGATGTTTGTAGCATACTATCAAAGTTTTACTTCAATCAAATATCATTATCATGGTTAATTAAGTATGAAATGATTTCGACCGTTAAATTAGAAACAAGCGATCAAAGGGTTAAATAGCATTTGATTATGAGATAATTTTTTAGTTAAATGATCTTTATTATAATTTTAAATATTTTATATGGCGATGATAGTAAAATTTAAATCATTTTTATATAAACTATTCATGTTAAGTAGATATTGCAAAAATACGAGCATAATAATAAGTGAAGTTTCAGAATGGTTATTAGGAGACATATAGTTTTAGATCGTTCTTCATCTCATGAGTTGAATTTTATAATCACTATTATAAAAAATGATTAAAGTAGTAGCCAAGATCATTTATAAAAAAAATTATCTCATAGTCGAACATCGTTTGGTCTTTTGATCACTTATTTATCATTTAACAGTCGAAACTAACATATACTAAATTGACCAAGATAACGATATTCGATTGAAGTAAAATTTTGATAGTATGCTATAAATATCATCAAAATCATCATTGCAGATTTTTGAATCCATCGGAGGTCTCCATCTATCAGATCATCGCATCATCATTCGTGATCATCGAAATCAAATTTTTCTGATCGATAAAGTTAGGGCCATCAGATCGAGGCAATCTTTTATGATGATACTCTAATGATAATTATTTAGATAATAAATAATAAAGATGGACATTAAATTTTAAAATTATATAATATTTAAGAAAAAAAATATATGACAATGATTATAATTAACCGCTGCCATAAATTAGATTATAGTAGTGGTTCCTACTAACCGCTGTTATAGGTCTGACTTATGACAGCGATTATAATGAACTACTGTTATAGGTCGATCTATGATAGTTATTTTTTATAACCATTGCTATAGGTCCGATCTACTGTAGCGATTTTCTGTAACTACTGTTATATGTCGGACCTATAGCAATGGTTACAAAAATCACTACCATAGATCCGACCTATGGTAGCAGTTAATAAAAATTGCTGCCGTAGGAGCTATGACAGTAGTTTCAAAAATCGTTGCCATAGTAAGTACTACCATAGGCCATTTTTGTAGTAGTTTCATGTCTTGTTAAGAATCACATAAGGACATGGTAGGTTAATGTTAGATGTATGCTCTAGAAGCCAGATTGACTAACACTTGTAGAATACTTTCTAAAAATATTTTCATAATTTTGACCTAAAATTAATAAATAGATTATTTATTCTATCATATTATGTATTAAAGTATCTGTGATACATCTATTAAGTTAACAGGCATGATAATACATATTCTCAAAAGTTAAAAATTTAAGACATGTATTATCATAATTAATTCATAAATTACTCCTGATCGAGGATCATTATAAGAATGATGATCGATTCGAAAGATTAGTATACAATTATTTTTCTAGGATAGATGAGTCTTGAGTTTAAAGTATGAAGATATCGGAGCGAGAGTACAAGTACTTGTTGAGAACAAGAGCATCAAGCATGATCTTGTTCTTAATAGCATGTTTATTGTAGGAATTAGATTGCACTAATAGAAGATTTATCTACCTCGATAGAGGAGTAATAGTCCTATGATGATCATGAGATCAAGTTCTGAAATTCATAGCCATGGTAGTGTAAATTAATAGAAAGAAGTTTCTATTAAGGTTTCACATCAGACTCGAATCAAATGATTTATTCATACGATCGGTATTGGGTTTGACAAGTTCACCTTAATTCTAATCCTATCGGAGCTCATGATAGAAGAATCCAATCATACAGGTACCTGCATCGAGAGATTCATATTTGGTTCTGATAGATTGCCACCATATACTGCTAGGTGTCATTGATGAATTTTGGGATCAATTAGAATCATCTTGATGATCGACGATTCTAATTGGATGAATTAGAAGAGTTCTAGTCCATCAAAATGTATTTCGATGATGTCAATGATGGAGATTGCAATATGTTCCATTATCATACAAAATTGAATCTAACCAGATCATACAAACAAAGGTTTGGATCTGAATGTCATCAATTGAGTTAACCCAGTTTGATTGATTTGGATTAGATCTAATTAGGTTCAAAAAAATCATGCTAGCACATGATTGAGCCTAACATTCTCCTTCGATCATCTTTTTGGTTCGTCTAGACATGTTAAATTATATTTGGCTCACACAGGAGCCCTATATGGATTTTTTCTAATATGACTAGAGCTTATTCTGATCAAAATAAGGCTTGTCCTGATCGAAACAAGACTTGTCCTGATGAGATCAGGGCTTGTCCTAAAATCATGAGATGAAATTTAGACAAGACTCATCCGGGAGCTCTATATGGTTTTATCTTAATTTGACTGGATCTTGTCCTGGCCTAATCAAGGCTTGTCCTAAAAGAAATGGGCTTATCTTAAATCTCATAAGATGGAAACATGATAAGGATTGTCTTAACCAAATCAGGGTTTGTCCTAAAATCATCGGATGAAATTAGGACAAGGGTCGTTTGATCCAGTCTTTACAGGAGTTGAGGGATATGGCGTGTGCTCCCTAGAGTTTATCTGAGGGCACACGTCCATATGGTTTTTTATGTGAAGAATAGTGGGTGCACACCCCCATATGGCATGTGCCCATAAGTGGATAACGTGATGAGTTTTGATATGATCAAAACTCTAGGAGAAAAATTGGTTGTGCCTTTCCATCTCTATCCTCTCTTCTCCACGCCTTTTTTTTCTTTATTTTGTGTGACAAAATGAAGTAATATTCTGATATGGGGCATGAAAATCAAGGGAGAGTCCTTCTGCATGTTGGCTTTGACCTGTTCAAAGTCATATGCAAAGGAACTCTTGGGTAGATCTATAAATTGGGTCCTGCTGTGTAAGGAGATTTGTATCCCAATTATTCCATGCTCAGATTCTGTCTCACCCACTATCTCCCATGCCCTCTTCCTACTCCTCTCCCTCTTCTCATGCCCAAGGAGTTGGGCATATCAGTGAACAAGAGTTGGATTGCTGATTCTATGAAGGCTGCATTGATGATTTCCTGATTGAGAGATGGACGTGTTGCTGCTGGAGATTAGATCAAAGGTACACTAGGTTTATTTCAAATTTTATCTTTGAAGATCAGATTCAGAAGGAGAATACTTTCAGATATGATCTGAGTGGATACTGATA
Organism: Cocos nucifera; assembly: GCA_006176705.1. NCBI lineage: Eukaryota > Viridiplantae > Streptophyta > Magnoliopsida > Arecales > Arecaceae > Cocos > Cocos nucifera. Next base: position 101,403 of record QRFJ01002213.1, on the reverse strand, counting down.
GAGACCGGATACATGCGTGGCTCAAGTCGGAACCTCAGACTTCATCAAATCATCGATAGGGTAAATAGTTTACACAAATTAGGTAACATTAGATTTTATAATTTTAATTTTATTTTTAAATTTTATAATCAAATCATACTAATCAGATCTAAAAACTCTCATATCTGATCAGATCTAGAAGAAAAAATTTTAAAATTTTTGTTACATATATGATCAGATCAGATTGATCCTGTGGCAGAAAAATTAGATTTTTCTTTAGTTAAAACTATTGCTCAGAGGATATTTAGTTTAGATTGATGTAAGATGACATTGTAAGCCAAAGGCACCTGAACTACAAGGAGGATAAGTTGGACGGTTGCCTGCTGAGGGTTTGGTCCAGCTATCACTAGGAGTGTGATTTCTCCCTCTATTTTTCATCCAAAGAAAATCATTATAAAATAATATATTTGCCAAGCTTTTATTATCAATTAAAACTCTTTTTTTATCATAATTTGCTATTACCGTAAAAATGATGACAGCATCATCGTGAGAAGTTTAAATTCCTTGCAAATCATCATCCAAAAAGGTAATGATGTCCTTAGTATGCCATCTCTTCGATGATCGATCTTTAGCTTGGTTTCCTGCCCACCTATCCTCAGCCAATCCAAAAATCATATTAATAATGCAAGCCATAGGTTGGTTTCTATTGTTCTCCTTGGGCTGGTACTAAGCTAGCTAGCTCTTTGATAGCTTGGTTCTCCCGATCTCAGATATATTTTTTGAGGTAATCTCACTGAATCAGGGCTTTAATTTTGTCCTTCAATTAGAGGCACTCGATTTCATAGCCGTGATCCTGGTGAAACCTATAGTACTTTTATTCCATTTGGTTTCTGGGGCTTTTATTTGCTAGGACCTTTAGAGATATCCTTGACCCTCGATCTCTATGAGGATCTGAGCTTGAGGAATGCATAAGAGATGTAGTTAATAAACCGATGAGGTGGGCTCTTCGGTCTTGGACTTTGGGATCGATGAGGGGTCTTTCGATCATCTCGAGCCCTGCTTGGCTTCTTTCGAGCTTGTTTCTTCTTGGTGATTCTCTTGCCTTCAGTTTCATGTTGATCAATTATAGTTTCCTTGACTTGTGCATACTTTTATGCCCGTGCGAGGAGGTCAGCATAATTTCTTTAGAACTTCTTGTCTAGAAAAAGGTTGTCTGGAATTCCAAAGTCTTCACTTTATGGACCATCAACATGACAGCATTGAACTGAGCCACATAATCTCTCAAGGATTCTCATTTTCTTTGTCAGATTGAGAAGAGGCTATCGGAGTTTAGTGGTTGCTTCCTACTACTACTAAAGTATGCCATGAGCTGCCTTCTCAACTGCTCGAAAGAGTAAATTATGCATGGCTGAAGACAGGAGTACCACACCTGAGTAGACTTCCTTAGTATGATGAAAAAGGCAAGGCAGAGGAGGGCATCCAAGATGCCCTGATACTGAATCATCATGAGAGCTTTATAGCTCTTAAGGTGGTTCAGTGGATCCAAAGAGTAGTTATATGGCTCCAACTTCAACATCTTAAATCGAGTTAGAATCGGTTCTTCCATAATCATCCAAGAAAATGGATATGAGTTGAAGTTAAGACCATTCTCCTATCCTTAGCTCCCCTCCTATAATGTTGTTAGCCGATGATGGATCTCTTGTAGCTTTCGATCGAAATTAGCTTCGTGCTGAGTTGCACCAGATTGTTGGGAGTAACCTGGGATGAAATCTTTCCTTAAAGACTCTGGAAAGTGACGACATCAATCCTCTCACCTTGGGCTCCGATGATGAGAGGGAGAATTGCATAGTGGAGACCTAGAATGATGAGTTTGCCCGGAAAAGCATACCTATCCAAGACTTCAAGGATGAAACTGCTAACTATGGTGAGATACTAAGATGGTGAACTACTATTGGTTTGCCAAAACGATTGGTTGGGACAGGCCAGGCTCAGGGCACCAATCCAACTGGTCATTCTAACAAGTTGATCGCCAACATGAACTGGTGGAAGCATTTTGCGCTATGGTTTTCATCATTTTTTTTATTTTTTCTTCTAAAATAGGATAATAAGGTCTTTCTTTTAGTGTCAATCTGTTGTAGTGGAGCTCTGGACAAGGTCGGTAGACAATCGAGCTAAAGATCAGTTGGAAGACAAGTCGAGGATAAGCACCGCAACATTTAATCACAGGTCCACTTGTCGAAGGTTGTTTGGCAAAAGACCCTCCAATTAACTTAGTCAGAGCTTAGAGAACAGTCGAAAGAGAAAATAAATGATAGTTTTTTCTACTCAAAAGAACTTATGTGAGGGTCTCCTCCTCCCGTCTTTATATAAACAGAGATCCAAGGGCCATTATTCTGGATTTCTCGGGTTCAGTTATGGCATTAATAGGCTTGAAATGTGGATTAGTTATTGTACCCATGATGGCACAATCATTATGGATAATTATTAAGCCCACAATGGTGGAAATATCGGCCCATGTTCGCACGGATGAAGAAAACTGCCAGGAGATTCTATTGGAGCTGGACAGCCCTTGGTATGTGAGTTGTTGGTAGATGACTAATGGTTAAGTTAGCTGAAACTTAGGGAACAGTCGAAAGAAAGAGTGAGATAGTTTCTATTCAAAAAAATTTAACCTCTTTCTCACTTTATATAAAGGAGGATCCATGGGCTGTTACTTCGGGTCTCCCAAGTTTAATTATCGCATTAATGAGCTTGAAATATGGGTAGTTATTATACTCGTGATGATATAACCATTGTGAATAATTATTGCATCTACGATGATGAAAATATCAGCCCATATTTGTGCGAGCAAAGAAAATAGCTTGGGAGATTCTATTGGAGCCAGACAGCCTTTGGTATATGAGTCATCGGTAGATGACCGACGTGGCACCTCGGTTGACATTCGAGATCGGAAAATTGATTATCTCCATTACATGGTCCATTGCAATAATAGTCAATGCCAATTTTTGCATCTTGATTGCATTCTAAATAAATATTTGTTTGATTGAAAATTATTTCTACACCGAACATTTTACATAGTTGATTTTTTATTTATATTTTTGTTTGATGAAAGACAATTGGTGTTTTTAAATCTCTTACTAATATACATATATTTTTAGTTTCTTTACAAGACCTTTTATTTCTACCTTTGGCTTCTAGTTTGTTTCAGAAAAATAATATATTTAGAAGATCTCTGAGTTATTTTTCAAATGCCATTAGTGCTTTTACTATCGAACCTTGAATTACTAAAAAAAATAAAAAAATATTTAATATAAAAATATAAGAAAATAGTTTCATGAGAATACTTATGGCATTGGAACAATTAAATCAAAATGCAACATATGTATATACTTACTAGGAGGATCTCATGTTGATGAAAAAGTGCTTGAAAGTGTTACTCATGTGATAGATAAAATCAAATAATATAGAATTCTCGGATCTTACTTTAAGTCATTGCAAGCAATTAAATATGATTTTTATCTAAATGATCTATATCATTTTTGACATCTTGATCATCGTTTACATAATCATTATATTGATAAGAAATTATTTCTATCCTCAACGGTCTACACAGTGTGAGTTTTTTATTCCAACAAAAAATAATTATATGAATGATTCATTTTATTTAAAAAAAAATCCTATTTTGAAGATGCTTTGAGTTTCTTTATAATATCTACTTCTACCTCACGTTTCCAGTTCTTTTAGCAAAAAAATTGATGTACTAAAAAAAAAACTTCATGTTTTCCTAGATAGCAACGATTTTTTTACTACTGAATCAAGAAACATTAAGAAAATTCAGAATTAACAAAGAAATATAATAGAAAATAACAACATGGTTTCAATGGCATTTCAACAATTAAATGGACTGTATTATACGTACATGACTGCAGTGAAGGATTCCGGATCTAACTTAAAGTCATCGTTCCCAACTAAAAAATGGTCCCTCACCTGAACAATCCATGTCATTTTGCGCATCTTGATCATGCTCTAAATAATCACATATCTGGTGGCCTCTGTATTGCATGCATCAGGTGCAATATGGACCGCATAAATCCCACGGTGGATGACACGCCACGCTACCCCTTGTATTTCATCGATTCCCCATTGCATGCTGTCCACCGTGCATTTGTTTCGGGATTTGCCCTGGTTCACTTGCACCCGGTGCATGCAATAATTTCTCGTCTGGGTGAGACTATTTTTTTTCCCCAACATATCTATTGGCAGGATAGTTTAAGATTCCTGATAAAATCCAACTCGTATATGTTCTTTTCTTATTTTGCAAAATCTTTTGTCAGGAGCATTCGGACGCGTGTCTCGTCCCTCATCGCTTATGCGGGACGTGTGCTGAGTCCTGGAACACCAATGGCGCTGCCAACAACGCCTCCAACCCCCGATCCCTCTCGCCCGTCCTTAATTGCCTCCATATCCTCCGTCCTCCAAATCTTAAATCCCCAAAACTCTAACCCTAACCCTAATTCACCTTCCCCCCTTGATCCCTTCGCCCCCCATCTCACCCCGGCCCTCCTCGCCGCAGTCATCCGATCCCACGCCCACCGCCCCTTCTCCGCCCTCCTCTTCTTCCGCTGGGCTGCCCCCCGCCTTCCCCGCCCACCTCCGCCCTCCTCCTTCCTCGCCCTCGCCGACCTCCTCCTCTCTCACCGCCACCTCTTCGCCGCCGCCTCCCTCCTCCCCTCGGCTCCCTCTCCCGCCGCCGCCGACCTCCTCTCCGCCCGCCTCATTTCCGCCCATGGCGCCCTCGGCGAACTCCGCGCCGCCCTCCACCGCTTCCACCTCGGGCCCCCCAGCCTCCGCTCCCTCAACGCCGCCCTCCGCGTCCTCGTCCGCGCCAACCGCCTCCGCCTGGCCCAGGCCGTTTTCGACTGGGCGGTCCACTCCGGCCCAAACCCGGTCCAACCTGACATCGCCTCCTACGCCACCCTCCTCCGCGGCTACTGCAAGCTCGGCCACATCTCTGCCGCCGAATCCCTCTTCAACGGCATGATCTGCACCCCCAATCTCATCACCTTCAATACCCTCATCGACGGCTACTGTCGCAAGGGTCTCATGTCCCACGCGATATCCACCGTCGACCGAATGGTCCACACCCCGGACTGCTCCCCGGACACGATCACCTTTACCACTCTGATCAACGGCTATTGTAAGCTCGGTGATCTGGAAGAGGCCCAGCGGTGCATGGACGAGATGGTACACCGGTGGAAATTGGAACCCAACGTCATGACCTATAATTCCATCATCAACGGCCTATGTTCCTCGGGCCGGATCAAGGAAGCGACGACCATGATGACCCGGATGCGACTTGATGGGATCAGGGATGACGTCACCACCCACACGTGTCTCCTGAAAGGGCTGTGCATCCTGGGGCGGCCCGAGTGCGCCGCGAGGCATCTTACCGCTATGCCCAAGATGGGAATGGATCCGGACGCGAGGGCATACGGTGTGGTCATCGACGAGTGGTGCAAATGGGCCAGGCTCGAGGAGGCGTTGGGGATTATAGAAGAGATGAGCGGCAAAAATGTCATCCCACAAATTTCCAGTGTCAACGCCCTCCTGCGGTCGTTGTCGGAGAAGGGGGAGGTGGGAAGGGCGGTAAAACTTTTGAGGGATATTCCGAAAATGGGATGCTCTCCTAATTTCATGTCTTATAGCACGGTGATCACCAGGCTTTGTGGGTGTGGGGGCAGAATGGGAACGGTGGAGAAACTTGTGGTGGAGATGATGAGGAAGGGGCAACGGCCGGATCGGACGATGTATAGTTTGATGGTGGAGGGGTATTGTCTGGATGGGGAGATTGAGATGGCTGTAGGGGGATTTCGGGACATGATGGAGAAGGGTTTTGTGATTACGTTGGGTGGATTTGAGGCTTTGGTCAAGGGTTTGGTTGGGAGTGGGAGGGAAGGCGAGGCCGAGATGTTGTTTGAAGAAATGCAGAAGAGATGGGATGAGGTAGTGCTAGATTTTGAGAGCTATTGGAGGATTTTGTTCAACCATCTACGCCGATGATTGAGACCTTTTGCATTAAATGATGCTAAATGTTGCACATGTTCGTTATAGTAATTATTACCTCCGATCATCTTCGTGGTGTTATTCCCATGACTCTTAAGAAGCTCAATTTTTCTATCTGGCTGAACGATTTGAGGTTATATTTGGTTGGGGGGAGCTGGACGATGGAATGGGAATGAGAATAGATAGAGTGTCTTGCATTCCAGCCATTTGGTTGGTAGAGTTCCATTGTCATTTTGATTGTAGAAGGGAATGGGAATGCCCCAATCCTCTAGAACCCAATCTCTACTCTTCCTTACTATTTAAATTCCAATCCGATTCTGGTTACAAACCAAATGCGTCGGGGGATATATCCATTTTGATTCCCATTTCAAGCTGCTTCAGTTTCAAAATTTCGGTCATGAACCAATTGCAGGCTTCATTCTGATATTCCTACAGAAGAAGGTGCCGACACCCAGACATCTAAAACCGTATTTGAGGAAAGACATCTAAAACCGTTGATCTGTGCTGCGCAACGGTGATGCGGAGGAATAATATATGAACGACCCACATTTTCTTAGAGGCATCAAAACCTTGCACTCACTTCTTCCCATTGAGATCACAGTCCGGATTGTATTAGTTTCCTTGGGGTTTTATGATATTTTTTTTGACTGAAATTGGGTTTTTTATGATGAGAGAGTGGAAATTATATTAGGATGGTGACTGAAGATGAAACAGAACCCCAGACAAGTTACCGTCCTGTTTCTGGAAGCTAGACGAGCAAAAATGAACAATTCAGTCGTCCCCAACTTTGGCAGGATCATCGATAAGACGTTCAATATGCTTTGAGGAGGCTCAATCTCAATCCCAAGAACATAATTCCTGCTTTCGGTCCAAGTATCATTCTCATTCATTATTTGCATCTTTGGAAAGCTGATGTTTCGTATCCTGTACCACCATGGCCACAAGTAAATTTGTAATAAAAAATGGGCACCAGGAAAAGACGGAGGATGTGCATCACTGTAATCTAAGGTAACACTTTATATTGCTGCTGCAGCTACTGAAAAGCAGTTATTTCTTGGAGAGAGTTTTCTCTATGCATACTTACCTCGCCTGCCCAAGTTCAAGTAGATATGTCCAAATTAATGTCGATCCTATAGTACAAATGATAGGTCAGCATGAAACAATTGATGACTCAAAGCCAACCAAATGACATGAAGGAGGCTATTTACAGAAGTTTTAACCTTTCAAGCATCCATTGATGCAGAACTTAATAATTTACAAACCCAAATGTGAGGAATGCTGAACAGTAAACCAAACTTTGTACGAGGTTAGGGCACATCTTCAAGTTTCAAGTAAGGTGTCGACATCTCTTGAGGGTTGCTAATACCGAGCACATCAACCCTGGTGTGCTACTTGTCTCCTCCCATCTCCATGTGGTCCAAGGCATTCCCAGAAACGAGCTAGAAAAAAAGGTGTAGTTTAGTCTCATCCTTGGAATGGCATGTCCTACAAAATAAGCTGCTTGCATATCCTAGGCCCAGCATGATAAAATTTTGAAGATTGTTGGAAATAGAATATATCAGAATATAATACTATAAACAAATCTATCTTATACGCAATGTAAAATGGGATGAAAAGACGATGCATGAAAAATTTGAGTCAACATTTTGCAATGTACTAGTGTCATAGAACTAACAGACTACATGCTGGTCGGATACACCTACCGAAGATTGTAACATTATTATTGCCAGCCGAAGAGATGTCGATGAGTAACGAAAGATTCATCGAGTGAGAGAAACTTCCAAAGACAATCAAAAAAGAGAAAAGGACACTGCAGGTCATTTATAAGAGATGACAATTAATTCTGTAAGTTTGGTTCCTTCTAATAGAGCCTCCACAGTTAATCCAAAGGCCAAACAAGCAGGAAAAAACATGGAGTAATCACTGAGTTAGCAAGCATATATACACAATAAAAGTCCAGGTGAGATGATTGTAGCAAAACACTTGTAATCATGATCATCTAAACTTTTTCCAACTATTTGGGGTCGGTTTTATAAATCCTAATTTACTAGGTATTCCTATCTAAGGTCACTTCTATTATTGTTCCAAGTTTTTCTATATCCTTCACCACAATCTTTATCTATATTAACTTAGGTCCTCTTCATTTCTTACAACTTCAAAATAAATTAGAGTCCCTCTCCTTACGAAGTCTCTTTAGATCGTCACAGTACATGTTTATGTAGCGCACTACTTGGTGTACAGCAAATCCGCTGGTTTAGGAGCCAGAACACAACCAACAGCAGTGGAAAAGAAAATTTGGGGAAATGTACATTGAGGTTTTATCGGACATGGTCAAACTTTGACAAATAATACGTAAAATAGAAGGTTTCAAACAAATAAGCAAGTCAAAAGGAACAAATAAGGGGAAAAAAAGATCATGATTCTTGAATAAATTCAGTTATACTGAGAAATATTGCGACTACATCTCAAAGAAATTCTTGGCATCCATCCTATGGTGAAGATTTAGCACCCACGCTAAGATCCAACAACAAAGCCAGATGGCTCTTGCCTTTCACGCAAGATTTGCTAATTATATTTGTAATAACATTTTCTTTGGTATTTATTCTAGCAAGCACTTTCTTGTCCATGCTACATGCTTCATACTTCATGCCAGAGGTGAAAGTGGACTCAATATCCATCCAGGTTCTTCTTCTTGTTTTAATTTATCGAGAAAGTTGATGTGGATATGAATAAGCAACTACTCATCACCAAAAACCCACGCTTTTTGCTTCCAAGAACAATTGTTTGTTTATCATCATTTCCTCGAGTTCAAAAGCATTTTCCACCTCTCCATAGATCTAATAGTCCAATCATCGTTTCGATAGAATTCACCATCTATTGCATCTCTCCTTCCACAACTTCTATAGTCAGCTCTATAAATATCCGTCATTTATTTTTCGCTTCAGATATGCCCCATTCTGCCGTTCCACAAGCATAATATGTTACATAGGCTAGGCTTGGTCCGGTGGCTGTTAGTCAGTCTCTGAGATAAAAAAAAGCACAAGACAAATGGCTACTCTATTACTTTAATTAGATTTTGCTTGCCATAAAGTAAAAAAGTGTGCTTTTCATTACAAACAAAGCTTCATCTCCTATTCTTTTGTATGATGCTAATTCCATCCCCAACGATATTCCCCTTCAGAAGTTGGCCGTCCAGTTGAGGTGACTAAGCTGGGGCTGGGGCTGCTGATAGGCCCCAACCTGGGGTCCTGGAGCTGCCACCCCAACCCCAAGGCTCCCACCCAGGGCCGGTGCGACCAACTGATGGGGACTTGCAATAGAGGCTGGCTGCGGCGGATGGTACAAGCCTGGGTATTGTACATGAGAAGATGGTGCTGCAGCATTGAATGAAGCATGGCCAGCATGGGTTGCCATGAAAGCTGCATGAGGTGCTTGCCCTGATAAACTGTAGTATGGTGCAGATTGCAAGCTCAAAAGCTCTTGTGGCGTCTGAATCCAAATGTCAGATGTATCTGCCTGTAACATCACAGGAAACCAGATTGCATTAAATCATGGATCAAGTCATTCACCACTGGGAGGGGGAAGAAACATCAAGTTTGCATCGCCAATGTTAAAATTTAGTTCCAAGCATGTTTCATCCATAGCCATCCATCACATCAAGCATACAAGTGTAGCATCATCATCAAATGAAGAGAACATAAAAATGCGACAATCAAAAACAAGCATATAACTGCCAAATTCTATGGATTGGGCAAGAAATTCTTGTTTGAGATTCATTCTAAACCATAAATAATATGCTGCAGATTGGGTCATACCTGAGGGGTTGGAACATAAAGACCGTTTTCTTTGTATTTGATCTGGTTCACATCTTCAAGGCCGGTGGCACCGCCAATAGGACCAGGAGAACTTATGGTGAAGACAGCTGGATTGGCATAGTTTCCGTATCCAGTTGGGCTTCCTATAGGAACTGGTTTGTACTGTGAGGTAGCATACTTCATGCTACCTGCTGTTATGTGTGAATTTGTTCCTGGCATCAGAACATAGTTGTTCCCATTTGATGGATGAGGAAATGCAGAGTTGCTTGAATAGTTAGGCATGGCCATGGGTGGGACATACACCGGAGAGAGGATATGACGATATGGCACAAAATTGGGGTAGTGGGAGATGTGAACTTGTGGGTACAGCTGACCTATCGGCGGCTGAACTGGTGGCTGCTGCTGAACCATGGTGATGCTTGAAGAAGGGCTGCTGCTCGCTGCATGTGAGTTCTGGACCAGCAGCAGTAAAGGTGCCGAACAGACACCATAATTAATGATACTCAAAAAAGTAGTGATAGTGAACAGAAACATTAACATAAAGATGTCACTTAAATAGATCCTGAAATTCTGATAGTACTGGACCAAAACAAGGATTGAAATTTCACCGACTTAAAAATTCTAATGATCCCCGACCAAAATTTTTTGTTTCAGTCAGCTTCAGCCAGTTTTGGGTAGAGGAATTGTGTCATGGGGAAGAAAGAAACGGAAAAGGTCCAGATAAAACCATTATTATCAGCTTTTGAAACCAAAAAGGAAAAAATCATGGTCCAAATGAATCCACTGTTATCAGCTTTAGAAACCAGTAAGGAAAAAAATAATGGAATGCAGGGATGAAAATATTCTTGCCAGAATGTACATCCAAGCTTTACAATAGTAAAGATGAATATCCTTAGTTGATACCATTTCTGCTACCAATCAATACACCAGACTTAGATGATTTAAAGCATAACAAAGAGTAATTAATATTACGTAGCCAAGAAAGCAATTAAGAAAACATCTGAATAGGCTGGGAAGCAAGCAAAGGTTACCTCAGATGGTGAAGATAAACCTTGTGAGCGTACATTATCTTCCATAGCTGTCCTAAAAAATGGGGCATCAAAACTCATTTGGGGGTCGTATGCCTGTTTCAAAGTAAAAGGACACCATTTTATATGCTGTATGCTATCTTCTCAAAGCAGAGACCACACTTATAATTAAACTGTCAAACGTGGCAACATATCTTGCAAAACTGGCGTCCACTGTCTTGAGTACCATTCACATTTAAACCACAACAGATTCTCAATATACTTGATAGTTGGACTTACTGAGAAACTTGGCAGTTCTGATTGATTTTGGAGCTGCTGTGGTTCCACTGAACTGTAGGGAGGGCTGTCCCTTTGGACCAACCCGATATCTTCGTAACTCTCAATATTTTGAGGACTTGAGGACTCACTATTTCCAGGTTGCATTTCCTCATATTCTGTAGATGATGTGATAGAGTTAGGTTGGGAGGTTCTAGCTCGGCCATCCACAACATCTCCTTGGTTAGCAGCAGAGGCATCCTCACTGGAGGCCGCTGGGCCAGTTGCTAATATACTGCCAGACATCTAAGTAAATATAAGTATACTACCATATCTAGAAGCAAAGCTCAAAAAAGCAACTACAGCCTCCATAATAGTAGCAGCAGATGAGAAAAGACATCAAGCCTTCAACTTTCAAATTTTTTTTTTTTTCAAAGAAATCAGATAACAAGTCAAGCAACCGTATATGACTCCCGCATTGGATAGGTAAAGCTGAGAAGTTAAATAAAGCACATAAGCTGACAATATTAAGTTTTGAGCATTATGAGATACTAATACCTAAATTGTGTCATGGTTATCATAGAAAGTACAATCAGATTATAAGGAAATAAAGGCAATACCTTAGAGTAGGTTCATTACTCATCTCTTGTGCATTCTCAAAAGCCTGAGAAATGTATCCCTTAGCAGAGTCAAAACCAGCTCCAAAACTACCAAATGTCAGTCTCGTATGTTCGGACTCTGGCACTCGGAGATGCGAAGGCATGATTACATGCTCGGTTTCCAAAATGTTAACTTGTGAAAGTTTCTCTGACAAGCCAGGAACATCCACTGGGTTTGAACTACCAGAACCATCAGCATGCAGAGAGGACGAAGATGTTTCAATCACACTAGGCCTAACTGCAGGAGCCTTCTGACTTGATTTTGGTTTCCACTCCATGTTGGACTGCATAGCTGTTTAACCCCAAAAGTTCTAAGTAACAATATCAGTATAACAGACGTAAATGTTCCGTCTGCTCAGGCTTGACAAATTATATCATTTAAAATATATAAGTTAGCATCTATAAATTCAAGACCAAATTGGTACGCACAAATTAACCTTAAAGCCTCATAAAGATTTCTGAGAAAGAATAAATTTCCTTGTTATTTGTTATGTATAATTTGTCATTTGCATTACTCTTGTTCAGCAGAATTATATAAAGTGAGAATCCTTAACAGCTCGATCAAAGTGGAATATCAACAGTTTGAAACAATGTCTTTCACCAATGGCTTGAACATAGTTGATAATAAAGATCATCATTTACTTCTTAATAACAATCTCACACTCTTTTACAAAGGGATGCATCTCCCAAGCCAATAAATAAATGACTAAAAAGAACTGCTCAAACTACAAATGTTCCTGCAATCTTCAAGGCTTCAATACCACTAATTGTATTATTCCCAATAGATCAGAAGTGAATCCTTCACATCATTTTGTTATCTAGTAAACCGATCAAGGTTTTAAATACCACTACCAAACCCCATACCACTTTTCCATATAACAGTACGGTACAGCTATTGATAGTATGTACCAAAACTGACAGTCCATAAAAAATAAACTATCGGTATGCACCAGCAAGTTGGTAGGGTACTGTTGGTACACTGCTATGGAACCATATGGATAATTCGTACTGGTATACATGCATTCAGCATCCAAACATCCATTTCAGGACTGATTTCATGCAAAACGTTATTGGTAACAATCATACAGTCCTGTTGTGGAAATTTTTGGATCCACGCAACCAATGCATTCTCTCTAATTCATAGACAGCAAGTAGCATCACATAAAAGCTTATAGCTATCCCATAATATATGTTAGGAATTGGTGCCAAGACTATATAATGTAGATTTAGTAAAGTTAAAACCACCTTGAAATCAAGTAATCCAATGTTTTGAAAATTGAAACACCGATGTATCATACATAGTTTATCTATAGAAACAACCTAACATGAATGGAATACACCAATGTGAGTGACCCAAGAATCCCTTGTGGTATCTCATTAATGTCAAACTCTAATAAGGTCCGCTCTCAAGAAAACTCACAATTCTTGTGCTCTATATGTGATAAAATAACTCAAGAATCATAGGATAGCAGCAATGCACATGAGGACTGAGCTTTATCTGAAAAAATGAACGCCCGCCACTTAGAAGATGATGCACAGGTCAAGTAGCTTAACCACTGTCAGCATTTACTTCTGTTCATGAAGTCCTTGTAGTAGCCCCTACTCCATTTCTTGAGCAAAGAGTGTATACCAAACCTCTCTGGTCTAGCAACAGCACCTTTTTCTTTCAGCAATGCATCAATATTCTTTAGTCCTCGTTTAATGTGTATCACGAATTTACCTTATCTCTGTAAGCACCTAAATCAACCACTTCATAAGAGATGCAGAATTTGCATGAAATCTTTTCAATGTTCCTTCCACTTACAATGTAAAGATTTCACCAAAGACATCCGAATTCCAATCATGAACAAGACTAGAACCACTCAATTATTGCACAGCACCGTTCTGCATCTATCACCTACTTTCTTTGGCATGCCTACAGTTTACCAAGAATATGAATAGAACCATGACATAATTATATTACATATAGTTGTATATATTAAATGTCCCAGAGCCTAGACATCATGCATGACTCTTAAACAAATTCTTACAAAGTGGAAAAGCATGTTCCCAATTAATTAAGGCAATAAGACATGATTCAATAGGGAAGCAAATGGGTCAATCAAATAAAATTCCATGGCAATTTAACAACTCTAACCAACCGACCCAAAATTTCTCAGGTGAATATGATGAATCTTTACTTCATTAATGTCAAACCTAGTGAGATTCTTCTTTCGAAATTCTTTATTGGCCAAGTAACAACCTCCCTCCACCACCAAGAAAGAACTGTCTATAGTACCCCAATAGAAAAATCACTCCCTCGTGAAACAATAATAGGCCATCAGCAAGCCCTCTCGCTGTAAATAGTCCAAACCACACAAGAGGGGAAAGCCTCATCCATGTGACAATGACTAGGGTTGAGGTGCAATTTGAGAGGGTGTTAGGACCGGTCAGGTCAACACAACCCTAACCAAGGTTACCACCATCAGTAGTACAAAAAGCCTCACACAAGTTTATTCAAAATGTCATTGTTTTATTGGCACACATTTCAAACTTTGTAGTTTGTAGGCATATTCCGACAAATAGCCGATTTTATTGGCAACACTCCAATCTTCTGATCCATCCCAAGGCATAAGATAAACAACCTTCCAAGATTAACTAAATCTCCCCTTATATTACAGTCTCAAAGCAGGACTTCAACTTTATTGAAAGTTATGCTTTCCCCAACAGGCTTAAAATATATCTTCATGACTGTAACCATTATTGCCACACAGAATCTACCTCCACTTGGTGCAGCTAGTCATCCATTACATCCAGGCCTCTCCCAACTAGTTATTCATCAGCTACATCAAAAATTAGCTCCAACTAGTTCTCCAAGAGAATGTAAAACTCATAAAATTTCATGTCTGCATTCTTTGGATGTCATTGTTTGAGTTTTATGCCCTTTACATTCAATTATAAGATGAAGGAATTTGACAAAACAGAAATACTTCACAGAAATTGTATCAGATTTCTTTCAAAGCACAAAGTAAATAAGTTTTGTACATGTACCATGATATACAAATAAAAATATATGATGGCATAGAAGACCAGGCTGTCATTTCTTACAAGAAATGACGTTAAGATTGCAGAAAATTGTTCCAAAACAGCATTTTAGCAATGGCAATAAAAAGCCTACAGCTATCAAAATTGCTGGAGCTTGTATACCGTAACATCAGTGAGTGATGATATGATAGCATGAACTGAAACTAATCAATACTTTTTGAATAAGCATGGAATATAAGATTTACAATTTCTACAGAGCACATATCTACAAGAAATGCAAAGATATTTTTAAAAAAATCACGACAATTGTACCTTTCTGGTGACCCACATGCTGTTGGTAAAGTCTGCTATGGTGTTGACTAGCTGAAAATGACCTGCTAAAAGATGTGCTAGACAAGACATGCTCTGAAGGTGGTGTCTGGATGAGTTGATTGCCCTTAGACATGGCAGCAGACTGAATGGATGATTTTGCAGGCAATGAGGTATCTTTTTCCAATAAAGGAACTGAAATGGAACTATCCGAAACAGATGAATGAGTGGTGGGATAATTAGAAGACCGTTTCCGAACACCCACTGCTCCTACTTCACGTCGAATGGTGCCAACTGTTCCTGCTGATCTGGAATCAGATGGAACATGAACTGGATCTGAAGATGACCAGTACAACCCGATGACAGAGTTGGTTGATGTCAATTTAGATTGTGACTTGGAATTGTTATGGACCTCTGTCTGTGCCTCTGAAGCAGAGATCATTGGCTGTGTCTCTTGAGGTAGTAATGGCCTGTGACTGCCACCTGAGCCTGCATCTTTGGCATGATATGCTTCAGAATAACAGGGCTCATTTCCGCTGTTAGTTGAGATGTGCCCCTCCGAATTCTTGGCAGCCATATTTTTCCGGTGAGTTGGAACCCAAGCAGAGCTACAGTGAAAAAGTATGGATGAACAACCACACCAAAAGATCTAACAAATATTTATTCTAGTTCGATGTGAACACATGCAAACACTACCAGCATGATTGACAAGGCTGCTGCACAGCAAACAGATCACTGGCCTCATGATATTATATATCAATAAGAATATCTTTTAATGCCTTGCACATAAACCATATAAAATACAATATCAGCCTGATAAGTTATTGTGGAAGATAATAAAATGTATGCTTCTACATTCTGCACAGCTTTCTGAAGAAAGCTGCTATTACCCACCACCACCCAACAACCGAAAAAAAAGGGTATAAAACAATAAACAAAAATGACACCATACTCTTGATGCATAAGGGATAATAAAAAATGTAACAAGTAGAATCAAGATGAAACAGAGAATTTGAACCTACAAAAAATACAAAAAAAATTAGCAAATGTAATTTCATGTCTTCATCGCATTCAGATCATTTGGGAAAGTGGGGGCATCTTAGAAAGTTAATATTCTTGCAGTTATTACATGTTAACTTTCTAAGAAGTAAACAGAGATTAAGAATGTGCAATTTAGAAGAAGGAAACCTGAAAAAAATGATGCAAAATTTTGACAAAAGAGTAAAATAAGATTAAGAATATGCTATTTAGAAACAGAGATTTCAGGGCACGGCACAAGGGTATCTGGCAAACAATTTCCATTTGCCAATCATTGATTTTTAAAAAAGAATGCAAAAATTCAATCACGTTACTGTCAGATAAAATAGCTAAATCGGTTCAAAGCTGAAAAACTTGAAATGAAAGAGATGGGGGACAGAAATAGGAAAATAAATGTAATATAAACAAAACAGAAATGACCAAGAAATTAAGTTGTTAAAACCCTAAGGAGGAAGAAGGACCATGTCAGTCCTCCATCTTGGGGCCCTTGACCCCATAACAGACTAATTTTATGGGTTTGCTATGACCATAAATTTCATAGAAGGCAGTCTACGTCAAACAAGAACTAGCCAATTATTTGTTCCCAGTTAAATTTTCAAGTTTACAAGGTTTAGTCATAACAAGGGAATTGCCAATAGAAGTCATGTAGGAGTTTCTTCGAGAAAAACAGTTGGCCTTCATGGGTTAACAAATGTTGTTTGAGAACTTAGCAGAAAAAATTTTGAGCTTCTTATGCAGAAGCCCTACATTTATGCAAAATAGCTATCAAAGTCACTAAGGAAATCTTAGGTAGCATCTGATAAGTGTGGTTGTGTAATGCATGTAGTTAAGGTTACATGTGGCTGTAGTTGCTGCATTTGTAACAATATTTCCAATGTTTGGCTTAGTCGGTTTTTACTTACAATAAAATAAAATCTCATGTATGTTTGCTTGTAAATGAAAACTATAACTGTATATGGTTGTTCTATTAAAGAAGTACTAATTATGTCTCCACCAACCGCCATCCTTGTTGGCACTTCATTATAAAGATGCCTATAAAGCCTTTTCCAATTGTCATAGTTTGTCTTAATGCATATTTGGCCATAAGACAAATACTGCAAAAGGGCCTCCAAATGCAGTTTGACTTGAAGGATTTTGGTCAACTCACGATAATCCGACACTGGAAAAGAGCCATCTCTTGCAACTGCAATTCACTTACACCCGGTTGCTGTATCTAAACGCACACAAAGGAACCAATTTCAAATGAAACTACTGTATGGCATATATTAGTTTCATTAAAAGAACAAATAAATAAATCCGTCACTTCTCCCTCAAGATATGTCATCCAGATGAACTAGCTTGATTTTCTGTTGTTTCTGCAATAGCTTGTATTATTCACTCTTTTCCTGATTTCTTTGATCAGACTACATGCAGCCCAATGCTACCTGACTTTTGGAGTGCAACTATTTCAAGACACATGGATAGAATATGGCATAAAAGGACACTGCAAAGAAGCCCAAAAACAGAGTTTACTGCTTATGTCAGCTAAAAGTTTTGCTACTTGGACTGTCTGCTAGAAAGTCCTATTAAGTGCAGTTATAGTACGTCAGTTCTCTATAATTTTAGGTGTTGAACAATTTCAGCTTAACTTTAGATACTTCTAGCAAGGATCATCAGATCAAACTTTTTTTCCCTTTTTCTTCCAATTCAAACGAAACAGAATAGAATGCAAGCTTCTGGGTAATGTACCCACTGGCTAATACTTAATCTAGCAGCACAAATATCAAAAATTTGTGCCTCATTTAATTTAAAATATTCATACATAAATAGTGCCTCAGTATTAATTTTTTAAAGGTTCCCAGTTTGAAACTTTTGCAACAGAGGTCATACATGCACCAAATGCCTGGTAATGATGTTTGAGAAGCATTGAGAATGCAGCCAAAAAAGCAGAAGGAAAAAAGACAGTACTTGCTAGATTTGGATCCTGTACAAGTGAGGAAAAGAAAATGAAAAACTGGAGAAATCTGTCAACATGGGTAATCTCAACATAGAGAAAGTATATACTGAAGCCATGTTTGGTTGCTGCAAGAGCAGGGGAAAAATTTCCCTAGCTCTTCTGCAATGAAGATTTGCTTAGGGAAATCTCCAAAAATAAAGCTGTGAACAATTAACAGTTATTGCCATAAGAGTGCCTCATCCATGAAATGCTTCTACCAAACATGGTTGACATATTCATAACATGACATGATTTTAAATTTTATCTAGAACATTTTATTTTAGGTAAAACTTCAAACTTCTGATATAATAATAGGTGCTTCAATTGAGATGCCAAAACAGGCTTTACTCTCAGACTGGTTTTAGTACCTCAGAGTGACATGGATATTATTTTGTTCAGGCTATATTGTTTCAGTGAAATCTGAAAACTGAGATGACCATGAACTACGGGAAAGAAAAGATAATCATACCTCTTCTCCAGAACATCTGATACAACTTGTTCACCGCCAGAAGCTGAATGTTGAATGGACTCTGGTTTAACATCTCTACTGGCACGTTGGTTCACTCTGTTGTCCCTCACAATACGAAATTCTCGCCTGATTCCTGCATCTAGTCATATCTTATCCTTCAGATATAAAATCATAAACTTAATTATAGCATTAAGATCCATTCGAACCTCTGACAATGTTGACCATTCTGTAAAAAGATAGAGGTTTTAATATAGATCAAAGTTCCAGAACAACAATATATATGCATAAGATATTTATTTACAGCAAGGCAAAACATTTATACAACAAAGCATCGAATTAGCAAAGCATGGCCAGACATCTTTCATATAAATTACTTGTTTATACCCATATTGAGTGCCACACAAGTTATTGTTTGACATCAGTAAAAGCACAAACAGCACATAGCAGTACTGAAAAAAGGAACAAACAAGCACAAGTGCCAGTAGGTTCATGAAAACAGACAATATACAATTATTCATGCTTACATTCTCCTTTTGAGTAAATAGTATTACTATTATCTACATGCTTACATTCTCCTTTTGAATAAATATTCATGCACACACAAGTTATCATTTGACATCAGTAAAGCAGAAACAGCATGCAGAAGTACTTAAAAAAGGAATAAATAAGCACAAGTGCCAATAGGTTCATGAATGACGCACAGACAATATTCATGCTTACATTCTCCATACCTATCTTCTGAATAAACATCCAAGAAATGGCAAAGAAATAAATACCACTATCTACTTATGAGGAAGGAAAGAGCCCAATTCTCCTCTAATCTGAATATGCAAGAAACTGGTGCACAACATGTAGATTTAGATCAAACAGAGAAGACAAGTAAAAGACATGCTCATCAATAAAATATTATGTCATAGCATCTAGAAGGTTTTAAGTTATGGCTGAAACTGCTCCAATTCAACTGAAATGGATCAGTTTCAGCCAAAACCTTCCGAGACTCACCAATATTTATAGTTTCAGCCAGTTTTGCTTGGTTTTACCCTTAGTTTCAATCAAAACCGACCAAGATTGCTATTCCTTGTTAAATAGATGATCAATGACTATAACTAGAAGATAATAGAAGATCCTAGGAAGCTTAAAATCTCTGAAAAGATTGGCTCATCGTCTAGATTAAGTGCATTTGTTCCCAAAGTGTGTGTGAGCATATGTGTGTGTGTGTGTGTGTGTGAGAGAGAGAGAGAGAGAGAGAGAGAAAGAGAGATTGTAGGATTCAAAATATTGGCATAAAAGCATGAATGTAATGCTCCAGCCCACATGTTCAATTTATTAGTAAAAACATTGAATACAATAATCAAGTAGATTTGCATGCACCAAGGGTATAAAGCCATTTTAAAAAGCTGAGGGAACGTATTCACATGATTTAATAAACTACCTACATTAAGCAAGATCATTTTGTCTTATGCATGAGCATGGTTGAAAGTTTTGACATGTGCACCATACCAACGTGTGACAGTTATGTCAAGTTTGATAAATAGAGAACCATAGGTGTCAAAGAACACCAATATAAAGGTGCTTTTTTAAGTCATGAAGATACTAGAACAACTGCATAGCAAACTAATAGCTACAATATACTAGGGTCTAGTCAATAGATGAAGTGCTTCGATAATGAAAAAGAATCGTTGACAATTTTTAAAAACATGAAGGAAAAAGGTTGCATTTGACAATAAAATAATTACTCATACAATATAATGAATGGAAATTAACATGCCTTGATTTACTTTATTGTACCTTAATTTTCTACTTTTGGATTTTATTTTGACCTTTTTGACTAAAACTCTGGAACTTGGAGCAAAACCAGCAAAATTGAAACTCTACCCAGGGGAATTAAAGTAAAACCAAAATCAGGTGTCAAAACATTGGGTACCACGTGGAGGTTTATTCTGTATACAAAAGCAACAAGCAGGAGTTAAAATTAGATAATAGGAATGACAAAAACTGTCTTTTTATACACGTGCACACAAATAATATGAAATGTTTAACATTCCGTCCTAATGATACCTAAGAACTTGTGCAGCATGGTCCAACTGATTAACAAGCTAGAACAAACTAAAGAAGCAAAACAAGTAATAAATGATCACACCAGGTTAATTCACCCATACAACAAAGATTTACTATAAATCATCAAACAAATAAACAATAACGAAAGTGGTCTCCTCTGCAACCACTAGGTTAAATCTAGAGCACCCATTGTGAGATGCAGTGTTTGATGAAACTTGAAACTTCTAATTGAATAGAGTATAGCATCTATAGCACAATTCTTATTTCCCCTTAAAAGCAATTATAAAAGCTGACAGGATTTTGAATTACCAGGTGCTGGTTTTCTGGTAAAACCACCTCTCCTAGCATTTCGATCCCAAGATGTGTGAGATTTTGCCCACTGTAGATTGAATTCCATGTGTTTATTAGTATCACCAGAACCCTTATATCCTGTATGCTGAGGCCATGATAAATATATGTATGAGCCAATGCAAAATCCAAATCTACTTCATCAAATGCATGGATGAAAGCAGTAATAAATTTCATATGGAATTAATACAACAAGGTACTCATCATGGTTGCAACAGAAATGGTGGAGGTTAAGCAACTTGCAGAAGAATTTTAATGCTTATTCAACAGATAGATCAAAATGATCACATCATAAAAGTTTTCCAAGGCATGCCCATTAAAAAAATTTCAAAATAGCACTATTCAAAGCCAATCCAAAGGTGGATTTTTCCATTTAATTATGGGCAACAGCTAACACTGTTGCATCATGAAATGTCTTTCATTATATTTTCTTCAAAATGCATCTAATCTTCTTTAAATAAGAAATCCATGAACTACTGGTGTCTAATGCTGTACTCAAAGATAAGCCTCTCTAGCAATTAGCAATCACTTATTTTCATTCCTGAAATAACATAATTTTTTCAACCTTCTTCAGTATCTGCATCTCTTTTTGCTGAACTGATACCGGAGGTCATACCAGCCGGCAACCGGTTTGATATAGTACAAATCCTTTCCATGCCGTTATGGGGCATACCAAAAATAGAGAGAGGAGGGGGGAGAAGAGGAGAGAGGAAGAGAGAGAAGGGGAGAGGGAGGCAGGAAGAGAGGAAGGGGAGAGGCTTGTCAGTGAAGAGGAGTGAGTGATCGGAAGAAGTGGAGGGCTGAGAGCTAAACCTTAAGCCTAACCCTAATGTGTGTGTGTGTGTGTGTGGCGGGGCAATGGCGGCCGAGGGGGAAGAAAGCAGCATTCGGCAGCCTCAAACCATCGAAACCCTCGAACTGCACTTGGGGGGGTACAATCGAAAACATCAGGTGGGGGAGGGGTTTTATGACCGAATTGACCCAACCCGCTAAACCATTCCAACTTGGCATCGGTTCGGTACAAGCTGAACCACTTGATTCAGGTTGGTTTGGAACAAGATGAGCCACCCGGATTAGGTCGATTCAATTATCACTGCTTTCCACCTTGTAGTCGCTCCTAAATAAGTTTATATAATACTTGAAAATCAGCTAAACTTTCCAGTATCATTTCTTTGGGATTTCTTTTTTTCTAAAAACATCCCAAAATTTTGTGATCTTGTAGGATCCTAGAGGTTATCAGTTTAGTCCAGCTCTTGATCCTACATCATCTTCATCCTCATTTCAGAAATTAGGTTCAGCCCAGGCATATGTCGTTCTTCATTTCCTTTGCAATGTAGTTGCCCACCAATATGTCAATTTGTGTTTCCCATCCTTTTACCTTAAGGATCAGTTTTAGTAGTACAGGCTGGTATGGCATTATGTAGCAAGCAGTAAGCCCCCATACAGACCAGTGCTTGCATCCCTCCTCTCATTGTTATTTTTGAACATTTCAACCTTCTTCAAATCTATCTACAGTTCTTTAGATTCATACGTAATCATGCATCCTTCCTTATGACATGATCTCTAGCATGTCCTGCACATTTTTAAATTTATCAATTGTCTCAGGTCAATCATCTGTTTCACTTCAAATCTCTGAACAGTACATGCTTTCCAAGTGTCAAACTGACAAGGAGTAAGACACATGCATTTATCCTAAATAATCACTCATTTTTCACTATATACTTCAAATTATACCATCATCATTTCATTATATTTCTCTTGACATATTTCTTTTTTTGGTAATTCTCTTGAAATAGTTCTTTGTTGAAGGAATAGACAATAAGCTTCTCATTTAATTGAAAACTTTTAAAAAAGTAACATTCATAAAAGAAGGGTTATGGTAAAATAAGCTTCTAAAGCTCTACCAAACATGGAACTGCCAATGCAGGCTCTTAATAAGCCCCTAGATCCTAAGCCTAATTTTAATATGGCACCTATATGCCAAACCTCATAAAGAAAAAGCATTTACCTTGATTCTCCCATAAGGCAGCTTTACTAATGAATGTGGGACATCATATGCACAATCTGAATATAACCTCTCATAACAAGAGCCCTTGTAACATGAAACTGCACAATATCTAGCAAACCTATGGGTTAACAAAGGAAAAGGAATGAAAGGCAACCAAAAGGAACTTGAAACTTCTAATTCATCAAATCAGAAAATTGAACATAAAAGAACCCATAAACTAACCCATTGAAGAGGATAAGTGACTGAGAGAATAGTCATTTGGCTCTATATAATGATCTACCTCACCATCAACATGTGTAAAAGTTTTACTGATTTTTCAGCATTGTAAAAGATCAATTAAAAAAATCATAAAAAAAAACAAGGTTCATCCCCCAATGGATGCATTGACATAATCCAAATCTTTGGTTATAAAACACAACTATGGAACACAATGATGCATAAACTTAGAAAGATAATTATTATTTTATCAATACAAAATTAATAATAATTTACTGCAACTTTATATATTAAACAAAGTCTACAACCATAACCATCAATCCTTGTCCCAATTATCCACCATCAGGTACAAACCAATTTTCTAACTGTAAAAGAACTAGCAAATTGATGAGTAGGTCATCGCATTTTCAGTGTTTTGCAAACACCCCTCCCCTAAAGGCCAGTTTAATGGTGCAGGAAAAATAACTGTCTGTCCACATGGACTTCTACATTCTCATCCTGAGAAAGGAGCACTCAAGATATATATCAGCTATAGTTGGCTAGAAATGCTAGAATCTTTGAAGGCCACAATGTAAGCCCACAAACTGTTCTGAGGAAAGCTATCCAGCAGGCATTTGACAGTTGGGCACCAACACCACAAGTTGCTCTGATAGCTGGGGAAATTTGGGGCTCAAAAATGCAGCTTCTTCAATGAAACAAGGGATCCACTTAACTTGGGAGCCTCCATCTGATGGCCTTAAGTTAGAAGCCTTCATCCGCTGGCTTCCTCAAGATCAACTATGATGGTAGCATAATTGATCAGGGTGTTAATGGTGGTGTGAATTTCATCATTCGGGATAGCAACAATAATTTATTTACACCTGGAGGCTCTCATCTATATCACACTAACTTTCCCATGGCTTGGCTTTGTGGCATGAGAATTGGTAAGGCTTACTATTTGCCACTTCTGTTCTGGGTGCAAGTGGTATCTCCTTAGAAGGTGACTCTCTCAGTGTAATCAACTAGGTTCACAATTGTTGTAGTTCTTTTGATCTCCATCTACTTTCATGACATTTGGATGATAATCTCTACATGGTGGGCTTTCAATTTTCGCATGTCTACAAGGAAGAGTACCACATAGGGTTCCATGCATGTTGCTAATCATAAGTGTCATTTTGTTTGGGACTCTTTTTATTACACAAGCTATGAGGATCTTTTGTTTTCTATATCTTATGGATGTATTTACTCTCAGGTATTGTACCCCCCCCCCCACCCCAAAAAAAAGAAAAAAGAATATATACATGAACTCATGATCCTGCAAATTTACCTTGCTTATCCAGAGGATTGCCACACACATTCATCTCGTTACTTTCCAAAAGTTCCACTTTGAATAAGAGATAGATGATGCACAAGTGTCGCACAAGTTCTTAAACAAAACAAAACAAAAAAAAGAAAATGCAGCTTTGCAAGCAGAAACTAATACTACTAAAAGTAGCATCAAGGACAAGCTATTATGTATTCTATTATCTGATATGTTTTATCCTACATGTATACAATATTATATGACATAAAAAAACCATAATAATCTTATAGCGGCCATTGTTTTGGCTTAAAATAAGCCTGTCTCTCCCCCCCCCCCAACCCGACCCTCAGGAAAAAAAAAAAAAAAAAAAGTAGTACTTATGCCCACTCATACATGCATGAGCAGAAAAACCCACCCTGATACATGCATAGAAATGTACCCAAATGCAAATATGTAACAGGGTTTAACAAACAGCTGTTATTTTCTTTCCTCATTATGCAATGATAGTAACCATCTCATAACCAGACTAATTATCATTGACTTTTTAGAATATAGCCATAGAAAGTTTGGTGCAAAGTTATTAGCCAAAAGCAAACATTCAAGTCAAGAAATGGAACATCTTTCATCTAATCCATTAAAGGAACTATCATATTCATTAAAAATCTTTACCTAGACACTCCTTTGCATCGCCACCGGTATGTAACCTTCCTAAATGTTAATTCCTATCCTGAAACCTACTTTCAGACCATATGTGCTACTAAAAATAATTTTCTTCTTCCCCAACACTTTTCTTTTGGTGAGAGGTATTATTAAGAAAAATGATAAGTATCAGCCCCCACTAGAGTCTTCTTTTTCTAAACAATGTATTTCATCTTATCCACCACTATCCCTTGACCATCTATATCATTTCCCTTCCCAACATTAATTAGCCTTTGGTTGCTATCTTCTTAGCTATAGTTCTTTCCATTTGGACTAATTGAAAAAAGGCTACAGCACCCTTCTCAATAACAAGTCTTATCTATAATTATTCTATCTTTTACCCAAAAAAAAAACTCCAAATAGTTTAACCTATCAGCATCCATAATCCAAGTGGCAGTATGAACTCTCATAGAATTTCCTTCTATCCTGCAATCTTCATTTTCACCGGTGCAAAAACCTGAAAGAATGACATAGCCATGTCTGTTTCTCAATGAGAAAGTTACAGACTTGTAATGTTACTCAAAGCATCAGTTTAGCATGATCAACTACAAGAAAATAAAAGGTTATAGCAAAGTAAATCAAGAAAACATCAAGTTTTGCAAGCAACATACATCAAAAAAAATTTCAGCTACATAAATCATGTGCCTAAGTAGCAAAAAGAAATATGTACACTACATAACATACCAAATAATTACATGCATGCTACAATGAACATATCATGTTGAAGAGGAAGAGAAAAATAGCTGCTAAAAGATTGATAAGATCCTATAACTAGAGAACTAGCACTATAATATTGCCACATACCTCTTTCTTTTGGTCCCTTTTCCTCTTAACCTCATGAAATGGATCTGCATTGGATAAATGAGATGTATAAACTAGATAAGGTGCCACAAAAACATTTCATTTGCACAATAGAGTGACTATTATTAACCAGTTAGATAACATATTGTCATTTTCACATCAATAATGATATTCATATAACATCATTGGCTCTATTTAGCATGCAGCTTTTGAAATAGCTTTAGCTTATTTAAGCTACAATAAAGCAATATTAGTATTTAGTAAGGATAGCTTATAGTCCATAAGCTAGCTTTTGTTGACAACTCCCTCATCCAAGGGTTCAAAATTAAAAGCTAGCTATACACTTTTTAGTTCCAAATTTATCCTTGATCATTTTCTAAAATTACTCATGTGTTTAACGTTTAAGCTTCCTCTCCTTTCTAAAATTATTTTTTGTAAACAACCTCTACCTCACAGAAATAAAAAAAAATTATTTTATTATAAATTAAAATTTTTAAAATTTATCTACAAAAATAATGCTATGAGCAACTATGCGATTCCATTAATTCTTAATTCAAACTTAAAAAATATCACATGTTTTTTATTTTTATTATTTTATAATTTAGTAAAGTTAATTTTTATTACATCTATTATAGTTAATTGAACAGAATATTTGAAGTGATGTTAAAAATAAATAAAGTAAGATTATGTCCTTTTATGTTATTCTGTACATGATAGCTTACTGATACAGCTAATTTTTATCAAACACTTAGGCTAACATAGCTACAGCTATAGCTACAACTCATAGTTCAAGCTACAGCTACAGCTACATGTCAAACATAGCCATTATCAATATTGTAACTTTGGGTTGGAGCATGGATGTCACCTGTCGAGTGCATCGTGTCCAACAATACAACCCAAGGTTAACCAAACTGGCCCAAATCGAATAGTTCAGGACATGTCGAACTATACCGATGGCTAACAAGTACAGTTCAAGTGTTCGATTTAGAATGCCGGTGAAAACGGAATGAGGGAGAAGGAAAGAAAGGAAAAGAGAGAGAGGAGGGGAGCGAAGGAGAGGGGATGGCCGGAGGTGGCCCGACGAGGCCACCAAGGTCTCTAGGGCTCCGCGTCCTTCGTGAGATGCGAGAAGAGAGAGAGGGGGGATGGAGCGAAGAGGAAGGAGGGGAAGGCAGCAAGCAAGCCGTTAGAGGTCCATCGGGTGGCCACCAGATGGCCCAAAAATGCCACATTGTGGCTGCAGGTTTGAAACAGGGTCAACACCCCTATTTTATCAACTTATTTAAAAAAGACGATAAATAGTGAAGCCAACAATGGGTTTGCCAACTTCACTATTTATCGCGTATTAAAAAAATACAATAAAATAGAGGAGTCGCCTCTATTTCGAACCCACAATGATTGTGGGGCATGTTTGGGCTGTTCGACAGCCACCCAGCAGCCCTTTGACGACCTCCCCGTCGCCTTCCCCTTCTTCCTCTTCCATCCCTTCCCTTCTCTCTGCTCTCATTCTCTCATAGAGGACCACAAAGGTCAGAAAGCCTCAACGGTCCTTTAGTGGCCACCACCAGCCTCCCTTCTCCTCCCTACCTTCTCTCCTTCTCTCTCTTTTCCTCTCTAGTTCATCCCTTATTTCCATGTCGATTTGGGCCCAACACCGTCTAGTACATCCCTGCTACAATATCAAAAGACACGATGTCAATAGGGCTGAAAATGGATTAAAATACTGTTATATCCTATATGTATCCATATTTCTTCAACGAATACGAACATATATCGAGATATTATATGGATGCAAAATTTAGTATCCATATTTGTCCTAAACGGATATACATACAAATAGGATATTAACCATATCCATATTTGTCCTGAATAGGTAGACTACAAGTCAATATTAGCCAGATCCATAGTTTTTCTATCAAATTAGAGATACGAGTAGGACAGTATTTGGATACCAATAGAGAGATGACCTGAACCCATATTAATAAGTAAAATAAAGTGCCTATATAAAGTAGAAACACATACTGTAGTTTGGTGGTTGAGTGCTTGCCATTTAAGCGGAAAATCACTAGTTCAAATTCTCAGTTTTATGATTTATTTTAGGACTTTTTTACCAGATATATGGATCTGAATCCAAAAACAAAAAAATTGAGATATGAATAGAGCAAGATTTATTAATAAATATCCAAACTCGGATCCGGATCCAATTGGATACCAAATTTTCCATCCAAATCGGATATTAAAATTCAGATTTTATCCAACCTGATTTCAGCCCTAGAAGTTGGGGCACTTCCCAACATGAAATACCTAGAAATATGAATGTATTTATCTAAGCTCCAAAACTCAGATTTCATTTCATTTTCATTCAACCCTACTAAGTTTCAGTCAACAGTTTTGTTACTTTACCAGTTTCAATACCAGCTACATAGTTTTAGCTGAAATAAATAACGATATGGAAAGACTTCAAAAAAATGAAAAATATGTTTAAAAAAAATGTTAAATATGATGAAACCAGTAAAGAAAATTTATTGGAGACAATTTAAGAGTATATTGCCTAATATGCGGTCTATGCAGAACTTACAACTACCATAGGCTGATATTTTCAGCAAGTTCTTTTTATAAAAAAAAAAATAGAATTCATATTTCACATTATTTTTAAGTATGGATCACTTGAATGTTTAATTATTCGCATATTGGATGCTAAATGCCGATCGAAGAATGAACATATTAACATATGATCTATAGATTCCATTAATAAGAAAAGAAATTAACACACATTCTGTTATGCAAGTCATTACATATTTTCACTCAAAATTCATGAATGCACAGGGTCTGGGCCTTTAGAAATGTCAGTTGATATGCCATCAGCAGGATCTTCCCCATGGCCTCAAATTGACATTGTGTCATTATGGTAGTGATGATGTATTTCACAAAATGGGTCAAACAAGTTGAATTGAAGAAAAAAAACCACATTACCACAAGAAAGAAGCTCCAAGAGTGATCCATCTTTCGAGAACAAGTATGCCCATTTCAATTGAAAAATCACTAATATCCCGCACCTTAATGCACTATTCTAGAAAGCAGGTTGGACACCCAACTAAGAGGCTGCCTGAGGTGGATCAAGCCCCACACACCTTGCCTGGGCTATGCAGGCCAAAAAGGTTGCCGATCACTAAGCGACGCCTAGGTGTGCATCCATACTTAGATGGCCGTTCAATTCGGGCACTTGGGTGGGCTTTTAGCAAGTCAATTAGCTTGGGTTGGGATTAGTTTTTGACCTGTTATCCAACCCATTAGCTTACATAAATATCTAAGATCTCAACCTTCCCTTTCAAGTAGGTTTTAAGCAGGTCAGATTAGCTTAGGTAGCGTATTAGTTCTTAAACCACCATCCAACCCACTAGCTTATATAAATATCTAAGCCATCCCAAATTTCCCTTTCAAGTGGAGCTGTTACTGGAAAGATCCCTAGGGCCTAAACCCTCAGAGGATGGGAAGAAGAAAGATGAATACGGCACCTGGACAGGTTTTTAGGAGGCCAGATTAGCTTGGGTCAGGTATCAATTCTTTAACCTTCTATCTGACACATTAGCTTATATAGATGTCTAAGTCATCCCAACTTTCCCTTTCAAATGGAGTTGTTACTATAACGAGCTTTAGGGCCTAAACCCTAAGAAGATGGAAAGAAAGATGAAAAGTAGTGACCAGCTTTCCAGGACTTCATATGAGATGGAGTCAGTGACAATCAGTGATCAGAAAAGATGTTGTCTTCTTCTTCTTTTGTGTCCGGTTTCTGGAACCAGCAGTGTCAATGGGGGTTGCTATCGTCAGCAACAACTACCTTACTGTTTGGGCTGCTAGTCTAGGCATTCAACTGAAAAGGACTATTCACAGCAGCAACACTTGTAACTAGTGTCACTGGAAACAGCAACTTCTACCAATGGCGGTCGTGGTACCGCTGCCAGCAATGGTATTGACAGTGCTGCCAAAACTGCTGCCACTGGTCATGGTTTGTCAAGGAATTTAACATCCGCGGCAGCAAAACAAGAAAACCCAGGTGCTAGGCAATCCTCTAGCCACCTGTCTCCACCTACAGTTTTTTATAACATTGCCTTATTATTCCCAAGAAATAAAACATTGATATAGCCAGACAATGATTGATTCTAGGTGTCAGTAGCATAAGAAGCTCTTATTCGGGCTTTGGCATCAAAATGATTGATATAGTACCAGCAAAAAATATGCTTACTAACTTCTTGCAACTTGGAACTAACACCCTAAAGAAGGAATTTTGAGCTTTCACAAAAAAGCAAAAAGAAGAAAAAAAAGAAAACCAAGATGAATTTAAGCTCCAAATCCAGTCTCAAAAATATTTGAACCCACTAGCCAGGATGTCAAATCTAGTGCATGAATTCTTCTTCTCTTTCCTCTAAAAGATCACTCAAAAACCCAAAAATTTGCTAAATATTGATAGAGACTTATCTTTTCTTAAAGGTCTTGCAACAAATGCTTCTTAATTGTTAAGACTTGGAAAAATCCAGCTAAACTAACTTTTTGAATTCAAAATAATAAAATACCAAAAGGAACATAACCGGCCCAAATACTCATTACACATGGACTTTTATTGATTTCAGCCAAAACTCTGAAAGAAACCTAGGATCTGTTTTAGTCCAAATAAATTCAAAAATTTTGGTTGTGGTTTTGATTTCAGACTTTCAGCTGAAACTCAAAACCATGGCAATTATATTTTAAAAAGTTGACTTACATTAATGAAAAGAAGATATAGATACGATCAAGATTTTAAATCTTGTGGCATGGGGTTGTCCCTTTTTTCCATGGAACAGAACGTGTCGCCATCCCACCCCAATCCCCATTGTGACACTTGGGATAGGAGATGTCCTCAGATGTGCCGATCAAGATATTGGGATGATAGCAGGATGATCCTGTCCCGATACATGAGATGGTACTCTATCCTAGTGTCCCATGGGACGTCCCACTAGGACTTGAATCCTTCGATAAGGTACTTCCCTAAAAAGGTTTAATGCTATGATTTTGATGATGTTTACCACTTAGGGAGTTCATAGTTAAAGTACCATAACTAGCATTGAAGTGCTTCTTGATAGCAAACTCCAAATATAGAGACAACTAAAAACAACCCAAGGCTTGAAGAAATAAATAAACATTCCATTTTTTTCAGGAGCCTGGGGTTGTCATAATGTAACACACCTACAATGTGAAGTATCCAAGCCATATTGTTCATATAGTAGGTAACAGATTAGCAGCAATATACATGTCATGTCAGACATTCATCAATTACAAGGCCAAGAATCATGACATTTTCAGATTTTCTCCTGCCCAAAGCTAAAAGCCAACATGAAGTGCCCAACACCACTTGCATGATGATGTTTTCAATCTGTATGACTATCAAGCCTTGTTAAAGAGCAATGTTCTCAAATTGGCTTAAGATCTGATATTTCCTCTGGTTTTGATGGCAACAGCAGCAACCGAAGTAAGAAATGACATGAAAGAAGAGTAGCAAATGAACAGAGATAGATATTAGAGGGACAATGCCATGGTGGAGAGTATAACCCTAAGAAGTAGTAAAAATCTAGTTCAATAAACTGCATTGTGGTGCTCCCAACTTCAATGTGTTGTTTGGATACATAGAAGAGGAGAAAAGGAAAAAAATAAAAAGAAAGAGAAGAAGAGAAACAAGAGGAAAAACTTTGGACATGAAGGAAGAGAAAAACATTGGACACAAGAATAAATAAAAGAATATAAGGATTTAAAAGGCGGCTTGGAGTGAAGCCACTTCTCCCCATTTCTTTCCTCTTCTCTCCTCACTATACCATCTTCTGTTCTCTCCTTACTAAATTTCTAACCAAACAAGAAAAACTGCATTTTTTTTCTCTTCTCTCCTACTGCAGTTAGGTAACTAGTCTCTTTCTTTCCCTTCCCTCCAGCTGTCTCAGTCCAAACAGGCGCAAGTGTCTATTCTGATGTTAAGATGTTAAATATCGACATAGACCAAGTTGGATCAAGCTAGGGCGAGTTTGGTTGGCTAAGACTGGGCCGTTTGCTCTGATCAAGTCAGTCTATGTCCACTCTAGCTGAGTCATGTTGAATAGGATTGCTTCAAAGTGGTTAAGTCCATAAAGGAGCCCACTTGAATACCCACTTTTACCATCTACCATTAAACTCCACTATGATCTAAGAACGATTTTACAAAAGGCACAAATTGTACATGTCATCAATTAAAGCACACAAAATGACCAGACATGACTGCTGGACTTTTTTCATAAAACTTGATTCCCTTCTTCCAAATCTTATCTTCAAACTTCAAAGTGTGACTATTTTTGTCTTTCTAACTTTCACAGACTAATTATTTGGTGTCTTAGGGTCCATTAGTTGCAAGGAAACCTATGAAAAATGAAAAAGGAAAGGAAAATTTTTTTCCTATCAAAGAGGGATTGCAATTTCAATCACAAGGGGATTGCTGTTGTCTGTGATTCATAGCATTTCTCCAAGAGTGCCTTTGGTTGCAATTGTATTTTCCAAAAGATTTTTGGCAGAAGACAAAAGCTTCACTTTTTCCAAAAAAAAAAAATAATCCAGAAAATAATTTTCAGGAATCTCATTTTCTGCCCAACCAAAAATGATGCAAAGTCAGATTTTCTAAAGAAAAGTAAGTAGTTTCCAAATTGTTCTCCTTGGAGCTAATGACAACTTTGTTGACTCGTCCTTGTCCTGCCCCCAGCACACACACTGAAGACTACTTCTATAAGTTTGAAGTCTTTTGAAAAAACCAACTTATATAAGGTATCTGTTGAATTAGCCATACAGCATTTCCATGTTGATTTGAACAAAACACTCCCACTGATATGCACCATTTTAATGAGCAAACAACATTAATCAGACAAATCATGCACAGCCATTGTACCATATTAACTAAATAACAGCAGCATCTAAGGTTCAGCGCATGGCGCTGACCATATCGTCCACATGAAAATGACAACTTTAGACATAGTTAACAACGTTTCACAAAATACATGCTTTTACTAGTTAAATTCTGATAATTTATAACGCCCCAAGTGTCACCAAATTATTTCAGCACTATAACAAGTTACCAGCTACCAGTGACCAAAAAATTTACAGTCAAATCCCCAAATCAAACCCTAACAACTATCTTTCCAGAGGCAAATCCAGATAATAGGAGGGGGAAAAAAAAGGAAATGCAAAGCTGATTGAGAGAGAGAGACACCAAAGAACAGACCCTGGTGGAGCAATTTCTGGGCCGTCTCGTTGGGATCCATGTTGGTCTCCTTAAGCGTGGCATAAATATCGGCGTCGGAGTGGTTGCCGACGATCTCCTTGATGGACTGAATGGTCTTTCGGATCGGAACGGAGACTATCTGACTCTCTCCGTCCAGCCTCCTGCCCAAGACCATCTCTCTCGCGATCTGGCGAGCGGCGGTTCGAGAACGGCCGGCGGCGACGAAACCCTAGCACGACGGCGATCGACGGAAGAACATCAAACGATAATTCGCGAGGAGAAGAAGAAGGGAATGAAAGGGGGAGAGAGAAGAAGAGAGAGCGGTTTCCGGGGGAGAGAAGCGAGGGCTTTGAGACCGAGATTAGGAAGCTTCGGCCCCAAGAGAGAACATTATAATTTGGGGGTATTTTGGGAAGGATGGAATGGTGAGAATGCCCCCTGCGAGGGGGGAATGCAGGTAGCGACTGCGGAGTCGTTGCTAGTCCCAGAAAGTACGGCATATTGGGTGTCAGATTACGCCGCTGCAGTAGTCGCAATTTTCCGATAACGCCGTTGTTGCAACCGGCTGAGTTAGGCCTCAGGATTTGTAACCGGCCATGATTGAAATTTTATTTCTTTACATTTTTTATTTTTTTGAATCTGCCGGTCATTGCAAGCTACTGTTTTATTATTATATGTACGCGGATATTGCTTATGTTGCATGTGCAAATACATGCACGATAACAGTGTAAGTATATTTTAATAATAAATAATATTATGATTAATTGATCTGTATCTATAATTGAACACCAAAAAATCTGTAAAATAAATTCTTACCGATCGGAGTTAGCTCCGATAAAATCCTTCGATGCTTAAGTTAATAAAATGGACTGGTCAAACAAGAATCAAAGAGCAAAATGGCAGAAGTTGCTTTAAAAGAGATTAGATCCCTTAAACTGGCTAGGTGTTAGAGTGATAACTATTGAACACATGGGTTCTTTTTTTTCGGTATAGTATGATCGTGGGTAAATAATTAAAACTATCCACTAATTACCATTACCCTATCTTCTCAGGGACAATTTTGTAGGGTCAATCGGGAGTCGGATGGATTATTTGGAGAGCTCCTGTCGGTCAGTCGGCTGATTTGGGGCCGATCGATCATTGGTCGATCGGCTAATTCTATGCCGATCGACTGTCAATCAGTTGATTAGGACCGACCGATTATCGATCGGTTGGCTAGTTGACTCTCTATCGATCGATCGTCAGTCGGTCGGAAGATTTGAGATCGAATAATGATCGATCGGATGGCTCGAGGAAGGGCGGTTGATAGCTGTCCAAATAATTTCTGATCGATGATTGGTCGGTTTTGTTGAACTGCACGCCCATCGAATGGTAATGCATCGACATTTTCATTGTTGTATCGACAGATGTCCATCGAAAATCGATGATCAGTTGGCCATAATACTAGTGAGTCGGGCGGTGGAGTAACATCTACCAATAGTTGCCCCCTACGCCCAAGTCCGATGCGATGATTTGACATTTTGTCTTAATGCACCGAACGCAAAGGTTAACATGTGGTGTCACTTTGAATTTCGTTCTACCGCCTATCATTAATGATCACCATGGTCTTCAATAAATTTATTGTCTGGCACTTCGGAGGTCTCAATGGTCGTCTCAATGGATGCCATCAGAAGTCTTAGGGCTTAAGCATCTAGTGAGGCTTTTGTGCATCTCGACCGTCAGTGGATCCTATATATACTGGACCCCCCTAAAGGTTTTTCTTCTGTCACTTTCAACAGCAGTAACTTTTAGAAAGTCTGATTGTTCTCTCGTCTTTTAATTCTTAGGTTCGAAGTTCAAACTTTTTTTCTTGACATCTTTTTGCTTCTTTCTATTTATTTTGTTGAGTTGTAAGCATGGCTGGTCGTGGTAGCTCATCGCGAGGTCCGGCAGCCAAAGCTTTCACACTGACAACATCGGTTGTAGAGTAACTTCAAGATCAGTATCAGATCTTGGAGGACTTTCGATTGTTGGCTTTCGATCCCAACGATCGGATGAACTCGCCTCCATCGAGTTTTATAGCCTTTTATTTAAAAAATCTTAGGTCGGGGCTTAGGTTCTCCATTCCGAAGTTCCTACGAAATATTTTTGACTATTATAGGGTTTGTCTGGCCTAGCTAATGTCGAACTCCATTCGGCTTTTGATTTCTTTTGCTTTATTGTGTTGGTTAATTCCAACAATTCCTCGGCTTTCTTTGTTCGATCCCATCCGAAGGCCGACAGATGGTGGTATTTCGTCCCAAGGAAGGAGCTTTCTTTCATCGCTAGTCTTCCATCGTCCATCCACGATTGGAAGACCTAATTTTTTTTTGTTTCTTCTCCTTCTTCTTAGGGCTTTCCATCAATGTGGGGAGAGCCAAATATCCTTTCGAATGAGAATAGTCGGATGGATCCAGCCGATCGAGAGGATTTCCTTTGGCTGAAGAATACGAGGGTTTCCCCGCAGAAGGAGCTGATTACCGAAGAGTCTCTATATAATGCCAAACTTGGTTCGGCACCGTCCGTAGGTATATGTAGTGTCTGTGATTTTGTCTTTTCTATCATTCAATTGGTTTTCGATATTGATCTAACATTTTTGCTTTTGTAGGGATGCATCTTCTCGTCGAGATTTCTGTGGAGGAAGTTCGCCAATTTGCTACTCGAAAGAGAGTAGCGCTTGGCATCGGTTCATCATATGCACCGAAGAAGAGTCGGGAAGCTAGCCCTTCGGTTATCCCCGATTCTACTGATGTTCTATCGGTAGCTCCTCTCGTCGTCACTCTGCATGCTCCGACGGCCGCTGCATCTTTTGAAACCCCTCCAACCGTCACGCAGTCGGAGGAGGACGTTGTCATCATTGATGCACTGGCTATCGCTCCTATGTCGAGAGCTCAGCCGACTGTTACTGTGCCTATCCCACGATCAACTCTAGTTTGTTGGGGGCATTCATCATCTCCATCCACACCCGAGTGGATGTCGGCACCTCTCAAGCAGTCATCCGCTAAAAGAAAAGGGAAGGCGCCGATTTCTTCTGCACCGACTGGAAGTGATGCTTCCAGCTGAGGATATACGGATTTTGAACGAATCGACGTTCAGGTCCCAGAAGGTGGGTCAGCACTTTTTGACCCTCAGTTAGCGAGGAACTTGGTCCGCATCATTCTTCTCCCGACTAATCGGGAGTTTAGGAGGAGTCAGACTTTGGCCGAATTGTTCGGCTCATTCTATCCGACTTTCAATGGGGTAAGTCGGCCATCCATTTTACCTCTCCCCCTTTTTTTTGACTAATTCATTTTGTTTTTTTTGAATAGTGGGCTCACGATATGGCCGAACTTGAGTCGGCCTGTCGTAAAATGGTTGCTCTTCGATGTGCGTGTTCTGACTCTATATCGACCGCAAATGCTGAACGTGATTTGACGATCCGTTGTTAGAGCAGTTGCAAAGGTACTTCACCGCTTGGGAGAATACTCTGTTCGAGGAAGTCTCCCATCTCAGGGTCGAGCTTGGGTCGGTCAGGTCTGAACTTTAGTCGGTTCTGTCCAATCTTAAGTCGACTCAAGAGGAGGTGAAGACCCAGAAAAGCCATGCTAAAATGAAGAAACATGTGGTGGAAAAATTGAAGAAGGACTGCGATAATTAGGCCAAAATGGTGGAGGATTATTGTCGAAAATGGCAGTCTACCGATGGAGAGGCATCTTCGGCCAAGGCGGAGATCCAAGTTATGCAGCAGGATCTTGGTCGGGCGAAAGAGGTGGGTGTCGAGGAATTCAAAGCCTCATCCGACTTGAAGACCCTGATCCTTCAAGAAAGTGAAGCTTTCTATTAGATCGAGTTTGGTGATGGTCGAGATGTTGTTCAGCAGCTCTTTTCTGACCTTGACCTCAGCAGCATCATCATCTCAGGCATTGAAGAAGAGGAAGAGGGAGGCGACGATGGATCACTCGCGGGCCCGACGGACGATGGTGCCCCCACCACTACCTTTGTTCCAACTGAGTCAACTGTTCCCACAGCTCCTATAGCTTCGATCGAGGGTACATCGGGTCCTTCTGTACTGATGGATTCGACTCTCCCGTCGGCTGTTGAAGCTCCATCGGAGGGCTAAGGAACTGCTTCGATCAAACTCGTTCCACCGATGGATGCTACGCCAACAATTGAAGTTGTGACTATTCCCGATCAACCTTCGAAGCAGTCGGTCGTCAAGTAAATATGTATTTTGCTTTTTTTTAAAATTGATAGTTCAAATTTTGTAAAGACCAACAGTCTATTTTGTAACTTCTCTTTCACAATAATGAAAGCTTTATTTGTATTTATCTTTTATTGTGCAAATTTGTCTTTCATCATAACTGCAATACTTTGATTGAGCGATTATTAACCGTTCTTCTATCGATTTTATTTAACCAACCATCGGCTAGCTTTTAAACTGACTTAGAGTCAGATTTTTTAACTAGCCAATACTTAGTCATTCATTGAGATACTCATAGATCAGGGACAAGCCAATCCTGAGTCAGTTTTTAACCGACTTTTAGTTGATTTTTTATGAACTCATATTGAATTGAAGTGCTTGATGATCGAGTATAAGCCAACCATGGATCGATTTCTAATCGACCTTTGGTCGATTTTTTATCATCCGACACTTGATCAATTTGCAGAAGTGCATGATGATTGTGTGCGAGCCAAACGTCCTTCGATTCGACCATGGCCAAATCGATTAGGGTTGTGTTCTTTACTAGCCGAGGCAAACCAACTAGTTCACAACCAAAAGTTTGATGCTTTTCTTTCTTCATCATTTGTAAGGAAGTTATGCATCGACATCATTCTTTGGTCAACCAATCAGCAATTTTGTCGTAGGAAGCCGATCATGCGGTCGGTTTGGGATATCCGACCAGAGGTTGCTGAAACATCGATCGTCGATCATCCTTTATCGATCAGTTGTTGAACTTTGCTGAGTGGAAGAATGCCGATAGTCCGTTGGTTATATTGTTTGATCGATAGATGATTGATTAGATTTTTCTTCATTGCTTTTGAGTTTGTGCTAGTTCTCGTTCGATCAATTCATCCGATTTTCAATTGACCAATATGTCGGTCAACCATTTGTTGATCATGAGGAAAATATCTTTGCAGAGGACTTCATAAAAATTTTACTCTTTATATTTGTTCAAAGTACATGAAGCTGTTCTCATTGATAGTATACTTTAAGATTATCAGCATTCCACATTTGAAAGATTTTAACTCCATCGAGTATTTTGAGTCGATATGCTCCAGGTCGAAGGATTTCTGTCATTCGGTAGGGCCCTTCCCAGTTTGAGGATAGCTTTTCTTGATCCAGCAGCTTGGATACTTTCACCTTCCATAAGACTAAGTCTTTTGGGCGAATCTCTTTCGATTTAACTCTTCTATTATAGTATCTTGCGACTCGCCATTGGTAAGCTGCCATTCTGAGTTATGCCTATTGCCGAACTTCAGGTAACAGATCTAGGTCAGTCCTTCAACGATCCAAATTACTTGATTCATCATACTTTTTCACTCTCATTGATGGTAGTCCGACTTTCACAGGTATCACTGCTTCAATCCCGTACGACAGGTTAAAGGAAGATTCGCCCATTGGAACTTGGGGAGTAGTTCGGTACGTCCATAATACCGAAGATAATTCTTCCACCTAAAGATCTTTGGCCTCTGTTGGTGCAGAAATCCGTCTTCGCCGGAGGTCGTCGGAGTCAAGGCCGCTGAGGTCGCCACCGGGGATCTGCAAAATGAAGTCCCATCCAGAATCGGTGGGGTGGTGGCTCCGACAGAACCCTCCGACGGTCAAGTTAGTTTCCGGCCAACAGTAATGGAGTGCTCGGAATGAGTTTCGGAGCTTAGAGATGAGGAGGAGAGCTTAGAGAGTCGAGAGTTCAGAGAGCTTAGCCTTGGCGTATCTGGAGGGGTCCTTTTATAGCGGAGCTTAGTTGATGGTGACGGTCATGCCGTCTGGCAGAGAGTCGTTGGATGGCATGGAGTTCGGTACGGAGAGGATGGCATCGTCCGGTGGATCGTGTGAGCCATACTGGCATGTCGTGGGCCGCATGGAGTCTGGTACAGAAAGGAAGGCATCGTCCGGTGGATCGTGGGAGCCATATTGGCGAGTCGTCGGCCGTATGGAGTTTGGTATGGAGAGGAAGGCATCGTCCGATCTTGTTGCAGGCGATAGTTCGTCCAGAGGAGTTCGGACTTATAGGAGAGTTCGGCTGAAGGGGAAACCCGGGAGGAGCTCGGATGGCGGAACGGGCGTCTGGGAGGAGTCCGTCTCCATCCTGTCGCTTGGAGTCTAAGGAGCTCGGCCGCCGTCAGGAAGTTCGATCGGTGGTGGGTGTTCGGCCCGAAGCCTGGACACTGGGGAGTTCGGCCACTAGGCAGTCCGGCAGGCTGAAGAAGTTCGGCCATGGGGAGTCTGAAAGAGTTCGGCAGCCCAGGAAGTTCGGTCTCAACACTGGGAGTCCGGAAGAAGCTTGGAATCTGACCAGTTCGGCCTGCTGGAAGAAGCTCGGCCGCTGGGAGTTCGACCGCTTGGCAGTTCGGCCGGCTGAAGGGGTTCGGCTAGACCAGTGCGCTGAAGCTCTTCTGCGGCTACTGGTTGCATTATGCTGAGTGTCGGGCCGGGCTTCGGCAGGAGTGGGATTTATCCCCAACAGTAGCCCCCCACTCCCAAGTTCAAAAATTTAAAGAAAGGGAGTACCACAATAGGCGACTGCCGAAGCCTTCTTCCGGGCCCCGCGCTTGTCGTAGCTGAAGCTCGGGGAGGTCTCATCTCCAGCCAGTGTTGACGTTGAAGTTGAAGCTGAGGCTTGGGAGAGACCTCACCTCCAGTGGGACTCATTTCCAGCCAAAGTTGATGAAGCTGATGTCGAAGCTCTCTGACCGAGGTTGACATGATGGCTTTCTCTAACCGAGGTCGATGTTGGAGCCCCCCGACCGAGGTCGTCGCGGGCCTCACGTCTATCTGAGGACCTTATCCCTAGTCGGAGCCGATGCGGGTGCTCGGGGGAGATCTCATCTCCTACTGCCAAGGTTAGCCCAGTTCCTCGGGGGAGATCTGATTCATAGCCGAAATGGAACTCGTTTCCAGCTAAAGTCGATGAAGCTAATGTTGAAGCCGAAGTAAATCTCGCCCCCTGCGGTCGAGGTTGGAGTTGAGCTCCTCGGGGGTGACTCGGGGGGACCTCCTATTCCACGGCCGAGGTTGTCGTGGTCGCTTGGGGGCGATCTCATCCCCTGCAGTGGACATTGCCGAGGTTGGTGCTCGTGTTAGGATGAGGTTCTCCTCCTGTTCCTAACCGAGGTTATTCACGGTCGCTCGGGAGAGATCTTTCCCATGGGTTTCGAAGTTTGGACTCGAACTTTGCTCGCGTTAGGACGGGATTCTCCTCCTGTTCCTAACCGGCTGTGGGGGCACATGGGGACCGTCGTCCTCGCCTCTCCCCCCATCCCGTCCTTTGCGAACGGGGCCTTCGACTTTGGTAGGGCCTTGTTTCACCCGGCCGATGTTGACACGGGGAGACCTCGTTTCCTGTAGCCAAGGTTTAGACCATCGTCCGTGCTTCTTGTTGGCTTTGACAGTGGGAGGTGACGAATCGTCGATGTAGTCCCTCCTCTGGGGTAATGTTGATAATGCCGTGAGGTGGCCGATCTTGAAGTTTCCGGCTACGGCAGTGCTTTTAGCCGATCTTCTCCTGCTTCAGGCCGGCATTGAAGGAATCTCGTCCCGCAGAGTTCGTCAATCACGTCTTGGGGCTAGACGTATTCCTCAGTGTTGTGGTCGTGGTCGCGATGCTAGGGGCATTACCTGCTTCCATCGCGCACGTTTGGGGAGGTCATAGTCCCTCAGGTCTTGGCGGTTGGTGGCTCTTAGCTCCTTCTATCGAAGCTCCCTTGGTGGCATGTTCGAAGAATTTGGGTCTTGCGCTACGAGGTTCGTGAACACGGTCGAACTTCATTCCTAGGGCGGTCACGAGCACAACCGAGCTTCCTCCGACCTCCCGTGAAATGCCGAACTTCATTCCATGGGAGAACCTCGTTCCGCCTTTGTCTGCACCGAACTTGACGGCGAGCTTTGAAGGAAAGTTCGGCCTCACTTGTGCCGAACTCCTTTCAATGATGAGCTTTTGAGGATAGTGCGGCCTCATTTCCGCTGAACTTTATTCTGATGAGGAGCTGCGGAGTTCAGCCTCGCTTATGCCGAACTTCATTTCGCGGGAGAACTTTGTTCTGCCCTTGTTCGCACCGAACTTCTGGCCCACGCCGAACTTATCTTGGTGAAAAAGGGAGCTCGGCTTCACTTGGGCTGAACTTCATCCCGAATCTTCATTCCATTTTCCCGCGAGACCTTCCGCGGCGGAACTTTCCTGCTTTTTTGTCGGGAGCTTCCTCGACGATGAGCCTCGAGGTTGCAGACGCGGCCGAACTTCATGCCGCGTCCTTGAACCCAACCGAATTTCGCCCTGCCCCGCCTTCTTGCAAAACCTTGTGGGGGAACTTCTTTCTTCATTATCCGAACCTCCTTGACGACGAACTCGAGGTGGAGCCAAACTTTGCTCCTCCTCCGAATTCTTTGTAGGAGGTTTTGTTGACGACACACTCAAGATGGGGAAGTTCGGCTTGACTGGAGCGATGAGGGCTTCGAAAGAAAGTTAGGCTTCACTTGCGCCGAGCTTCGTTCTGCTTTTCCGCGGAGGCCTTTTTGCGCCGAACTCCGTTCGGCTTCTGCGGAAGAACTTTTGCTCTCCATTTTTCTCCCAAGGGGCGATTGGACTCTTCCCTAAGGCCGATTTCTCGCGCCCTCATGGCGGGTTCGCTTCTTCCCTGTCGTCATGTGATCCTGAAATAATACCATCGAACGAAGGAGCTTTATTAAGGGAAGCCTATTGGTGATACAATCTCAGATTTTCTGAGTTCCAAGGTCAGGGAAGCACTGTTCCCCCGAGCTCCTTCAGGCGATAGGTTTTGGGTCGGACGACCTCTATCACTTCATATGGACCTTCCCAATTCGGGACGAGTTTCCCTTGGCTCTGAGGTTGAGAGACGGCCGCTCGTCGAAGCACTAGGTCCCCTACTCTGAATGTCTTGCCTTTGACCTTGGAGTTGTAATATCGAGCCACCTTCCGCCGGTAGGCAGCCATCCGGATGCGGGCTTCCTTCCTTTTTTCTTCTAGAAGATCGAGGTTGACTCTAAGGTCCTGGGGGTTGTGCTGCTCGTTGAAGCCCATGACTCGCACAGACGGGAGTCTGAGCTCGATCGGGATAACCGCCTCGGTACCGAAGGCCAAGGCGAAGGGCGTCTCATCTCACCGGTCGGCACCCTCTGTGTAGTTCGGTATGCCCAGAGGACGTGGTAGAGTTCGTCCACCCAGGCCCCCTTCGCCCCATCGAGCCTCGCCTTGATACCTTGCAGTAGGGTCCGGTTGGTCACTTCAGCTTCCCCATTGGCCTGCGGGTGAGCCACCGAGGTGAAGTGGTGGGAGATGTTTAGTCCTTCACAGAACTCGGCAAACCGTGCTCCAGTGAACTGCCGCCCGTTGTCGGTTATGAGGGTTCGGGGCAGGCCGAACCGGCAAATTAGCGACTTCCATACGAAGTCCTGCACCTTGGCCTCGGTGATCTTCGCCAGCGGTTCCGCCTCGACCCACTTGGTGAAGTAGTCAATCGCGACCAAGAGAAACTTTCCGCTGTCCGGACGCTGTTGGGAAGGGGCCGAGTATGTCCATCCCCCATTGCG
The DNA here is from genome assembly GCA_006176705.1 of Cocos nucifera. Classification (NCBI taxonomy): domain Eukaryota; kingdom Viridiplantae; phylum Streptophyta; class Magnoliopsida; order Arecales; family Arecaceae; genus Cocos; species Cocos nucifera. The sequence continues at coordinate 58,344 of QRFJ01002213.1, read as the reverse complement.
CGAAGGGCCACGGCGCGCTGAGCGGAGTAAGTTCGGACGCTGGCTGCCTTTGCACGCTGGCGTTCTTCTGGCAGCGATCGCACCTCCTCACATATTCTACGGAGTCGCGAAACAAGGGTCGGCCAGTAGTACCCCTGCCGAAGAAGTAGTTTTGCGATGCGACAGGGACCTGGCCCCAGTGTGACTTCCGCAGAGTCCTTCGTGCATGCACGTCCCGCAGTGCGAAGTCGGCCTCCGAAGGTCGGAGGCATCTCAGCAACGGGAGGGAATACGACCTTTTATATAACCTCCCCTCGTATAAGACGTAGCGGGAGGCCTGATTCCTGAGCTTTCCGGGCTTCTTTTCGGTCGTGAGGAAGGACCCCTTCTTTAAGGTAGGCGACCAACGGATCGATCCAGCTGGGCTCGAGGTCCGTCCGTAGGATGGCCTGGGATTCTTCCGTGGTCGGGTGCTTCAGAGTTTCCAAAAACACTTCTTTGGATAGTTCGGTCGGGGCGAAAGTGGCCAACCTAGAGAGAAGGTCGGCCCTTGCATTTTTCGTCCTCGGGACGTGCCGAATGCCGAAGCTATCGAAGGCTGGAATCAAATTCCTTCACCTTCCCGAGGTACCTCACCATGTTCTCCTCCCGTGCCTCGTAGTCGCCGCCAACCTGACCGACCACCAGCTGGGAATCGCTGTAGACCTGGAGCCGATCTACCTTCAGTTTCCCTTGCTATCCGCAACCCGGCGATCAGCGCTTCATACTCGGCCTCATTGTTGGTCGCGGGAAACTCGAAGCGCAGCGCGTATACTCGGCGACGATCCCCTCGGGGCTGACCAAGACCAGCCCCGCACCCGCTCCGGCGGAGTTGGATGAGCCATCTACGTGCAGTACCCAGAAGCTTTCGGGGAGGTCGGCTCTTTCTTCGGGGAGGCTTGGCTGCCAAAGCTCGGCCTTATCATAGCTCGGTCCTGCACCGACGTCGGCGTCGCTCGATCCAAGCTCGGCCTCGGTCGGAATGGTGCATTCTAGCACAAAGTCCGCCAGTATCTGGGCTTTGATCGACGGCCTGGGCCGGTAGTTGATGTCGAACTCTGTGAGCTCGATTGCCCATTTTGCAATTCTTCCGGAAAGCATCCGCTCGGTGGAGGACCGCCCTTATTGGTTGGTCTGTGAGGACCGTTATGGTGTGCTCCTGGAAGTAAGGCCGGAGCCTTCTGGCAGCAATTAGGAGACAGTAGGTTAACTTTTCCAACCTGGAGTATCTGGTCTCCGCGTCCCTCAAGGTTCGGTTCACGTAGTAAACCGGTCGTTGTGCCTTCGCTTCTTCCCTGACCAATACCGCCGCTAGGGCTCCGGGGGAGACAGCAAGATATAGAAATAGTTCCTCCCCGGGTTCGGGCCTTGCCAGCAGCGGGGGCGAGCCGAGGTAGCTTTTGAGCTCTCCAAATGCTTGCTCGCACTCCATCGTCCAGCAGAAGTTCTTTGGTCGCCGAAGAACTCGGAAGAAGGGCATGCACCGCTCGGCCGACCTAGAGACGAAGCGACTTAGGGAGGCCACCCTTCCGGCCAGGCGCTGAACTTCCTTGATTGTCCTTCGGAGCAGCCATTTCTCGAATAGCTCGGATTTTCTCGGGGTTTGCCTCGATTGATTCCGCATTTTGACACCATAAATCCGAGGAATTTTTCGGAGGTCACGCCGAAGGCGCATTTGATCGGGTTCAGCTTCATCTTGTGCCTCCTGAGCGTACCGAAGGTCTCTTCGAGGTCGGCCAGGTGGTCTGCTGAAGCTCGGCTTTTGACGAGCATGTCGTCCACGTACACCTCCATGTTGCGGCCGATCTGTCCCTTGAAGACCTTGTTGACCAAGCGCTGGTATGTCGCCCCTGCATTCTTGAGTCCGAAGGGCATGACCCTGTAACAGTAGAGACCTCGGTCAGTAATGAAGGTGGTCTTTTCTTCATCTTCGGGCGCCATGCGTATCTGGTTGTAACCAGAAAAGGCGTCCATGAAGGTGAGGAGCTCGTGGCCCGAGGTTGCATCCACCAGTTGGTCGATCCTGGGCAGGGGGTAGCTATCCTTCGGACAGGCCTTGTTCAGCTTCTTGAAGTCGACGCACATCCTCCACTTGTTGTTCGCCTTCTTGACGAGAACCACGTTCGAGACCCACGTCGGATAGTTGACCTCCCGGATGAGTCCGGCTTCGAGGAGCTTGTCCACTTCTTCGACGATCGCCCTCTGCCTCTCCGGGGCATGGTGGCGCAGCTTTTCTTTGATAGGCCGGTGCTTCGGATCGACGGCCAGCCGATGTTCCATGACCTCGGCGTCGATCCCCGGTACATCCGCTGGGGTCCATGCGAAGATGTCCGCATTTCTTCTGAGGAAAGCGACGAGCTGCTCCCTAACCTCGACCGCCAAGCTGGAGCCGATCTGCACCACATGCCCCGGGTTTCCGTCATGCAAGGGCACAGAGATGAGGTCTTCCACGGGCTCGCCCCGCTCCTCGGTGAGGTCGTCGCGGACGTCCAGCCCGTCAACAAGGTAAGGGTCGGGCTGGTTCCCCCTGCGCAGGGTGGCTGAGTAGCAATACTTCGTCAAAGCTTGGTCTCCTCTGACCTCGCCGACTCCATGACTCGTCGGAAATTTCATCTTCAAGTAGTAGGTTGATACTACCGCCCGGAGCGCATTTAGGCCGGGTCGCCCGAGGATCGCATTGTAGGCAGACGGAGTTTTCACGACTAAGAAGTCGATCTGCGCCTTGGCTAACTTTAGGTGTCGGCCTGCCGTCACAGCCAAAGTTATTACACCTTCGACCGGAACGGCGCTGCCAGCAAATCCTACCAGGGGGGAGTTCACAGGTCCCAAGCGGTCATCAGGCAGGGACATTTTTGAGAAGGCATCGTAGAATGATATGTCCGTCGAACTTCCATTATCCACCAAGACACGACGCACATCATAATCAGCGATGTTCAAAGAAAGTACAACCGCATCGTTATGCGGAAATTGGATCCCCTGGTCGTCTGCCTCGATGAATGTCACAGGCTCCGTCGTCCTCCGCCTCTTTGCCAGCCCTCCGAACCCGCTAGTTTCTTCCCGCTGAAGCCCCCCCGAGACGGTGTTGATGACGCCCAAGGGTGGCCGATCCTCTTGTTGGTCTCCTCTCGTCAGCGGCAATGCCCTCAGTCGATCTTCTCGCTCTTCAGGTCGTCTTTGCAGGAATCGGCCAAGTCTGCCTCGCCTGACGAGCTCCTCGATCTCGTCCTGGAGCTGAATGCACTCCTCAGTGTCGTGACCGTGGTCGCGATGGTAGAGGCAGAACTTGTTGGGATTGCGTTTGCTGGGATGGGAACGCATTCTCTCTGGCCTCGGAAGTCATTCCTTGATCTCCATCAGCACTTGGGCCTTCGGGGCGTTGAGGGGGGCGTAGCTATGAAATCGTCATCGGGGAGGACTTCGGCGTGGAGGGGAACTTCGGCGAAGAGGGGAACCCCGGCGAGCCCTTCTGCCGGGGGTTCCCTGCTTTCGAGCCCGAGGGGGAGTTCGGGCTCGTCCGCGGCTAGGGGGAGTTCGGGAGCGCGGCCGTACCTCGGTCCGCTTCTTTTCTTCGACGGGCTTCCCTGGCCTACTGATTCATCGCTTGTTGCGAGCTTCATTGTCCTTGGCTTCGAAAGCCTCCTCTGCCCGGGCATAACTATCGGCCCGAGCTAGCATGTCAGCGAAATCCCTGGGGTATTTCTTTTCCAGGGAGAACAGCAGGTCGTTCTTCTGGAGGCCGCCTTTGAGGATGGCCATGGCAACTGATTGGTCCAAGTTTCGGACTTCCAGTGCGGCTGCGTTAAACCGAGTGACATAAGCCCAGATAGGTTCTCCCTTCTTCTGCCTGATGGCCATCAAGGAATTCGAGCCTCGGTGTGGCCGCCTGCTACTGACAAGATGGGCCGCGAACTGCTGACTCATTTGGTCAAACGATTGGATGGTGCTCGGCTTAAGCATCGAGTACCAATTCCTGGCTGCTCCCTTGAGGGTGGAGGGGAAAGCCCGGCACAAGATGGCATCTGGCGCACCATGGAGCAACATCGTCGTCCTGAAGGCTTCCAAATGGTCGATCGGATCGGTGGTTCCATCATAGCTCTCGAAGTACGGGAGCTTGAAGTTCGGCGGGACCTATTCTTGCATGATTTTCTGCGAGAAAGGAGGGTCAGTGCAAATATCGTTACCGTGGGAGGAGGGAGTATGACGAAGTTCCTCTATGCGTCGGCTCATTTCCAAGAGCCTTTGATCCAGGAGGTCCTCGCGATCCCTAATCTCCAAAGTCTTCTCGCAGAATGGGCGCGAAGCTTCTCCCCGGGTCGAGCCGTGGTCCGAGCGGGGGCTCTCGCCCGGCTGCTTTTCCCTTCCAGGGACTGAAGGTCGGATAGTCCATGCTGGTCGCCCCTGGGCCGGACCACGGGACTCCGGGGAATCCCGCGCCGATCGAGCTGATATCGGGTCCCGTGGGTGCAAGGCTTGCATCGCCCGCACTGCCTCCGTAAGGTTGCGGACCTACTGGGCGAGCAGGCTGAACTGCTCCGCGTTCACCACGGCTACGGAGTGAGCTCGGGTAAACGGGGCCGAAGCGGGAGCGGACGGACCCGAACTGGATCGGGCCGCGGAGGCTGCCGATCGTCGGGTCGAGGCTCTCCTGGGGGCATTTTCTTTAGAGAGAGAAAAGGGGATCTTCAGAGAGGGAAGAGAAGGGTCGCCGAGCACTCCTTTAAGAACAAGAGAACCTTGAAGGTTCGGTCCCTTCTTCCAGCGTCAATCTGTTGGTGCAGAAATCCATCTTCGTCGGAGGTCGTCGGAGTCGAGGCCGCTGAGGTCGCCGCCGGGGACCTGCAAAACGAAGTCCCGTCCGGAACCGGTGGGGTGGTGGCTCCGGCAGGACCCTCCGACGGTCAAGTTAGTTTCCGGCCAACAGTAATGGAGTGCTCGGAATGAGTTCCAGAGCTTAGAGATGAGGAGGAGAGCTTAGAGAGTCGAGAGTTCAGAGAGCTTAGCCTTGGCGTATCTGGAGGGGTCCTTTTATAGCGGAGCTTAGTTGATGATGACGGTCATGCCGTCTGGCAGAGAGTCGTTGGGCGGCATGGAGTTCGGTACGGAGAGGATGGCGTCGTCCGGTGGATCGTGGGAGCCATACTGGCATGTCGTGGGCCGCATGGAGTCCGGTACGGAGAGGAAGGCGTCGTCCGGTGGATCGTGGGAGCCATACTGGCGAGTCGTCGGCCGCATGGAGTTCGGTACGGAGAGGAAGGCGTCGTCCGATCTTATTGCAGACGACAGTTCGTCCAAAGGAGTTCGAACTTGTAGGAGAGTTTGGCTGAAGGGGAAACCCGGGAGGAGCTCGGATGGCGGAACGGGCGTCTGGGAGGAGTCCGTCTCCATCCTGTCGCTTGGAATCCAAGGAGCTCGACCGTCAGGAAGTTCGGTCGGTGGTGGGTGTTCGGCCCGAAGCCTGGACACTGGGGAGTTCGGCCGCTAGGCAGTCCGGTAGGTTGAAGGAGTTCGGCCATGGGGAGTCTGAAAGAGTTCGGCAGCCTAGGAAGTTCGGTCTCAACACTGGGAGTCCGGAAGAAGCTGGGAATCTGACCAATTCGGCCTGCTGGAAGAAGCTCGGCCGCTGGGAGTTCGGCCGCTTGACGGTTCGGTCGGCTGAAGGAGTTCGGCTAGACCAGTGCGCTGAAGCTCTTCTGCAGCTACTGGTTGCATTATGCTGAGCGTCGGGCCGGGCTTCGGCAGGAGCGGGATTTATCCCCAATAGCCTCATTGAGCCAGATTTTTAAGTCATAGAGAATTATTCGATTCGTAACTTCTGCTTCCCCATTTGATTGTAGATGATCGATGGATGTTAGTTTGTGTGCGATGTGGTATGTTGTGCAGAAGACTTTGAAATTTTGATTATCGAATTATCGGCCATTATCAGTTATGATCGTATGTGGGAGTCCGAATCTATAGATGATAGATTTTTGAACAAAATCCTCCATTTTACTTTCCATAATTTGTATCAAAGGTTCAGCTTCTATCCATTTCATGAAATAATTGACAACGATAACCAAAAATTTTCTCTGGCCAGATGATGGGGGAAAAGGACCAAGTATGTCGATCTTCCATTATGCAAACGGTCATGGTACTATGATCGATGTTAGTTGTGTCACTGGCTAATGTTGGATATTTATGTATTTTTGGCATGACTCACATTTTTGGATGAATTCGACCGTATCTTTCTGAATTGTTGGCCAATAATATCCTTGTCGAAGGATCTTATAGGTGAGAGACTTGCCCCCCAAATGATTTCCACAGATTTCTTCGAGGACTTTGCAAAGTATGTAGTCAACATCGTAAGGTCCTAGGCACTTTAACAATGGAAGAGAGAAAGATCGCTTGTAGAGTCGTCCGTCCATCATGACATATTGCAAGGCCATCCATCTTAAACATTTTACTTCAGATGGATTATCGGGTAGGATTCCTTCGAGTAGGTATCTGATAATTGGATCCATCCAACTTGGCTCGTCATTGATCTGTAATACTTCTTCCGTCCTTTCGATACTTGGCACGTTGAGGTATTTGATGTAGGTTCAGCCAAATTCGTTAGGGGTGGTGATGGTGAGTCGAGAGAGTACGTCGATCCGAGCATTCTCTGTTCTAGGGATGTATGTGATGTCAAAGTATTTGAAGGTAGAAGTTTGATCTTTGACCTTCTCCAAGTATTTTTGCATTGTTGGATCACAAACTTCGAAGTTGCCTTTAACTTGTCCCACGATGAGTTGAGAGTCATTGTATGTTTTTAGTTCTTCGATACCGAGCTCCCTGGCAATTTTCAAACTGACTAGAAAAGCTTTATATTCGGCTTAGTTGTTCGAAGCTTTAAAATTAAATTGGAGGGTGTACTCGACGACTATTCCAACGGCACTTGCCAAGATGAGTTTCATGCCGCTTTCGAGAGCATTTGATGTTCCGTCGACGTGTAACACCCAAGTCGACTTATGATCGATTTTAAGGATGTTTTATGCTGACTTATGAGTTGTTTCCTCTTGATCGGGCTAGTCATCCGAACTAGTACATTCGGCGATGAAATTGATTAGGACTTGAGCTTTCATTGATGAACGAGGGTGATATTAGATATTGAATTTGCTGAACTTTATCACCCATTTTGCTATTCTGCTCGAGGTATCTGATCAATGCAGAATTGACTTTAGAGGTTGGTCAGTTAAAATATGCACTGTATGGGCTTGGAAGTAGGGCTGAAGCCGTTGTGTTGAAATAATCAAGGCATAGATCATCTTCTCCATCTTTGAATATCGGATTTCGATATTATGGAGCATCTTATTTGCATAGTATATGGGGTGCTGTACCCGACTTTCATCTTCTCTAACCAAAATTGAACTAATAGCTTCGTCGGATGTGGACAGGTATAAGTATAGGGGTTCTCCTTCCATTAGCTTTACGAGCAATGGAAGAGTCATCAGGTATTTCTTCAACTCTTCAAAGGATCATCGGCATTCGATAATCCATAAAAAATCTTTAGTCTACTGTAAAGTTTTGAAAAGAAAAAACATCTTTCGGCAGACTTAGAGATAAACCGACTGAGTGCGGTGATTTTTTCATTGAGCTGTTGCACCTTCTTCTTTGAAGTTGGATGTTTCATATTAATAATCATCTTTATCTTCTCGGAATTTACCTCGACTCCTCGGTGTGAAACAAAAAAACTAAGGAACTTCCTGACTATCCCTCTGAAGGCATATTTGGTCGGATTTAGCTTCATCCGATGTCATTGGAGCATGTCGAAAGCCTCTTCTAAGTCTCGGACATGGTCCTGACTTTGAGTGCTTTTTATCAGCATATCATCGATATATACTTCCATGTTTCATTCAATTTATGGTTTGAAAATCTTATTTACCAATCGTTGGTAGGTTGCTCCTACATTTTTGAGTCCGAATCGCATAACTTTATAGCAATAAATCCCTTTAACTGTGATGAAGGTAGTGTGTTCTTCATCTTTGGATGCCATTCGAATCTAGTTGTAGCCTGCAAAAGCATCCATGAAGCTTAAGAGCCGATGTCCCAATGTCGTGTTGATCAACTGATCAATCTTTAAGAGTGGAAAACTATCCTTCGGGTATGCCTCATTCAGGTTGGTATAGTCGATGCAGATGCACCATTTTTCATTGGCTTTTCTTACCATGACAACATTGGCAAGCTAATCGAGATAATGGGCCTCTCTAATAAAGTTTACCGCGAGGAGTTTATCTACCTATTCATCGATAATCTTTTATCGCTCGAGAGCGAATGGTCGCTTCTTCTATCTCACAGGCTTGACGTTCGGATTAACATTCAGTCGGTGAGTAATTATTTTTGAAGGTATGTTTGGCATGTCGGTTGTCGACCAAGCGGATATATCAACGTTGGCCCTTAGCAATCGAACCAGCTATTTATGCTCTATCGCCTGAAGGTGTGATCCGATTTGAATAACCTTAGTTGGATCGTTCTCTTGCAGTGGGATGGAGACCAACTGTTCGGTGGGTTCGCTTCGCTTTTCATCTTTCCGCTAATCAAGTCTTTCCAACGATGAAGAGCCTTTCGACTTATTCTCCTTTACAGTAATTGTGAGGCAATGTTGAGCGATTTGTTGGTCGTCTTGCATCTCTCCAACTCCAGTCTTGGTCGAAAATCGGACCAATAAATGGTATGTCGATACTATCATCTTGAGGGTATTGAGTCCTAGCCTTTCAAGTATGGCATTGTATGCCAATGGAACTTTAACGACCATGAAAGTTAAGATGACAGTGCTTTGTCGAGATTCTGTCTCTACGGTCAATGGAAGATCTATTTTTTTCCTCAACATCGATGGTATCTCCTGTAAATCTGATTAAAGGGATAGAAACTCTTCGAAGGCATTCCATCAATAATTTCATTCGGGAGAAAGTAGAGTAAAATAAAATATTAGTCAAACTTTCAAAATCGATGAGGATTCTCTTTACATTATAGTTTGCTATCGTCATCGAGACGACGATAGCATCATCATGGGGAGTTTGAATTCTCCTTACATCATCATCTGAAAAAGAGATAGGTTCATCGGATTGTCGTTTCTTGGCTGATCCTTCTTCGAATGTTCCCTTCGGCTCTTGATCATCTAAAAATCATGTTGATCATCCCAACTGTCGGTCGATTTTGCTGAATCTCCTTTGATGTTGGTGGTTGATTGGCATGGGGCTGATCTCATCCTTTAATTGGAAGCATTGTTCGGTGTCATGGCCATAATCATGGTGGAACCGATAGTACTTCTTCTTGTCTTTCCCTCGGTTCTTCATCGGCAAGGGTTAGCGAAGGTAATTCTTTCCTTCGATCTTCATCAAGATTTGCACACATGGTGAGGAAAGGGAAGTATAAGTATCGTATTGACTTTTCACATTAGTCGATATTGGATTCAGTCGAGAGAAGACTGTTTCTCTATTTGGAGCCAGCTGGTTTAGTCCAATAGGAACATCATTCTTCTATTGTTTTTTCTTCTTTTGATTCTTTTTGTTTGATTGGCGCCGACCAGAAGTGCCTTCTTCTGCGTGAATATACTTATCCGCGCACTCCAAGAGCTTAGAATAGGTTTGGAGGTGGTTCTTGTCCAGCGAATAAGTGAACTGGAAGCTCCGCAGACTCTACTTCATGGTCAAGATGGCCATATCCTCGTTGAGGTTTCGAACCTCAAGCGTGGCGGCATTAAAACACGCCACAAAGGCCCAAAGAGTCTCTCCCTCTTTTTGTTTGATCGAGAAAAGGGTGTCTGAAGTTTGTGGCATCCTCCTACTAGTGCTGAAGTGAGCCACGAAAGAGTCCTTAAGCTATCCGAAGGAGTTGATGCTTCCTAGTTGAAGTCTGGAGTATCAGGCTCGAGCAGCTTTCCGAAGGATAGCTGGGAAGCCAATGCACATGAAGGCATCATTCACCCCCTAGATCATCATGAGAGCCTTATAGCTTTGGAGATGATCGACTGGGTCGGTGGAGCCATCATACGGCTTCACTTGCGGCATCTTGAACTATGACAAAATTGGTTCGATTGTTGTTGAAGGCTGCATTAAAACCTAGATGGTACAGCTTGCATTGTTGGGCCTTTCGCTACCGCATGCAGTTGCTGTTGAAGGCTGTGAACAGCTTCCATCAGCATTCGGATCTACTGCATCAACATAGCCAGTTGCTGGGCTTGCGCGTCCGCCGTAATTGCTGGACGTGAAGAACCTGGTTCCATCACTGATGACGGTGGAGGAAAAAGTGCTTCTCGTTGGGATGACTAGTCGATAGAGTTGGATGAGTTTCAAGCATGAGTCTTTGCCATTTATAATGTTTGATCCCTGATTTGCCTCCTCCTACCTAGCATGCCAATCTATAGTGGTCAATCCATCTGCGCCTACGATTGAACACCAAAAAATCTACAAGATAAGTCCACACTGATCGAAATTGGCTCCGGTGGGGATCCTCCGATACTTAAGTTAGTAGAGTGGACCGGTTGAATAGGAAGTAGAAAGCAAAATGATAGAAGTTCACCTAAAAGAGATTAGATCCCTTAAACTAACCAGGTTACCTTTCTTTTGTAGATGTCAAAGTGATAACCGCTAAGCACGTGGTTCTTTTTTTTTTCGGTATAGTGTGATCGTGGGTAAATGATTAAAACTATCCGATAATTATCGTTGCCCTTTCTTCTTGGGGGTAGTTTTATAGGGCCAATTGAGAGCCGGATGGATTGTTTGAAGAGCTTCCATCGGTCAGTCGGCTGATTTGAAGCTGATCGATCATCAATCGATCGACTGATTCTATGCCGATCGACTGTCAGTCAGTTGATTAGGATCGATCGATTATCGATTGGTTAGCTAGTTGACTCTCTGTCGACTGATCGTCGGTCGGTCGAAAGACTTAAGATCGAACAATGATCGATCGGATGGCTCGAGAAAGGATGATTGACCGCTGTTCAAATGATTTTTGATCGATGGTTAGTCGATTTTATTGAACTGCATGCCCATCGAATGAAAATGCATCGACATTTCCATCGTTGTATCGGCAGATGTCCCTTGAAAATCGGTGATCAGTTGGCCATAATGCTGGTGAGTCGAACGACAAAGTAACAGTTTCTAACAAATATATAAATAAATAAAATGCATAATGTTATTTTTAAATCTGATCTAAATCATAGTTAATTGCACATGGCAATGATCTTCATATGATGTTATTTTATATATCCATGAGGGATTAGGATTGTATCTTCCATATGAAAGGATGAGTGGCCTTTTTTTTGGCATGATGTGAACCATTGAATCTTATGCTTTGTATAATTTTTTAAACATAATATCAGCTTTATAATCTTTATATGCATAGAAGAAAAATATTGAGATATTTTGAACGTACAAAACATGATTCAATCATTCATATTGTAGATTAATCGCATGAAGAAACCACCTAAACCTATCCATAAGATGATGAAGAACTCATGAATCCATTGTTTTTCTTTTTTTTTTTCTTTTTTTTTGGTTCAAAAGGTTGGCAAAAGGGTGCAGATGGAAGAGAGGCAAGCCTCAACTAATTATATATATATATATATATATATATAGTACAAATCTTAGGATCCTACAAATCTTAGGATCCGATCAACATAGAAATCTCAGGATCCAGTCAACATAGAGATCTGGATCAAGCCCAACATGGATTAAAAGTCTATAGCAAATACACAAGAATGCATCAACAAGATAGACCCTACGAGTGCACAAAAGGACACCTCAAAAAGGAAGAAGTATGTGAGAGAAGTTCATGCATGAGAGCATCGTGCATGCATGGAATAGTGTTTTGAGTGGATAGGGCCAGTCGATATATCATATCGGGTGGGCTTCCTATTTTGTTGCATTTTTTTTAATACCAATCTTAAAGAAGAAATCTAAAAATCAAAGACTTTTCCACTAATGAGGTTATCAATCCCGTAGTTAAAAAAAAAGCAGCATTCTCTTTCTTTCTTATTTTTAATATATATATTTAATCGATACATATTATATGGTCATACAATACATACTAAATAAATTAATCATTAAGCAAGTCAACATACACATCAAAATAAATCGATATATAATTTTCAAAATATAAAGTTTACCTACATCTAGTATATAGTCAAGTAATACGTACTTAGCAAATCAGTCATCTAGAAATCTAATACATATCTTCAAGTAAATTGATATATAGTTTTTAGAATATTATATTCACTAATATATGTTACATGGTATAGTGATATATGCTCATCGACTTTCTAATATATCTTGTAAATATTTTAAATACACACCTAATAGTGATCTAATACATATCTCTAAATAAATTGATACATAATTTTCAGAATATGAAGTTCATTAATACATCATATACAACCAGATGATACATACTTAGCAGTTAGTTATTTAGTAATCTATTATATACCTGCAAGCAAATTGATACATAATTTTTAGAATATTATATTCATCAGTACACACTACATAGTATGATAATATATATTCATCAATTTTTTGATATATACTATAAGTTTTATTGATGCATATTTAGCAATGATTTAATACACAACTTCAGATAAATTGATACATAGTTTTCATGACATGTCTTTTACTTGAAGATATATATTTGATCACTATTTAGTGTGTATCAAAGAAGCTTATATTATGTATCAGAAAGTCGATGTATGTGTATCACCAAACAATGTAGTATGTACTAATGAATGTAATATTGTAGAAAATATGTATCAATTTGTTTAAAGATACATATTAGGTTGTCAGATGACTAATTTACTAAGTGTATATCACTTAGCCATATACCATGTATTGATGAACTCTATATTCTAAAAATTATATATCTATTTATTTGAAGGTATGTATTGACTTGCTTGATGATTAATTTATTTAATGTATATCATATGATCATGTAGTATGTACTGATAAAAATTATGTACTGAAATGAGGAAGAAAGAGAATATTATTATTTTTTAATTATGGGGCTGACAACTCCATTAGTAGAAAAGTCTTTAACTTTTTAATTTATTTTTTAAGATTGGTATTAATAGAAACACAATAAATTAGAAAGTCTGGTCCATAATTTCTCTATGATGCATATCTTGTATGATTTTTGTTCGATTTGAAAAGGGGACCCTAAGACAACCCGGGGATACAAAAACTCGTGCCAAATCACAAAGCGCCTACATGTATTATATACCCCATTGTAAATTAAAAGTATTTAATAAAGGCAGATTAAGGACAAAGAGTTGGAAGGTAGGGTTGAAGGGATCAAGATCTGTATCAGAATAATACTATATTTCCATATTATATGTAACTTACATGAATGCACAATATAATTATTTACCATTCATCATTATCTCTTTTCTATGATTGAGTTTCTCATTGCATTTTCTAATATACAAATCTTAGATTAATTATAAAAGAATATTCATGTGGCAATCTCTTTCTCTCTTTTTTTAACATCAATATATATTCTCCACTAGAATGGCTCATAATCAATTAAGTGTCAATATATCTACTAGATTAGAATAATGATTATTATTTTTTCATTTTGTTAATCTTCTCTCTCTCTGTTATTTGGCAACCCATTCCCCTTCTCTCATAGCCTCCACCAGATTAAACCTTAAACCAACCAGTTATTTGCCCATCTCTCTCTCTCTCTCTCTCTCTCTCTCTCTCTCTCTCTCTCGCATGCATGCATTTACTAGCTAACCTGTCAAAATTGATAAACGAAAAGATTAGACATTTAAGAATATGTTGGGTAAACGAACAAAAATCACTTAGAGTTAGAGAAAGGAGTAGAGGAACATGAAAGAGATCTATTGGATGATCTTTATTAGAGTTAAAACCATCATTTAGTGATGACTTGCTTTTCTTATAGTAAGGAGGAAAATGAATTGAAGAGAATGACATCAACAAGGAAAAGACAATCAAGACATCTAATAACTAGATTGATCTATAAGAATTCATAATTTTCTTTTACCCTCGAAAAACTATTAAACTATAATTATTTAGATAATTACAAATGGAAGAAAAATATATAAAATAGAAAAGAAAATAATAAGGTATAAGAGATAAATATAAGTAACATATTATGAAAGGTAAATAAATTCAATGATCAAAATATGTACAATGCCACCATCTAGCATAAGTTGCTTCCTCGTATAGTTCGGTTATGCTTTTATACTATTGGATCTACCTGCATGAGATTAACATTAAGATTTGAGTATAGAATGAGACTTGTTAAAGTCTAAAATGGAATATAGTAAGAAAGGAGAAGTTGCAAATTTATGGTATTTATATGGTCTCTTTATGCTAGATTGTATAAGCATAATTAATAAATCGAGAATTTCTCATAGGATCATAGTTAAATATGATGATAGTTAAATATGGTCAAAACACATAAGTAATGATTTGTTAGATTGGATAAGCATGATAAATCAACATTTTGCTTAAAGGGTGATAACGGATATGGTCGCTAAGATCTAAATCCTTAGCATGTGTATTTGATGCATAGGTGGATGTTATTGCTTGATCATGTTTGGCAAAGGATGAGAAATGTTTACAAATCTTAACTTCTTTAACCTACCTACTAGCATTGTTTTAAATCCTGAGATTCTATTCCATCTACTTGACTTGCCTAGCCGTATATGATGGGGGATATTGGTATAGGCTTTTTTGGCTAATAATTTAAGAGGGTGCAAATGAAACCAATCAATTATAGGTGTTACGAATTGGATTAGACAAATCATATAGAAGTTAGAGTTGCTTGCGTATTTTGAAAATATATACCAATGATGCTTTTGTTATGATATATCCATTATTTATATATAAGGAGAATTTTGGATGGTTGGTTGTGACCATGATCTTGTGGACATTCCATCATAGAACTCCAAGTCACTAACCATCATGAAGATCTCTTCAATGTCCCACTCTCAAATTAGAACAAAGTTTAGAAAGAAAAAAATATAGTAGAAATCCAAGTACAGTATTGAAGAAATTATTGAGCCAAGATATTTGAGGAAAAAAGGCTATGCATAATTAATTCATTACTTATAAATTTATAGTACACAGGGCCAATATTATTGAAGAAATTAATATATAAAAATGATATACATTCATATCCTAAAAAAAGATTTTGAATTATTGTACTATATAAAAGAATCTATTAGTCAACTTGATTCTCTATGATTCTTAGACTGCATGATTTTATCGATAAAAAAAGATTTTGAATTATTACATAATATGCAAGATTCTTCTAATCAATATGATACTACAAAAGATAGATTCTGCATATCAGATGTTATATAATAAGAGGCGGCCGAGTCTATAAACTAGCTATTATCAAAGGCATAAGAGATGTAGGACAATTAGCAATTGGTTGAGAGAAAGAATATTGTTTGGCATGATAACATTATTTGGCTATGTTGCCTGATTTATTGCAAATTTGACATGTCACCTTTAAAGTTTGGTTTGGATGACCAGCTTGAGGACCACAATGCTTTTGATGATTAGAAGGATGAGTGTTATTGGGCCATTTCTAACTAACTTTGCTATAATGATGGTAGGTATTAGATTTTTTTATAAAGTTGGTAGTGGCTATAGGAATTTCACTTTCAACTTCTTCTCTCTTCAAATATTGTTCAAATTCAATAAATTTGTCATGGGGTTCTTTAAAGGTAAGAGGAGTCTCTTTGGGCTCAAATTGCAATAGAAATCTCATTAAATTCTAGTCTTAGGCCATTGAGAGTATGCAGGATCAAGTCATCCTTATTAATTGAAATATTAACTAGAGCAAGTTCATTGGTAATACCTCTCATGAATTGTAAATATTTAGCTACTAAGTGGGTATCACATTTGGTAAGCATTAGATGCTCCTTAAAACTCATAATATGCGAGCATGTACAATTAGCGAAGAGACGTGCTAGCTTCTCCCATGCTTCAAATAAGATTATTGCAAAAGGCAATGAGAGACATGATTAAATCAGAAGTAGAGACTATTATTGAATGAGCGGTAGTTTATCCTGATGAAGATAATGAAGATAAACTAGATTTGGGCTCTTTGTCCCATCATTGATGGCAGTCATGGATGGAAGGGATATGGTTCCATCAACAAATTCCATTAAATTAGAGCTAACAAGGAGTGCATTGAATTAAGTATGCCATGATTGATAGTTCATGGCTATGAGTTTCAGCAATAGTTGGTTGCAGCATTTATGAAGACAAGAATATTGTCTGAGTTTGAAGAGAGAGGGTTGTGTTGGAAAATATGTAGGATTTCATGCTTGTATTTCAATTTTTTTTCAGAATAAATCATAGCGAAAGATGTAGATTAAATTATTTAATCTACAAAAAGCATGTAATCTAATTACTAAATCCTATATCTAGGATCTATAACATGTCATAATGTATACATAAATCTAAAAATAAATATTTTAGTATTGATCAAATAAATATCCTAGATCTAGAATAGTTCTAGATCTAAATCCTAGATTGCATCTAGATGAGAGAAGAGATCAAATCTCTTACTTTCACGTTTGTCGAGAACTCCATGATTGATTCCATTGTAATCCTTTATTGCTCAGAGCAGCACATGTATCCGACCTCTATAGATAATTCACATGAAGCTACAAACGTAGATCAGAGGTTCATCGAACGAAGATCCACTTGAAGTGCTAGCTTCTCATGAATTCCTTCTGATGGTTAATCTAAAAATATTTTTTGGATCTCTTGAGCACTCCAAGAGATGAAGAATAAGAGGAGAAATAAAGAAAAAGTCCAACCCTTGGATTTTCTAAAAATCAAAAAATAAAACATAAGAAAAATATCCTAAGAGAAGATAGATCTTCTCTTTCAGGACATTAATGATTGATGTCTTGGAAACATCTCTATGTTAGGACAAGAGGAGACCTTCACCTCTAAATTTTTTTCATTCTTCCAAATCTAACATTCTTTGACTTTTTTTTTATAGAAATAAAATATAAAAATTGAGAAGAAAGGATTCTGAAAAGAATCCTCAGAGAAGACCATCTTCTCTTCTCTTTCTTCTCATCAGGACATGATCAAATCATGTCCAAAAGAGATCTCAGCACCCTAACTATTGGAGTGTCTATCTACCCATGCCTTTTCTACTTTTCTCTTTGATTTTTTCAGTGGAAGAATATTCTCAAAAGATACAAAAGAAAAATTGAGAAAGAAAACCCTAAAGAGAAGACCTTCTCTTTCATTCTTCTCATCAGGACATGAACTTTTCATATCCTAATGAAACCCTTTTCTCCAAGGTTGTAGGCTCCATATTCCCTCATGTCTCCTCTCTCTCTTTTCAGATTTTTTCATTGAAAAACACCAGGGATTTCTCATGCCCATCTTCTATAAAAGTGGCACCATCCAATTAAAAGGTTGACTAGGTCAAAAGACCTAGTTTTAAGGGATTAGAATGGAGTTTGGGGGGCGTCTAACTGTTGGATGCCTCTCCTATTTTTATGGCATGAGAACTCATAATTACATGCACAAAAAGAAATAAAAAAAGTGGTGACAAAAAATATGGGCGTGGGAGAATATGGCGCTTAGGAGGAGGAATAGTTTTAGAAAACTAAAACTCTATCAAAAGGAGTTCAAATCCAAACAAATTTCTAAATTTGAACAATTCAAATTTGATTCCAAAACTTCTAGATTATGGGGCGTGGGGATCTCTCTTTAATGTGAGAAAAAAACTCATGAAAAAACAAGAAGTGGGCATAGGGTTTAAAGTGCATGGCGCAAGGGAGCAAGGAGAGTCCGAATCCAACTGGGACTTCTCCAATTTGACTAGGTCAAACTCTTTTTAAATTTAATTCTAATTAGATTTGAGTCAATCTAATTAATAAGCTATTTTAATTTAATTAAGAGCCTAATTAAATTAGATTTAATTAAATTTAAATCTAATTTAATTTCTAATCAAATTAGAAATTAGGTGCACTAAAGTTCTAGTCTGACAAGAACTTGTTCTTCCTTACAATTGGCTTATCTAATAAATCAATCAGACTTAATCCAATTAAGTTTAAACTAATTTTAATTAAATTTAATTTAATTAGACTTGATCTCAGCCTAATTATTCAATCAAATTGAGTCAATTAGCAATCTAATTGCTAATCAATTCTCTTGCAACACATGCATTAGGTCAAACTTCAATCGTATTGATTATTTGACCTTAGAATGATTTTCAATAATCGATTAACCATCTGATCAGATTACAATCTCTTATGTATATGACTCCATAAGTTTAAACCTAAGTCGGTAGCATAGGAACCAATTTTTATACTAGTCGAAGTGACCATCTAGTAATGATTTCTGATATTCGGATAGGTCGAATGTATGCAAAACAACATTCTTAGAACCCTGATCTATGGTTACTGTATAATTCATTTCTTTAATCAATAATGCTCAAGATAACTTCGAGTAAGCTATCATCACTCATACAAGTCATCTCTATTGTGTCTCAAAATTTTATAAATCTTGTGACTTCTCATGAGAATTATCCAGGCCTAGATTTTGCTAAATTAAAACACAGAGAGTCATTTCCTTCCTAAAGTTAATAAGGAGTGGTCAATTTCATCTTGACTCATACACCGACTCTACAAGTATTTGACTATATCCAAAAATCTTTTGAATCTATATTAGATATATAGACAGTCCAGCACCAAAGTATAATGAGTTGCTTGCAAGTCACCGTGATGATCTCAGATCAGAGGAACACTTATATCCATTGGCCTTAGCTAGCTACTCTTGATAGTAGAGTGCTATTTTGGTCATGTTCAGTGTAGATGTACTCCTATATCTTACTTGGATGTCATACCAACATCTCCACACCACTTGATTACGAGGATAATCAACGTACATGGCATACAACAATCTACACTCGATAAGTTATCGTCCTTGTTAATAACTTATCATTTGATCATGAGTAATTTAAGAACCATCCAATAAATCCTTCTTTATCGATTGATTGTGGTTCTAAGAACTTCATCATAATTTAGGAATTCATTTAAGAAATGTAGAACTTTTATGATGAACCAGCCAAATAACTATTATTATTAGATAATTCATATACAGGTTTCAATGATCTATAACTTAGATAATTAGCTTTTAAACATATTTTTCAACAACTCTCACTTGGACTAAAGCCAATCAGAATGATATCAAATATCTTATCTTTCACTTGAGTTATTAAAACTCCTAAAAGCCAATCATCTAAGTTGTAGATGATTGGAACCAACCAAATAACTATTATTATAGATTTCAGTTATCTAAAACTTAAATGATTGACTTTAGAACATATTTTTCAATAGGTTGGATATAATTATATGATAGGTTACACTTGAAGAGGTTTCTTTAGCCATGGATAGAGAAAAAACTTAGATCATTAGCTTGTTTAAGCAAAGGGCATTAATACTATGAAGAAATTATTAAGGCAAAATATTTGAGGGAAAAAGTCCACACATAATTCATTCATTACTTGCAAATTTATAGTACACAGGGCCAATATTATCGAAGAAAATGATTTACAATAATAGTATACATTCATACTGTAAAGGAAAGATTTTGAATTATTGCACTATATAAAAGAATCTCTTAGTTAGCTTGATTCTCCATGATTCTTGGGCTGTATGATTTTGTCGATAAAGAAAATTTTGAACTATTGCACAGAATGCAAGATTCTCCTGATCAATGTGATGCTTTAAGATTCTTGGCAACATAATCTTGCCAATAGAGAAATATTTTGAATTATTGCACTATATATAAAATTCTCCTAATCAATGTGATACTCCAAGATTCCTACTAATAAATATAACTCATGGCATGTATTGCTACTAAAACTTTTGACGAGATAGCTGGCTTAAGGCCGAGTAAGTGCGCCCTTGAATT
Organism: Cocos nucifera; assembly: GCA_006176705.1. Classification (NCBI taxonomy): domain Eukaryota; kingdom Viridiplantae; phylum Streptophyta; class Magnoliopsida; order Arecales; family Arecaceae; genus Cocos; species Cocos nucifera. The sequence continues at coordinate 38,398 of QRFJ01002213.1, read as the reverse complement.
TGGTGAGGACTTGCAAAACAATATCCTCTTGCTAATAGTTGCTGGCAGGGGATTCTTTGATGCTTAAGTCAGCTGGAGATTTTAGAAAATAGTAGGAAAGAACTGAAAAGCGAGAGCATATAAATAAAAATCTTAGCTTACTTTGGTCCTTGCTTACTTGCCCTTTTATAAGGGTGGAAGTAGCGGTTATTGTATAACTCCCACGAACATGGAAATTAATGATCGTGGGCTAGGATGGAGTAGTTATTCTAGGTCCATGTTTGATCAATTATGAGTGGTTAATACCCACGTTCAGTAGTGGTTTTGACCTTTAGTCTTCCGAGCCGACCGTAACTGTATTTTATAGATATTCAGTTTAATGAGTTCCTTGATATGTAACTGAATAACAAATCAGTCGAGTGTACAACAAATGGTCACACGCATTCGAATGATTTTTGGTCTTCATCCGATAGAGTTAGTCGATTGTTATTCGATCATTGAAAATAATCGATGGTGTCGTACACGTAGTCAATAAATCTTCAGATGTGAAATACCGAATATCTTCTGTTAATAGTTGCTCCCCACACTTGAGTTCAATATAGTATATCGGAGAAGGGAGTTAAGTGGATCTTTTGGATTTTGCATCTAATTTTATTGAAGATCTGGTACCACTTATTATAGCAAAAGAAAAGAAAAAATAAAAATAAGATACAATCAAATATATGGACTAGACTAAGATCTACCTCTACGGGGCATGCAAAGACTTCATTATGAGAAAAGAAAAAACTTACAAGAGGAGATCATACTTTCAACCCTTGTATACCAATTTCTCTCTTTGAATAAGAAGCACTCTCTCATAAAGCTCTCACTCTCTCTAGGAGACCTCCTAAAATGACCACTGTCCATTGCTTGATGTCTGCTTGAAGCCTCTTGCTTCAACTTTCTATTGGTATCCTTTAGAATTTGTTGTCGCTGCTTAGGTCCCTGCCATTATAGCCCAAGTGCCATCCACCCACAGATCTTTTTAAAGGCCTCAAACCCAGTCAGTGTCAAAATCCTACCTTCAAAAGGACTTCAATTTCTTCCCTGACCATACAATCACTCCTGCATGCTCCAGCCATCTTTTGATTGTGCACAAACGCATGTGGACCGCATGAATAAACCACCAAACATGCGTGGACCGTCGGTCCACATAAATCGCATGAAGGGGGGGGGGTTTGCATGCACCCATGCTAGGCCATGCGCTTGTGCCTGGGCCGTGCATTCACACTAGGCCAGCACGTCCTGCACCTAGGCCGCGCATTCCGCATGCACTGGCCTAGGCCATGTGCTGTAGGCCTCATGGGTCGTGTGACTGCTGGGCCTCACTGAGCTCGCAGGCTCCGTGCCTGTGGACTAGCCCAAAACCTGCTCCAAACCTTAGGTGTCTTTCTGGACTTCTCCTCACTATAATCTTTGTTGTGGGCTTTCTATAGGTCGAATTTGAGATATTTTTCTTAACAATCTTCATCTCAACTTGATATTCAGCCTCCACCTAATCTTGAAAGCTTTCTAGATGATCTCATCCTCATGCCTCGGGATATATGCCTGCTATTCATGCATGGGCAAACATGAGAGTCGAGCCAGGCCGCTTGATTCCATCTCCATCATATGCTATGCTCCGTCTAACCTAAGATCTGCTCGAGATAGTCTCCTGCAGCACTAGAAACGTCATGTTACAACATCATATGTCGTTCTTTCAAATCTTGCATCTTGTGCTCGATCCACTTGCATCTGGAGCTCTACCTCGCACTAGACTCCCACTGGCTTCTAAAGCTTCACCTTGTACTGGGCTTTCCACCAAAAGATAATATCCTCCATACTTTCTTTCCCTCATGATAATCCTACTATTGTGTAAGACATTCAAGATTCTTCCATCAGACCTCCACCAAAAGCTGGTTGAATCTAGTCTGTTCAGTGAGATTAGATTCTTTCTGAAATTAGGTATATATTGGACTTTGCCCAATTTCCTGACTGTTCCATTATGTGCCTTCATGCTGACGATCCTGGTGTCTTTGACTGCATAGCTTGATATATCCGATAAGTGAATAGTACTCTTACTGCTCTTCAGAAAGTCAAATAGCTTCTCTCTACAATACACATGATGTGAACATACAGAATTCATAATCCACTGATGGAAAGAAGTAAATACCTCATATGTTACCATAAGAACATCATCACTATCTTCTGTGTCGCTACTTGCAATCATCACAGTAGTCTTTGTTTGATCTCTGAGTTGTAGGTAATCTCTAACACGGTATTCCAACTCGTTGCATTGGTAGCACCTGATCTTGCTGTAATCCCTCATCCTAGACTTGAACTGTCTATCTCGCAATTTTCTGCTGCTTCATGTTCTGTCACCATTACCACCAGATACCATCAAAGCTAAGTTGCTATCTAAACTCGAGGCTTGGTTCTCCTACTGAGAACCTTATTTTAGAGAATTATAGAAGTTACTTCTTTTATTTTGATGGTACTCTTTCCTACTAGAAGAGCGATCATTAAGAACTCAAAAGAAGAGGAAAGCGATGAAAGCAAGACCAATGCCCTAATCTTCTCCTTAACTTTCTCACCAATGCTGAGAAGGTCGGTAAGGATCTTTTGAAAATTATTAAGATACTTCAACATGCTCTTCCCCTTGATCATCCATAGTTGGTAGAACTACTTCCGTAGAAAGAGTGCATTGGTGAGCAATTTTACATGTACATCTCCTCAAGCTTCAACAACATTGCCATAGAAGAAGTTTTGCCAAGCAATTGGATCACCATATCATCTGCTAGGTACAAGCAGATCATACTCACCATCTATATCTGGAGCCATTTTCAATTCTACACCTTCATGGTAGCTAGCATCTTCTTGCATAAGAAAGTATGGATCAATTCTTGTTGGATGAGCACATCCTTCATCCTCACTTATCACAAGAAGAAATTGCTCTTTCCATCAAACCTATTGAGCTCCATCTTGATTGAACTTGATTTTTTCATCTTCTTCAATCTTGATTACCACTGCCACAAACTACACTTTGGTATCATCTAGCTCTGATATCAATTATTAAAAATTTGGTATCACTTATTATGATAGAAAAAAAAAATAAAAATAAGATACAATCAAATATATGAACTAGACCATGGTCTACCTCCATGGGGCGTGCAAAGTCTTCGCTATGAGAAAAGATAAAATTTATAAGAGAAGATCACACCCTCAATTCTCATATATAAATTTCTCTCTTTCAACAAGAAGTACTCTCTCACAAAGCTCTTACTCTCTCTATGAGACCTTCTAAAATGATCGTTATCTACTATCGACAGTCTGTCTGAAGTCTCCTACTTCCTCTTTCTATTGGTGCCTTTCAAGATCTGCTGCCTACTGCTCAGGTCTCTGCCACTATAACCCAAGTGCCATCTAACCACAGGTCTTTTTAAAGGCCTCAAACCTAGTTTGTGTCAAAATCCCATCTTTAAAAGAACTCCAACAACTTCCTTGATCGTTCGATCGCATGCTCTAGCCACCATCAGATCATGCACAAATGCATGTGGATCATGTGAATAGACCACCAAACGTACATGGACTTTGTTTACTCACTCGTGGACCACTGGTCCATGAGAATTATGTGAAAAAGGAGGGTCTATGCACGCTCGTGCTAGGCCATGCCCATGCTGGGCCACACCCATGGCCTGCCCATGCACGCCTGCGCTGGGCTGCACACCTGCGTTGGGCCATGCCCACACCTGGGCCGCATGTCTAAGCTGGGCCAGCATGTCTTGCATCCTGGCCATGCATTCCGCATGCACTGGCCTAGGCTGCGCATTACCGACCCCGCGGGCCATGCGCGCCTGAACCACGCGCCTACTGGGCCGCACCCGGCTCACGGGCCTCACACCTATGGGCAGGTCCAAGGCCTGCTTCGAGCCTTGGGTGTTTTTCTGGACTTCTTCTTGTTGTGGTCTTTACTGTGGGCTCCTTGTGAGTTAAATTCGAGGTATTTTTCTTAACAATGATTTTTGGTACACTTAATATGTCATTTTCTTGGCCATCTTTATTTAATATTGCCTTAAGAAGATTCTTCTAGCCATTTTGTCATTTTACAAGTTGTGCAGCAATAATGAATGTAGACTATGAAGTTGTACTACATGATGATTGTAGAAAATCGTGGGATCCAATCCACTATCCTTGGGTTAGGTGTGAGTGGCCATGTGTCTTCACCGAATTAGTTTGAAAGTTGCTCTCGCAGATCCAGCTTATGTGGTATGATCTCAGCAGTGGTGCATCGGACAGTCAAAATGATCACCGACTAAGATTGTCACCATGCATCAGCATCTCAGATATTGACAAGATTGGGCTTTTAATCTCGATCATTTGGTATGCTTATAAATAGAAGAGATCTTCTTCCGTAAGGTTTCTTCTACTCTTTTGATTTTCAAAAATTCCTAGCTGTAGTCGGAGAAGAAAAGAGCTCTCGTTCTGTCAAGTACATCTTTGAGAAAGGGCTTTCGCCGTATTAGGGTCACATTTCCTCTTATTTTTTCTTGTTTCTTTGATCCGAAACTTAGGTTTCTCTTAGATTTTCCTTCATTCTCTTCATAGTCGTAGTTTCTCTAGGATGTCATCCTCTCAGGATGACTTTGGGGGTGAGAACCTTGTGAGAGACTAGGGTTCTTAATTTCCTGCTCCTTGTGAGAGAGTTGGTCCAATTCCTCATAAAAATCCTGAGGAAGTGATAGCGCCTCATCATAGTCGGTCTGATTCCAAGGGATCAGGTTATCAGCCGATCATTGAGAGTCTATCGAGTTCTCTTCATGAAAGATCCGAGTTGTCAAAAAATGATGTTCGATGCTTGAGGGATTGATATCGGATCTTGATCAATATCGATTTTTGGCCTTAGGCCGAGATGGTCATATGGTCCATCCACTGAATGGCCACTTTGCCATCTACGAAGAATTTCTTTGGTCAGGACCCTATTTTTCTCTCCACCTATTTATTTGTAATGTCCTTGATCTTTACTAAATAGTGTCAACTCAATTGGCTCCAAATTTTATTCAAATTTTACGCTCTTTTGGTGTACTTTGTAGTCTTCTTTAGTTTGAACCGAGAATTTCATTTTTCCATGCTTTGTTTTCATTGAAGAAACATCCTCGAAAATGGGGATAGTGGTTCTTTAGCCCCCTATGTTGTCATCAGTTCATTATTGGGCTTTCTTCTTCTATCCATGGATGAAAAGATAAATTCTTTAATATTTCTACTGATCATGCTTGGGGCTTCTGTTCTTTCTGGTTTGCTCTAGATCTTTCCTTGAATAAGAATGAAGTCATACTCGATGGGGACAAAGAGTATTATAAATTGCTGTTAGGCTTTCAAGTTCTGAAGTAGCAGAATTATTATTGAAGCAGTCCTTCTATGATGTTGGATTGAGTTCGGTCAACCTTTTAGGTACAATTTTCCATTTTTTCTTCTTATCATCAAGTATCTCTTTATAGATACTTCTCATTTTCTGATGCTAACTCCCTTTCTCGATTTTGTAGATATGAGGATCAGTGCCAAATCCATTCGATAGGCCATTTGGAAAAGGCCCGAGAGACCTGAGGGGCAATCTTTTTGAGAGGTCCCGAGAAAAAAGTGAGGAGAATCTTTTGTTGAGAAAAACATCTCGAATTCAACTCACAAGGAGCCCATAGCAAAGTCTATAACAACAAGAAGTCCAAGAAGGCACCCAAGGCTTGCAGGATGATCTGGTCCACAACAAGCCACACCCAACCCATAGAAGGGGGTTGGACTGCAGCTGGGGGCAGCCCAGCTAGCACATGGCCCAGCAGACTAGCACGGATGCACGTGGCTCATAGTGCATGGCAGGCCCAAGCACGTGCATGACCCAGGCAGGCTCACGGCCTAGGCACCAGCATGGCCCAGTGCATGAGCGCGTGTGCAGCTCATGCACAAGTGCAGCCCAGACTACACAACTTATGGTGGTTCACCGCCAAATCATCACTTCTATGCGGTCCATGCAGGTGTGTGCATCATTTAACAGCTCATTGCAAGAAAACATGGCTCGTAGGGGATTCTAGCATGCGGCGTGCAATGGTTAGTCTGATTTACCTAAACTCGATCTATGGGTGGTGCACGGACACAAGCTGAGCACAATCTGATGGGCAAGAATGCTTGTGGTCTTGATGAGCTTCATCCAGATTCGATCGGATGGCCAGGGGCTAGTTTGACTTATATTTAGAGTCTAGTCTTCATTCTGGACTCAAATTAGATCGGATTTGAGGCCTATAAAAGGCCCTATAGGTAGCGAATAGACACCATGATAGCTGTGGTTAGGTAGTAGCAACATACCCTAAGAGGCGCCCATAAATAGTAGAAGCAGAAGGCTTCGAACAGACTATCAAGTAGCGGACAATGATCATTTCAAAGGGTCTCCTAGAGAGAGAGCTTTGAGTGGGAGTGCTTCTTGTTAAGAGAGAGGGATTGGTGTACGAGAGTTAAGAGTGTGATCTCTTTTTGTCAATTTTTTCTTTTCTCATAGTGAAGCTGCATGCCCTGTGGGGATAAGCCTTGGTTTAATCCACGTATTTGATTATGTTCCTGATTTTATTTCTTCTTTCTTTCTGTGGTATTGACATTACCATCAGCGTTCTAATCCTGAACTTGGGAACCGATCTTGGACTTGGAAGACTCGTATTCCACATGAGGGATCCTTCCAAGAAGTGGTGCTAGAGCAAGTGATAATGCAACAATAATCGGTATCAGAGTAGCTCTAGTCATAATAATTAGTATTAGAGCCTAGTCACCAGTCAGAGCTAGATCATAGGAGATCATCAGACTATAGTGGTGTTGATTCAGATTGAAGAAGATGGAGAAGACAGGCTTAATTAACATGGAGATCAACAGATTTGATCAAAAAAGTAATTTTTTCTTGTGGCAAGCGAGAGTGAAAGATATGCTCATCCAATAAAGGTTGATCGATGCTCTCATGTATAAGAAGCTGCCAACTATCATGAAGGTGTAGAATTAGAGGTGGCTTAGATAAAGATGATAAGTACGATCTACTTGTACCTAGCAGATGATGTGGTGATCCATGTGCTAGGCAAAATTTTTTTGACGATGATGTGGTCAAAGCTCGAGAAGATATACATAGCAAAGTTACTCACCAATGCTTTCTTTCTTTGAAAGCAGTTCTATCAACTGCGGATGATCGAGGGACAGAGCATGCGGGAGCATCTTAGCAACTTTCAAAAGATCCTCACTGATCTTCTTAGCATTGATGAGAAAGTTGAGAAGAAGACCAGGGTATTGACTTGCTTTCATCATTTTTCTCTTTTTTTGAGTCTTTGGTGATCGCTCTTCTAGTAAAAAAGAGCAATATCAAGAAGGAAGAGATTACTTCTGCTCTACTCTAGAAAGAGGTTCTTAGGTAGGAGAACTAAGCCTCGAGTTCAGGTGGCAACTTGACTATGATGGTGATTGAAGGTGATGGTGGTAGAAGATGGAGCTATAGGAGATTACGAGGTAGGTGGTCCAAGTCCAAGATGAGAAACTTGAGCAAGATCAAGTGCTACTGATGTGATGAGTTGGGACATCGTGTTAGAGATTGTCCATAACTCAGAGATCGGACGAAGGCTATAGTGGTAGTGGCCTTTGGTAGCGATATGAATGAGATTGATAATTATGTGCTCATGGTCTTAGATGAGATTTCTACTTCTTTCCAAAAGTAGATATTAGATTCTATTTGTTCATATCATATCTGTTGTAGAAAGAAGTTATTTGACTTCTTTAAGAGCAATGAGAGCACTGTTCACTTGTCAAATGGATCGAGCTGTGTGATCAAAGGCATTGAAACCATTAGCATGAAGGAAGATGATGGAATAGTGAGGAAATTAGATAAAGTTCGATGCATATCCAATTTTAGAAGGAATCTGATCTTACTGAGCAGACTAGATTCGATTGGCTACAGATGGAGAGTTGATGGAGGAATCCTAAAGGTCTTGAGCGGCAATAGGATTATTTTAAGAGAAAGAAAGTATGGAGGCTACTACCTCTTGGTGGAGAGCTTAGTGCGAGGTGGAGCTTCAGAAGCCAATGGGAGCTCAGTACAGGGTGCAGCTCTAGATGCAGGTGATTAGACACGAGATAAAAGATTCAGGAGGATGACAGACGATGTTGCAGAGTAAAGTTCCTATTATCACAGGAGACTATCCTAAGCAGGTCTTAAGTTAGATAGAGTACAGTAGTTAACGAAGATGGGATCAAGTGGCCTGACTTGACTCTCATATTTGCCCATCCATGATCAGCAGTGTTTGCCCTAGGGGTCTAAGAGATTAAGAGATTAATTCTTGATTTGATTAAGAGATTAAGAGCCTAAAAAAATTAGATCAACTTATAAAGTTTGGATCTAATCAAAAGTGGTTTGATTTGAGCCAAAAGGATAAGAACCAAGGAGTCAAATTGGACTATACTTGCTTCCTTGCGCCTAGCCCTTATTGCTGCCACCTATTCTCCATGCATAAAGGGGTTTGTGCATGTGAGATTTGGATGCCAACCCCCTTGCCACCCACTCTTTGATAGGGTTAGAATTTGGAGAAGTCTTAGTTCAAAAAAGTTTTGAATTAGACTTCGTTTAAATCTCCAACTCTAAGTTTTAGCACTCTATATAAACAACCCTTTGTGAGACCAAAGGCATATAGAATTTTTGAGAGCCTTTAGGCATGAGAAATTTGAGAGATTTCTCTATGGGCATGAGGCTTTTGGGGTGGGCTTCCAAGGATGTGAGTTTCAAAGAAAATTATTCCTCTATTGGGGACAAAGCTAGGATTTTGTGAGAGGCTAGAGAGAAGGCTATTCTCTCTACAAATCTGCACATCCTCCTCCTTTTTATTTAGCTATTAAGAAAGTCTTCACAGAAAGCTAGCACTCTAGCAACTGATCGATTGGGCTTCGCATGGATATCCTTAGAGGCCGTTCATGGGTGCGGCTGAAGCAACGAACAAAATCTACAAGAGGCTATAATCTTCTACTCAGGTATGAGATTTGATCTCATATATTTTCTATTTCAGATTTTATATGCATGATATCATATCATAGATCCTGGTAAAGAATTTTATAGATTAGATCTAATGCATGTTGAGATTAAAATGTTTAATCTAAAGTCTTTCGCTATGTTATTTTTCAAAAAAAAATTGACAATCATGCATGAAAACCTCATGCTTCTCCAATAGTGGTATCAGAGCATCTGGTTCTACGTATGATATGATATACATGCATAACTATTAAAATCTAAATCCTTGATGCATGAGATGCATAAGATTTGATGTAAATGAGATCTAAAATTTTTAAATCAGATCTGAACATGATTAGATTAATTTATTTTCTTGTAAGTTACTATTTGGATTGGGCTAATCACCAAGTCATCCAGTTATAAGAGAAATAAAGAAGGTTTAAAGGTCCTCTCTTCCTATTCGATAGGGATCTCTTATGGCATGTAGGGGTGCCATCATGATTTTTCATGAAGAAGAAATATGAAGGGACAAAACTTACTTTTTTGCAAAATCCTAGATTTGTGAAATCCTATGATTGTTTTATTTGATATAAAAGTTGAATGAAAAGATGAATCTAATCATTAAGAATAAAATCTAGAATCATAAATATATTCAGATGAGATCTAAAATTGATTTATTATTTATTTTATTGGATTTTATGCAAAAATCAAAAAGTTTTAAACTTTGCAATTATTGCTGGCATGCCTACAAGGGTTGACCCTTTTTCCTGCTCGAATCGACCCCACTCCTTGAGGGTCAACCCTTTTCTTGAAGGGGTCAACCCGTTTACTACCAATGGCATTTTTAGAATTTCTATTTTATTGTAGAGGCCGACCTATTGGATGGAGTCGACCCTTATTAGGGAGGGATCAACCCCAATTATAGAATGAAATATTTTTGCATAATATTTACATAAAATTATTTTATAGATTGGAATTATTTCAATGTTCATAAACTTAATTAAAAATTAAGCTATAAAACCAAGAGATCTAGATTGGAGAATCAAATATCTAAAGGCCATGTTCATAAACTTTGAGATTATGGGATTAGCTTAGATTAGGATCTATTAATTGGGTTAGATCTAAAGGTAGAAATTATAGAGATGATGGATTAAGTAATTGATCAAATTTAATTAATAATTAATTCAAATTAGATCAATTCTTCTCTCGACCAATTCTCAATAGTTGTAGTTGATCAAATCCATGTTTCTATCAAATGGATCTTAATTGTAGCTCATTGGCCGAGCCCGAATTATTAGGTAGATCAAATCAAAATTAATTAACTGGATGGTGTCTAAGATAAGTTTGACAGTTTAGATCAGTGGTTTTTAATTGGGAGCTACTCATACTGAAGAGTTTTTGATGAGTTAATGACATATCCCTTCCATCAATCTCACTTACCTAGCCATCCTGGTAGATTGTGTTTTGATTAGATCACTTAATAAATTTGAGTTGACCCATATTGCTAAGGTTGATCAGTGTGACTGATCTAGGTGCCAATCAACTAGATAAGTCCTCTTTAAGACTTGGTGAAGTCAGTGGGAGGATGGTTGAATTTGGTTGATCTTCTCTTCTCTTCTCTTCTAAAAACATAATTAAATCCTCTAAATTATTAGATCCATAAAATAAAATTATTATGGGGATTAAGATCGTAGTCTCTCATTAAGTTGGATGATAATTGGTCCATTAGTTTGATGATCATTGGAGGTCCAAAGACTTGGTGCTTATCTACTATTAGAATTATCATTCATTATATGATAACTCAGCAGCTCTCTCCGATGGATGGTTGGGTTGGATGGCCAAAGTCAGGTCCAATTATTTATTTGTTAGATGCTTTTAGTTGATTATGTTAATGATTGGACCTAACCAGACCTTGTAGAGAAGACCAAAGTCAACTAAAAAGTCTCCTAGGATAAAATAAATTACTAGAAGTTGTTTGAAGAAATAATTAGTTGAGACCTTACCTACTGATGCACATGGGTCGGGCGGCCAAAGTCGGGGTTGTGTATAATTGGCGTGGATTCTAGTATCCACTAAAAAATTAATGTAATTTCTTGAATTGAAGGTAGAGGCTACTAATTCATAAAAATAGTGGAAGAATCTTTAGACTAAAGTTCATGTCTTTAGGATTAAATGATTCATATACTAATAAGGATCCAACTTTGATAGCTGGTATTGAAAGCTTAAGCTTACCTTGGAGCACAAGTGGATCCCTTATATGATAATGGATCCAACACTTGAGAAGCCTGCACCAAACATGTATGGTACGATTTGAGATACTTATTAGAAATAGCTCAATGATCGAATCATTGTTCGCTGCATTATGCGAGCAGCCATGAGCGATGAATTCAGTCACAAATTCGAGAATGCTCAGTCTGAGGATATGTTGCAAGTGTTACAAGAATCCTTTGGCACTCCTGATGATGTTGAGAGGTACAAGACTAGTTGTGCCATCTTCAATACCAAGATGAAGGAGGGGGTGTTAGTCATAGAGTATATATTGTACATGATCGAGATGATCGAGCACTTGAGCAAGCTCAAATTTTTCTTGTAGGGATAGCTCGAGAAGGATGCAATACCGAATTTGTTAACCAAGTCTTATCTCCATTTTCTCAGTCATTATAGAATGACGAAGCCTGTAGTAAACTACCATAGTTTGCTGAGGTTGCTGCAGACTTTTGAGAAGGATCATCAGCTCCAGAAAGAGATGATAAATTTAGTGGGAGGATCTTCTTTTGATTATCAATCCTTTAAGAAAGGAAAGAAGAATAAGAAGAAAAAAAATAAGAAAGTACAAAGTGCTATGACATCTCAGCCAAGTTAGATCAAGAAGCCTAAGTCCAACCAGAATCAGGCAGAGTGCTTCTACTGTAAGAATCATAGGCACTAAAAAAGGAACTATCCTCTGTACATTACCTCACTAGACCCAAACAGACCAAATAAAAGAAAAAATTAAGTTATTACTGCATAATATATTTATATGATAATGAAAGAAAATCTGATTTTTTGCCACAGGATCGTCTAGATCTAATCAGATTTGAGATAATTTTTTTAAAAAATTTCTAAATGATCTGATCAGATCTAAGAGTTCTCAGATCTGATCCTATTGGTTTCTGAGGTTCTAAAATGAGCCATGCACGTGCTTGGCCTCTACTGGTATCCACTCAGATAGTATCTAAACATATTCTCCTCATGAATCTCTTCTCCAAAGATCATATCTAAATCTGATCTGAAGATCCTTCAAAACTATTTCTGAAGGCAGCCCGTCTATCACACGAACATCATCGTGTAGATCCTGAATCTTGCGCCAAAATCTTGGACCTTCTTCTTAGATTTATGCCTAACTTTTTAGGCATGTAGAAGAGAGGAACAAAGAGGATAGAAGGGGTGTGGGATATTGTATGGATGACAACAGCTCTGCATGGAAAATAAAATCATGTGATAGCACTCTTTGGCATGAGAAAGGTTTAAAAACCAACACCATATAGAGTCCCACTTTGACCAAATAACATACTTATTTGATTATTGGGACTCTAGGACTTATTCTCCACATGAAACCCCAGATCCCATTTGGTTTTTTTCACCAAAAATCAATCAAAAAGTGGGCAACATGAGTAGATAAGGAAGAGTACATTGCACTTAGGACTCTTCCCTCAAGAGTTTGATCTAAATTAAATTCTATCAAAAACCTAGTCAAACCACCATCATAAATCACAAAATTTGGCACACCTATAGCATGACTCAATCCCTATCACATATCTAAAAATCAAATTAAAAGAATTTCTAAAGAATTTTTTAGAAGCATTTGATCAGGTCATCCTCAATTTTCTTAATTGGATCAACTTTTAACTGTAGTCCAATTGCATGAGAATTGAATTTAATTTCTATAATTAATCTGACCTAGACTTATTCCAATCAAATAAAAGTAAATCTATTCAAGATACAAGAATGAGTCAAATCAAATTTGATTTAATTGTGATGAATCAGAAATATTTCAAAAGGAGAAAGCCAGGCTCAATCGTGTGCTAGCACGACTACCTTGAACCTGATTGAATCTAATCCAAATCAATCGAACTGGATTAGCTCAATTGATGACATCCAGATCTAAATTCTTATTTGTATAACTCTGTTAGGTTTAGTTTTATATAGTAATAAGACATATCATGATCTCTATCATCGACATCATCGAAATATCTTTCGATGGATCAGAACTTTTTTGATTCATTCAATTAGAAAGTCGATCATCAAGATTATTCTAATTGCTCCTAAAATCCATCAATGATACCTAGCAGTATATGGTAGCAACCCATCAGAACTAAAAGTAAATCTCTCGATGTAGCTATCTATGTGATTGGGTTCTTCTATCTTGAGTTTCGACAGGATTAGGGTTAAGATGAACTTGTCAAATCCAACATCCGTCATATGAATTAATCATTCGATTTGAGTCCAATATGAAATCCTAATAGAAGCTCTTTCTATCATCTTCACTCTACCATGGCCATGAACTTAAGGACTCAATCTCATGATTATTATAGGGCTACTCCTCATCTACCGAGGTAGATAGATTCCTTATTGGTGCAATCCAATTCCTACAATGAACATGCTATAGCCAACATACACCTCAAAATTTTGAATGACTAGAAGATTGAGTTATGGTGTAGTCAAACTATAACACCCTCAAGGTGAACTACCGATGCACCTTAGATCAAAGAATCAGATACACCACGATAATATCGAGCTAGTCATCGATGAGAAGATAGACTTTCTTATGACTGCTCGAAATGGTCATGCTCAGTGCCCTCATTCTATAATGAGTACCTATACTCTCGCTATGGTGTCTCCACACCATAGATTCAAGACACATCTATCCTAAGAAAATGATCATACACCAACCTTCTAGATCGATTACTATCCTCATGATGATCTTACGATCAGGAGCAGTTTATGAGTTAATTATGAAAATTCATGTCTTAAATTTTCAACTCTTAAAAATATGAATTATCATTATCATTAACTCAAAAGATGTATTATAGATATTTTAAATACACACTATGATAGAAAATATTTTTTTATTAATTTATAGTCAAAATTATAAAATTATTCTTAAAAGTGTATTACAAGTGTTTAGCCAATCTGACTTCTAGGGCACACATCTAACAAACTCCCACTTGACCTAAAGTTAATTGGCTATAAATCTAAGTCCCATCTTCTTAAGATGGACTTCGATCTTCTACTGGCCCAACGGCTACGTAAGTGGGTCTACCGGATTGTCTACAAAGTCGACTCTCTTGATCTCAACGTATCCCTTCTTGAGGTAGTTGCAGATGAGGTGGTATTATTGCTCGATGTGCTTGGATTTTTGGTGAGACCTCGGCATCTTAGCAAGGGCTATGGTGCAATTATTGTCACAGTATAGAGGGATGGCATCTGATGGCATCACTCCAAGCTCTGCCACGAACTTCTTATACCAGAATGCCTTCTTTACATCCTTTGATGCAACGATGTACTCTACTTTTCTTAGTGGAGTCTGCTATCACCGTCTGCTTAGAACTCTTCCAATTGACAACTCCACCATTAAAAATAAAAGGACTTTCAGATGTTGACTTTCGATCATCTATATCGAACATAAAATTTGAGTCTCTATACCTCTGGATTCGAAGTTCTCCATTATAAAAAACTAGAAACATATCCTTAGTCCTTCTCAAGTACTTAAGGATACATTTCATAGAAGTCTAGTACTCTTCATCTGGATTCGACTGATATCTACTCGTGACACTCATAGTATGAATAATATCAGATGGTGTACATAGCATGGTATACATGAGGCTCCCTATTATCGAAGCATAATGGATCTTGCTCATGCATTCAATCTCCTTAGGTGTGCTAAGGCACATGTTCTTGGAGAGATGAATGCCATGTCTAAAGGGTACTAAACTCCTCTAGGAGTTTTCCATGCTAAACCTCTTCAGCACCTCCTCTATTTATATTTTCTATGAGAGATCCAGCATCCTATTCGATCTATCTCTATATACCTTAACTTTTAGAATAAAGGATGCCTCTCCTAGACTTTTGATAAAGAACTTCTTAGACAACCATATTTTGACTATAGTCAATATGAAAATATCATTCCCAACTAGGAGGATGCCATCCATGTACAGTACGAGGAAGACAACAATGCTCTCACTGATCTTTTTAAAAATACAGGGCTCCTCCTTATTCTTGATGAATCCAAATGATTTGATTACATCATTAAAATGAGCATTCTAGCTTCGAAATGCTTGTTTAAGTCCATATATGGATCTTTGCAGCTTGCATACCTTATGATCATCATCACTGGATATGAAATTTAGCGACTATTTCATATATATATCTTCCTAAAGATATCCATTTAAGAACACCATTTTCACATCCATCTGCCATATTTTATAATCAAAATAGGCTGCAACAGCAAGCAATGTGTGGATGGACTTGAGCATGGCTACTAGCAAAAAAGTATCCTGATAGTCAATGTCTTCACGCTAACTATACTATTTCGCTACGAGCCTTGCTTTGAATGTCTTTACATTTCCATCGGTACCTATCTTTCTCTTGAAGATCCATTTACAATCAATAGGTACTATACCTTCAAGTAGATCTATCAAGGTCTAAACTTGGTTCGAACATATTGAGTCAATCTCTAACTTCATTGCTTCTAACCATTTCTCGAAGTCGATATCTGATATCATCTTGTCATATGTTTTGGGATCATCATCATAAACCCCATTTTCTGTGAGAAATATTTTCTCTACGTCCTTTGAGATAGTACCTAAGTACCTTTCAAGATGATGAAAAATTCTATTTGATCTACGAGGTGGAGGAGGTAGTATCTAGGTTGGCTCAATCTGATTGGGTTTCATAGGTTCCTTAGCTCGTGGCTCTTGGGAGACTTTCTCCTTGAGCTTAATCTATCTTTCGATGCCACTATCTTGAATAAACTATTTCTCAAGAAAGATGGAATGTTGACTCATAATCACATTATGATCTTCTGGGAGATAGAAATAATATCCTAATGACTCTTTAAGGTATCCAATAAATCGAGCTCTAAAGGATCTAGACTCTAATTTGTCCGCTTATTGTTTCTTGACATGGGCTGGACAATCCTAAATTCTGAGATGATTCAGATTTGGTTTCTTACCATGCCATATCTCATACGGTGTGGTAGGAACGATTTTAGAGAAAATCCTATTCAGTAAATATATAGCGATCATCAGACCATGTCCCTAAAGAAACTTAAGAAGATCCATGAAACTCATCATGGATCGGACTATATCTAATAGGATCCAATTTTTTTATTCTGAAATTTCGTTGAGTTGAGACACTCTAGGTGAAGTCCATTGAGAGACTATGCCATTATCCTTAAGATAGTCTAAAAATTTTTGACTAAGATATTCGCCTCCTTGATCTGATCGAAGAAGCTTAATGGATTTTTCTGTTTGTTTTTCTACTTGGAGTCTGAATTTCTTAAATCTTTCAAAAGCTTCAGACTTATGTCGCATCAAATACATACATCCATACTGAGATAGATCATCGATAAAGATGATAAAATAGACATACTTGCCCCTGGCCGGCCCACCACATACATTAGTATGTATTAGGACAAGTAGGTCTGTGGCCCTTTCCCCATGTCCTATAAAAGAAAGCTTGGTCATTTAGCCATGAAGCATGATTTATAAATTGGATATGATTCAAAAGTTAATGGACTCAATAGCCTGAATTTTTTTAATTTGTTAACACTGTCTTCAGCTATATAACCTAGCCTAAGGTGCCAAAAATATCTATCATTTAGACTATCCCTAGGTCGCTTCGATCCTATGGCATTCATGTTTTATTCGATATTAAAAATAGAAACATCAATATGTAACTGATAGAGACCACTTATACGAAAATCACTTATAATTTTATCTTTCATAAAGAATATTATAATCGTCCTTAAGAAAACAATTATATAGCCTTCTTATGCTAAATATGAAATAGAAATCAAATTTCTACTTGCTGCAGGCACATAAAAATAATCTCTAAGAATTGATCTAATCCTGATGGTAATCAAAGAGGGTATGTTCTCACGACCACAGCAGCAACTCTTGCTCCATTTATGATGCGTAGGATTATCTCACCATCCCTCAGCCTCCTACTATCCTCAAGATCCTATATAAAAGTGCACAAGTGAGCACTAGAACTAGAGTTAAGCACTCAACTAGATGCAGAAGAAACCATAAGGTTAGATTCTATAATGAGCATAACTCCAGAAGGACTTGTCTCCTTCTTGTTCTTTAGGCTGGCCAGATAAAGAGGGTAGTTCCACTTCCAGTGGCCGTCTGTGTTATAATGAAAATATTTTTTCTTGTCAGTGACCTTCTTTTTCGGTTCTATCTTCTTCTTCTTTCCACCTTCTATCTTCTGCTTCTTCATGAACTTCTTTTTTTCAAAAATCTTTCTCTCGAAAGAAGTTCGCTCCATAGCAAGCACTGAGCCCTTTGAACCTTTCATAGAGAGCTCAACAGTAATCAACATATTCATAAGTTCAGCTAAGGTATTTTGTAGTTTATGCATATAATAGTTGATAATGAACTGTCCATACGCATCAGTCAAGGACTGCAGAATTATATCAATCTACAGATCCTGATCTAACTTAACACCGAGCTTCTTAAGCTCTTCTAAGTCTTTGATCATCATTAGACAATGATCTTAGATCGACTATCCATCACGCATTTGAGTCTTAAAAAATCTTTTAGAGACTTGATATTTGATTGCGCGACTCTGTTCACCAAACAATTCTTGCAAGTGAGCCAATATTTGGCAGCTAGTCTTAATATCTTCATGTTGGCGTTGGAGCTCATCAGATATTAAGCCCAGCATATAATGCCTGGCTTTGTTATCTTCATCCATCCATTTTTTAAGAGACGCTCTCTGATCAGTGGACAGACGTACTGGTAAAGTGGGAGGATCTTGTTCTAATACATGAGTCAACTTCTCAAAACCTAAAACTATTTTAAAGTTTCAAATCCAATCCTTGTAATTGGATCTAGTCAGTCTATGGATGTCCAGGATACAGACTAATAGATTGGATGTAGACATTTTTCTGTAGAGAGTCAAAATTTTTAGTTAGATTTTATAATTAGACTTAACCAATTTATTTAGAAGTTTCATTTTTAAATAAATTAGGCTTCCACTATTTACTCAAATCCCTACACTTCCTTGGTAGAGATGCGAAAATCTCTATGATTATTAATTTCTAGTGGATGGTGCGGTCCCACCAATTGGTTCACCATCTCACCTAACAATTATTGATGATGGATCAACCAATGAGTGGACAACTCTTGTCCAATGATTCTCTGATCATAGTGCATCAAAATCTGATCTCTAATTCATGGAGCTCACCATGTTCGAAATATTGCTCCACTTCTTAGTTAAGTCAGATCCACCATTTGCATGAATTGAATTTCTAATTGAATCTCTCACTGTATTCAAAATATTGAGCCCAACCCATCCTCCAACCCTTAGCATCTAATATCTAATAGACATGATTGCATCTTTTCGATACAACTGAACCACTGTATCCAGCCAAGAACAATCAATCTCGAAAAGGACCTACATATCTACAATAGTGGAAGACCTTTGACTTAATATTTTCTTAGAAAGATTTAATTTAGATCTCTTTAAACTTTACTTGACTTAGTCATAATAATTATGACTAACCTAGTGGCATGGGTTGGCTTGAATTGTTAGCCATCCTAAATTAGAATTGGATCGATATAAATGGTCAGGTAAGTAAGATCGGTGAAAGAAATATGCCATTAACTCGATAAGAATGTATTCAGATCGAGTGGCTTCTAATTAAAAATCAGTCGATCGTATTTTTCATACTTATCTTAGACACCAAATTATCGAATCAGAATTAATCGGGTTAGCCTACAATCCAGGCTCAAACCATGGAGCCAAATTAGATCTTGACTTGATCGAGTCACATCTCAATATGATTCAATCTTGATCCAGACTTAATCCTATTAAGTTGATCAATTCTAAGCTTTCTTTGATCCCACCTAACCAACTCTTGATTCGGTTTGATCAACCACTAGACCTAATTGAGCTACCCAAGTCCAAACTTAATTTTATGAAGATGTCTTAGATCTAAAAATTCATAATTTTTAGATCTAATTAATTTTATAATCTTAATTCTTAATTAAGTTTTAGATTCATGAATAAAATATATAATAAATTCTAGAATTTTAGGATTTAAAATTTTATAAAAAATAAATTCTAATTTTTGATTAAGGACGAACGTGCAGCATCCATACATATCATAAGAACACCCCATCGAATGAAAGGAGAGGGCCTTTAAATCCTACTTTATTTTTATGATCGAAGGGCTAAGGAAAACACCTTAATCAGAAATATATTTTCTAAAATAAAATAAGTTAGATCTAAATTATATATTATATATATAAAAGATCTAATCTATACATGTCTTGCATACATCTCATGTATCATAACTCAATAAACCATGCATGCTTTCAGATCTAAAATATCATATGTTAAATCTAAAAAATAAAATTTTAAAATTAATCACATTAAAAATAAAATTATTTTAGATATTTTATAGAACTATTTTATAACTAGTCTAAGCATGCATCTTTTATATCTTATATAAATAAATTAAAAATTAAAAGCTATATTTTCTATTTTTTAGATCTGATTACAATAATTATAATATCAAAAAAATAAAAATAAAATAGATCTAAAATTATATTTAATCAGATTAACAACATAATCATACTAAACTATACATAGAATTATTCTATTCCTAGTCTAGTCATGCATCTCATACATTATAAATCTAAATCATATTATTTTTAATTTTTTAATTTTAGATCTAATCACATCTGATGTGATATCTAAAATTATTTAATATTAGATAAAAATAAAAATTAAATTAGATCTAAAAAAGATCTAAAGAACTACTAATGTAGCTCTGATACCAGTTGAAGAAAAAATTTGATATTAAAAATTAAAAATAAAATTAAATCAGATTTAATTTTAAGTATCTTATTGGGTAATTTGATTATCCTATGATGATCTTATTGGTTCTTGAGATTCTAGAATGAGCCACACACGTGCCTGACCTCTACCAGTATCCACTTAGATAGGATCTAAATGTCTTCTCCTCGTAAATCTTTTCTTCAAAGATTAGATATAAATTTGATCTATAGATCCTTCAAAACTATTTTTAAAGGTAGCTCATCCATCACACGAACACCATCGCATAGATCCTGAATCTTGCATAAAAAATCTTGGACCTTCATCTCAGATTTAAACCTAACTTTTCAGACATGTAGAAGAGGGGGAGAGAGAGGATAGAGGGAGTGTGGGATATGGTATGGGTGACAACATCTCTGTGTGGAAAATAAAATCATGTGATAGCTACTTTTGGCATGAGAAAGGTTTAAAAACCAATGCCATATAGAGTCCCAATTTGACCAAATAACATACTTATTTGATCATTGGAACTCTAGGACTTATTCTCCACGTGAAACCCCAGATCTCATCTAATTTTTATCACCAAAAATCAATCAAAAAGTAGGCAACATGAGTAGATAAGGAAGAGTCCATTGCGCCTAGAACTCTTCCCTCAAGAGTTTGATCCAAATCAAATTCTATCAAAAATCTAGTCAAACCACCACCATAAATCACAAAATTTGGCACACCCATAGCATGACTCAAGCCCTATCACATATCCAAAACTTAGATCAAAAAAATTTTTAAAGCATTTTTTAGAAGCATTTGATCAGGACATCCTCAATTCTCTCAATTGGGTCAACTTTTGACCGTAGTCCAATTGCATTAGGAATGGATTTAATTTCTATAATTAATCTAGTCTAGACTTATTCTAGTCAAATAAAAATAAATTCATTCAAGATACAGAAATAAGTCAAATCAAATTTGACTTGATTGCGATGAATCAAAAAGATTTTAGAAAGAGAAAGCCAGACTCAATCGTATGCTAGCACGACTATCTTGAATCTGATTAGATCTAATCCAAATCAATCAAACTGGGTTAGCTTAATTGATGATATCCAGACCCAAATTCTTATTTATATAATCTAGTTAGATTCAGTTTCATATGATAATGAGACATATCATAATCTCTATCATCGACATCATTGAAACATCTTTCGATGGATCAGAACTTTTTTGATTCATACAATTAGAATGATAGATCATCAAGATCATTCTAATTGCTCCTAAAATCTACTAATGATACCTAACAGTATATGATGGCAACCCATCAGAATTGAAAGCGAACATCTTGGTATAGTTACCTGTGTGATTGGGTTCTTCTATCTTGAGCTCCGATAGGATTAGGGTTAAGGTGAACTCGTCAAACCTAACATCCATCATATGAATTAATCATTTGATTTGAGTCCAATGTAAAATCCTAATAGAAACTCTTTCTATTATCTTCACTCTGCCATGGCCATAAGCTTAAGGATACAATTTTATAATTATCATAGAGCTACTCCTCATCAACCAAGATAGATGGATCTCCTATTGGTGCAATTCAATTCCTATAATGAACATGCTATAGCCAACATACACCTCAGAATTTTGAATAGCTAGAAGATCGAGTTATGATGTAGTCAAATTATAACATCCTCAATGTAAACTATCGATGCACCTCAGATCAAAGAACCAGACACACCACTACAGCATCGAGCCATTCATCGATAAGAAGGTAGACTTCCTTATGATCGCTTGAGGTGGTCACGCTCAGTGCTCTCGTTCTCTAACGAGTATCTGTACTCTCGCTCTGATGTTTCTACACTATAAACTCAAGATACATCTATTCTAAGAAAGCGATCGTACACCAATCTTTCAGATCAATCACCATTCTCATGATGATCCTACGATCGAAAGTAGTTTATCAGTTATTTATGAAAATTCATGTTTTAAATTTTTAACTCTTGAAAATATGAATTATCATTACCATTAACTCAAAGGATGTATGATAGACACTTTAAATACATACAATAATAGAAAATATTTTTTTTTATTAATTTATAGTTAAAATTATAAAATTATTCTTAGAAGTGTATTATAAGTGTTTAATCAATCTGACTTCTATGACATACATCTAACAAATAACGCCTTGTAATTTCTCTATTTGTGATTCTACTATCTGGATATTGGATACTGGCAGTTTTATTAATATATGCAATTCATTGCAGGAACTTCAGGTTAGTAGGAAATTTGGAAATGACAAGAGATTCCTAAACATTGAAGATGGAAGATCAGTTTTAATTCTGGCTTGAGGAATCATCAAGCTTGTATTCAAATTAAATATCACTATTCTTAGTGATTGTCATTTTTGTCCTAGTTTCTTATCGAATGTTATTTCCATAGGCCAATTGGCCATAAATGGTTATGAATTTTCAATAAAATAAGATCATTGCGATGTCATTATGAATAGTATTACTATGATGCATGGATAAATGAATAACAATATTTACTTATTATCACAGTCTGATAGTATAGTGTAAACATCCAGCAAATATCCTAGAATAATTGATGTCTCAAATATCTATGTTTGGCACTGTAGGTTAGGTCATATTAACAAGAATATGATAAATAGGTTAGCATAAGAGGATATCCTCGAAGCTAGTGATTATGAATCACTGCCAACTTGTGAGTCCTGTTTGCTTGGAAAGATGACAAGTCACCTTTTACTAGAAAAGATGAGTGAATTAGTGAGTTTTTGAATCTCATACATACTATTGTATGTGGACCTATGAACACGTGCTAGAGGTAGATATGACTACATCATTATATTTACAGACGATCTATCGAGGAATGTGTATTCTATCTTATGAAGCATAAGTCTGAATCATTTAAAATGTTTAAATGATTCCACACTGAAGTAGAAAACAAACTAGTAAAAGTATTAAAATCCTTTAATCAGATCGAGGAGATGAATACCTTACTAGTGAGTTTTTGATATAACTAGAAGAGAATGTGATTCTCTTCCAATGGACCCTTCTTGGTACACCACATCTCAATGGTATATCTGAAAGAAAAAATCAAATCTTGTTGGACATCATTCGGTCCACGAGAGGCTTTGTAAGTCTGTCGATCTTCTTTTGGGGATATGCACTAGAGTCGACTTATTACTTGCTGAATAAAGTTTTAAGTAAGTTTATAAATAATACACCATATAAGATATGGACATGACATAAGCTAGTACTCTCCCACCTTAGGGTTTGGGATTATCCAGCTTATATCAAACATTTAAAAATAGATAAGCTTGGAGCTAGGTTTGACAGATGTCTATTTATTGGGTATCCTAAAGAGACAAAAAAGGTATTGATTCTACCATGCTGAAGAACAAAAGTTGTTCATTAACAATAGAGCAATCTTTTTGAAAAAAAGTTCCTTGGAAAAGAAACTAATACTTCTAAGATTGAATTTGAAGAAGTTCGATAGGTAGAAGAACTAACACCAATGATTGAACCTGAATCAGATTTGATAAGATCAAATCCGAAGCTTGGTGTAGAGCCATCCTGAAGGCAATCCGATCGGGTACCGCATCAGCCAGACAAATACTATGGTTTCTTGGTCTGAAATGATAATCCTATTGAGCTTGGTGAGAATGATGAGGATTTGATCATCTATATAGATGCAATGTAGAGATCTGATTCTGAGAAATAGTTTAGAGCCATGAGCTCTGAAATGGAGTCCATAAAGGTCAACAATGTGTGAATATTAGTTGATCCACCAAAGGAATAAAATCTATAAGATGTAAGTGGATCTTTAAAAGAAAAAGAGGCATAGACGATAAGGTGGAGACCTATAAAGCTCATCTAGTTGTCAAGAGATATCATTAGTATTATGGTATTGACTATGATGAGATGTTTTCTCCTATGGCAATACTGAAATCCATTCAAACCATGCTTGTGGTAACTATATATTTGGACTATGAGATCTAGCAGATGGATGTGAAAACAACTTTCTTAAATGGAGAGTTGGAGAACAAGGTGTATATGATACAATCTGAAGGTTTCACATTCATAGATGAGTCTAAAGTATGCAAGCTTCAGAGATTCATATATAGATTGAAGCAAGCTTCTCGGACTTGGAACATGCATTTTGATAAGGTAATCAAAATGTATGACTTCGTTAAGAATAGAGAGAAATCCTGCATCTATAAGTAGGTTAATGATCCAATAGTTGTATTTCTTATTCTGTATCTAAATGACATTTTTTTAATAAAAAATGGTGTTCCTGCATTGCAAGGAATAAAAGTATGGTTATCATCATAATTCTCCATGGACTTGAAAGAAGCATCCTACATCCTAGGGATGAAGATCTATAGAGATAGAGCTAAGAGATTGCTTGGATTATTCCACTCCACGTACATAGACACTGTGCCAAAGAGATTTAGTATGGAGAATTCCAAAAAAGGCTATCTCTCGATAGATCATAAATTTTTTTTCTCAAAAAAAGATTGTCCGACAACTCCTCAAGAGAAAGAGTGTATGAGTAGAATATCATATGCTTTGATAGTGGGTTCTATAATATACATCATGACATGTACGAGATCAAATGTGATATACTCACTAGGGGTAGTGAGCAGATACCAATCTAATTAAGGAGAAAACCATTGGAAGGTTGCTAAAATAATTCTTAAGTATTTAAAAAGTACTAAGAATCAATGGTTAGTTTATGAAGAATATGATCCGAAACTTATGGGATACACTAATTTTAGCTTTTAGTCAGATTATGATAGTAATAAGAGTGTGTCAGAATTTATTTTTATCTTGAATGGTGGTGTGGTTTGCTGAAAAAATTTCAAGCAGTACATTATAGCTGATTTAGTATGCAAGGCAGAGTATATTGCTACATCAAATGCTACAAAGAAAGCTGTATAGTTGCAAAAGTTCATCGATGAGCTTGGAGTGGTATCCTCTATTGATGATCTAATTTTATTGTATTATGACAGTACTGAAGCCATTGCTCAGGCAAAAGAATCGAAGGCCCATCAGCACACAAAGCATATTCTGCATCGCTATCATTTTGTATGAGAAATTATAGAACAAGATGATGTTGACCTTTGAAAGAATAATGGAAAGCAGAACCTGGCCAACCCATTCACCAAAGCCCTTGCGGTCAAGGAGTTTGAGCAACATAAATCAAAGATGGATATTCGATACTGTACCGATTGGCTTTAGTCCAAATGAAAGTTATTGAAAAATATATCCTAAATTCAATCATCTAGCTTATAGATGATTGAGATTATTTATGTAAATGTATATGAATCATTCATTAGTAAAAGTTATTTAGCATATTTCATCATAAGGTTATGCATCTTCTTAATCGAACTTCATTATTATGATAAAAGTCCTTAGAACTACATCTAAAGCGATAAAGGAGGATCTATCATATGGTTCTTCAACTTGTTCACGACCAAATGATATATTATTAATAAAAATGATAATTATATCAAGTATAGATCATTGTGTGCTATATGGGTTAGTTATCCTCTTAACCAGGGAGTGCATTGATACTGGTATAGCATACAAGTGGAATATGATCTATACTAAATGTGACCATTTTGGAGCACTCTACTATCAAGAGTGTTATTCGAGAGAATATAGGTATAAGTGTTTCTTCAATCTGAGATCATCATGGTGACTTGCAAGCAACTACTGTACTTTGATATCGGACTATCTGAATTTTTAATTCAGTGATGGAAGATTTCTGGGTATAGTCAAGTACTTATTAAGTTGGTACATGAGTCAAGATAAAAATTGACCACTCCAAGTAAAACTAGGAAAAATGTCTCAATATATTTAATTTAGCAAAATTTTAGCCAGGATAGTCCTTGTGAGAATTATAGGATTGAGTAGGTTAAGACACTATAAGGATTACTGTTCAAGAGTTGATAGTTAAACTCCAATATTTTCTAAGCATTATTGGTCAAGAGGATAAATTATATGGTAACCATGTTCCAGTAGGTTATAAATATTGCTTCGCTACATTCAACTCTATTCGATCCTTGGGTACCGTGACTAGATGGTTACTTCGATTGGTATAGAAAGCTTGTTCCTATGCTACCGACTTAGTGTCTGAACTTATAGGATCACACATACAGAAGTTTTGATCTGATTAGATGGCTGATCAATAATTATGAATCATTGAAAGGTTCAATTATCAATGTGATTGATAATTAACTTAATATAATTAATTAAAAAAAGTTTAATTAATAATTAGATTATTAATTGACTCAATTTGATTGAGTTATAAGGATTAAATCAAGACTAATTAAATTAGATTCAATTAGGTCTAACCCAATTAGGTTATTAGATGATCTAATTGCTAAGGTAGATGAGATTTTGATTTGATCAGATCTTGAACTCAATTAATTCTTAATTTGATCAAGAGATTAAGAGCCTAATAAGATTAGATCAACTCATATAGTTTGGGTCTAATCAAAGGTTGTTTGATTTGAGCCAAAAGGAAGAGAACAAAGGAGTCCAATTGGACTGCACTTGCTCCCTTGCGCATTGCCCTTATTGCTACCCCCTATTCTCCACGCACAAAGGGGTTTGTGCATGTGAGATCTGGATGCTAGCCTCCTTACCACCCACTCTTTGATAGGGTTAGGGTTTAGAGAAGTCTTAATTTAAAAAGATTTTGAATTGGACTTCATTCAAATCTCAAACTCTAAGTTTCAGCACTCTATATAAACAACCCTTTATGAGACAAAAGGCATATAGAATTTTTAAGATCCTTTAGACAGGAGAAATCTGGGAGATTTCTCTATGGGCATGAGGCTTTTGGGATGGGCTTCCAGGTATGTGAGTTTCAAAGGAAATTGTTCCTCTATCAAGGAGAAAGCTAGGATTTTGTAAGAGGCTAGAGAGAAGGCTATTCTCTCTACAAATCTGCACATCCTTCTCCTTTCTTTTATTTAGCCATTAAGAAAATCTTTGCAAGGAGCTAGCACTCTGGGAGCTGATCGATTGGGCTTCACGTAGATTGCTGAAAAATATATAGGGTTTCTAGCTCTACTTTCAAAACTTTTTTGAGAATTAATTACAGCAAAAATAAAAATTAATCTAATTAATTTATAAAAGCTATAGATCTAATCTACAAATTCCACCAATGTAAACACTAAGTAGATTTGATCATCAAGACACAACCACACACATGTTTGGCCTCCACGGATGGTCCACAAGAGGTCCTGATCCCGATCGATCCTCCGAAGTGCTAGCTTGACGAAGAATGCTCCTGACGGCTAGATCTGATCGAACATTTTTGATCTCCCTCCACCAAAATATCAGACACTCCAGATCAGTAGCAAAGGTAGAAGAGAGGATGAGGAAGCACACCACAAAATCTCATAAAGATCTAACACTCAGATCTTATGAAATCAAAATAGGAACCCTAGATCATGAACTAGGGCTGCACAGCACTCAAACCCTAGCATCAACTTTTCTCCCTCAATTTTTCTTCTCAATTTTTTTTTAAAATTTTTTTTAGGCTTTGGAAGGGGTCATGCACTAGAGGAGAGGAGTCTATAAAAAAAAGTCTTACCTAGAAAAAATTCTAAGAATTTTATAGAGGATGCACAAGTCAAGGTGGCGTGTGGAAGAGTTGGGATGAAGTGGTTTGCTATTTGAATTCAAATGAGTTTGAATTCAAATTGCAACTAGATCAAGCTCATCCATTTATGGCTTGAGAAGGGAGGGCACAAGACTTATTTTGCATGAAAAATAATTCATGAGAACATCTTTCTCATGGAGAAAAAAATGGCGCAAAGAGGGTGAGGTGGCACATGGAAGACTAGATCAAACTAGTCTTAAAATCTCTCATCCAATTGAACCAACCCAATCCAAATTAGTTATGCCCAATTAAATTAGATTAAATAAAACTAATTTAGATTTAATTAAATTTATTTAAATTTTAATCAAATCAAGAATTAATTAAGCCCAATCCCTGATCAAATTAGAGATCAAACTTCCTCGACGATTAGGTCATCACATAACCTATCGGGTCAAATCCAACTGAATCCAATTCAATTGGACTTGATTCAAAAATAATTACTCAATTAAATTAATTTAATTAATGATCAAATTACTAATTAAATCTCTCATAAATATAGAGTCTAAATCTAGTGGGTATCCGGACAATAGTCTCATCAAAATGAAACTCTTGTTTGAAGAGTCCCAAACTAATGAAACTCTTGATCCCGATGTCCAAAATGAGTGGAATTTATGATCATAGAGTCTAGACTCTCAATCATAGAATCTCAGATAAGTAGAACTCAGAGTCTCAGAATAGTAGGAATCTTGATCGAAGAGTCCCAGTCTAGTGGGACTCTTGACCATAGTGTTCTAGTCCACTAGGACTCCTGATCATAGAGTCCTAGACAATCAAGACTCAGAGTCCTAATGCACTAAGACTCTTGATCAAAGAGTCCCAGTCCAGTGGGACTCTTGATCATAGAGTTCTAATTCAGTGGGATTCTTCACCACCTATCAGATTAGGTAGAAACCTTTAGTGTGTGTGACCCCATAGGTTTGAACCTAAGCCGATAGTATAGAAACTATTTTCTATACTAATTGAAGTGACCATCTAGCAATGATACTCGATGTTCGAATAGATCGAATAGTCATAATCATAACATTTAGAATCAACATGAATATGGTTACCGCATAATTCATCCCTTTGACCTCTGTGTATAGGATAACTTAGAGTTAAGCTATCAACCCTGATAAATACATCCAAATTATGTTTCAAAGTAATTAGTTCTATGATCCCTCACTAGAACTATTCTAGCTAAGGATTTGCTACATTGAAACATAATTGAACATAGCTCCTAAAATCAAGAGTGGTCAATCTCATCTTGATGCACATACCGACTTCTCAACTACTTGACTGTGCCCAAAAATCTTTCATCACTGACTTAGAAATTCAAGTAGTCTGGTACCAAAGAATAGTGAGTTGCTTGAAAATCATCATGGTGATCTCAGATTAGAGGGACATTTATATCCATATTCCATTAGAGCAAATCTTGACAGTAGAAAAGCTCCAAAGTTGATCACATTCAGTGTAGATGTACCCTTACATCTCATCTGCATGCCATACCAGTGTCTCCATACTCTTTGATCAAGAGAATAACCAACCCATATGGCATACAACGACCTACACTCAATAAATATTGTCATCCTTGGTAACAACATATCATTTGATCATGAACAAGTTTAAGGACTAAATGATAAATCCTTCTTTGTCGAGTCTAAATAGTCCTAAAAACTTCATCATAAAAGAGTTCATTATAGGAAGATGCACAAGAACGATGAAATGCTAAAATAATAATTTTATTCATTTGAAATTCAAGTATAAATTACATTCAGCTCAACCATCTACAACCTAGATGATTGGCTTTAGGGTACATTTTCCAACAATTCTCATTTAGAGTAAAGCCACTCAAAACATTATCGAATACCCATCTTCCATTTGTGATTGTCGAACTCTTTGATTTCGAGAGTCTTAGTAAATGGGTTGGCCACGTTATCCTTTTTGTCGATATTCTAAAGGTCGATGTCACCTCGCTCCACGATCTCTTGTACAAGATGGTAGCAATACAGAATATGCTTGGTGTGCTGATGTATCTTCAACTTCTTTGCTTGAGCTATGACTCTAGTGCTATCACAGTATAGTAGAATTGGACCATCTAAGTAGGGTGCCACTTCCAGCTTGTCGATAAATTTTTATAGCCACATAATTTTTTTTGTAGCATTAGATGCCGCGACATACTCCGCCTCGTACATAGAATCAGCCATATTGTGCTGCTTCGAACTCTTCCAGCAGACTACTTTACCGTTTAGGATAAACATATAACTTGACATACTCTTGCTATCATCATGATCTAACTGAAAACTAAAATCAGTATATCCCATATGTTTCAAGTTAGCATCTCCATAAATAAGCCACTGATCCTTAATATTTCTCAAATACTTTAGGATTATCTTTACAACCTTTCAGTGATTCTCACATAGATCGTATCTACTCACTATCTCTAGTGAGTATACCATATCTAGTCTCGTCTACGTCATGACGTACATAATAGAACCCACTATTAAAGCATATAGAATCATACTTATATGCTCTCTCTCTTGAGGAGTTATCGGACAATCCATCTTTGAGAGAGAAATTCCATGGCCTATCGGAAGGTAGCCCTTCTTAAAATTTTTCATGCCGAACCATTTCAGCATGGTATCAATGTACGTGGACTGAGACAATCCAAGCAATCTTTTAGATCTATTCCTATAGATCTTCATCCCTAAGATATAGGAAGTTTCTCCCAAATCCTTCATGAAGAATTGTGATGATAGCCAAATCTTTATTTTCTGTAATGCAAGGATGTCATTTCTGATTAAGAGAATGTCATCTATATATAGTATAAGAAATACTACTACAGAACCATTAGCCCATTTATACACAGGATTCCTCTCCATTCTTAATGAAGCCATACGTTCTGATCATCTTATCAAAATGCATGTTCCAACTCCATGATGCCTGCTTCAATTCATAGATGGATCTCTGAAGCTTGCACACCTTGGACTCATCTGTGGATGTGAAACCCTCAAGCTGTATCATATATATCTCTTCATCCAGCTCTCTATTTAGGAAAGTTATTTTCTCATTCATTTGCCAGATCTCATAATCTAGGTATGCTGCTATCGCAAGTATAATCTGAATGGACTTGAGCATTGCCACTGGAGAAAATATCTCATCATAGTTAATACTATAATGATGTCGATATCCATTGACAACCAGATGGACTTTATAAATCTTCACCTTCCTATCTATGCTTCTTTTTCTTTTGAAATTCCACTTATAACCAATAAATTTTATTCCTTTAGGTGGATCAACCAGTGTCCACACACTGTTGACCTTCATGGACTTCATTTTGAACTTCATGGCTTCTAGCCATTTATCGAAGTCAAATCTCTGCATGGCATCCATGTAGGTGATCGGATCCTCATCGTTTTCATCAAGTTCAATAGGATCACCATCTCGGATCAAGAAACCATAGTATCTATTTGATTGATGCGGTACTCTACCAGATTTTCTTAAAGGTGCCCCTATAACGGGCTCTAGGTTTGGATTTATCAAATCCTTCTCTGGAGGTTCACTAGAATATGTCGATTATTCCATCTATCGAACTTCATTAACTTCAACATTAGAGACAGTTGTTCTTTCCCTAAAGAACTCTTTTTCCAAAAAGATTGCTCTATTGTTGATGAACACTTTTTGCTCTTCAGCAAGATAGAAGTAATAACCCCTAATTTTCTTGGGGTATCCTATGAACAATCATTTATCGGATCTAGGTCCAAGCTTTTCTGACTGCAAATATTTAACATAAGTTGGACATCCCCATATCCTAAAGTGAGAGAGTGTCGGCTTACACCCAGTCCATATCTCATATGGATTCTTTGCAACAAATTTGCTTGGAACATTATTCAAAATAAAATAAGTAGTTTCTAGTGTATAACCCCAGAATGAAATTGGCAGACTCGCAAACTCCATCATGGACCAAACTATATCTAACAGGGTTCGATTCCTCCTCTCAAACACACCATTATACTATGGTATTTCAGGAGGAGTCCATTATGAGAGAATTCTATTCTCTTCTAGATATGTCAAAAACTCATTTGAAAGGTATTCACCTTCTCAGTCTGATCAAAGTGTTTTAATACTCTTTTCAAGTTATTTTTTTGCCTTATTTTGATATTATTTGAATATTTCAAACGAGTCAGATTTACTCTTCATAAGATAAACATACCCATATCTTGATTGATCGTTAGAAAACATAATGAAGTAGTAATACCCGTCTCTAGCATATGTGTTCATAGATCCATATACATTAGTATGTACTAGATCCAGAAGCTTAGTAGCCCGTTCATCCTTTCCAGTAAAAGGTGATTTGGTCATCTTACTAAGAAGATAAGACTCATAGATATACAATGATTCATAATCATCAATATCAAGGATATTCTTCTTGACTAACCTGTTGATCCTATTCTTATTTATATGATCGAGCCTATAGTGTCAAAGATAGGCATCGATGATATTATCTAGTTTTGGATGTTTATTTGACATGTACATTATACTAATAGACTATGATAAAATATAAATATTATTTTTTAATTATTCTTGTATTACTATAATATTATTCATAATATTTTTTTATTGATAAACAATAACTATCTGGAGCTAAAAGCTCAACAGATATTATGTTCATCTTAAAAGATGGACAATAGTGATAGTCACTTAAAATGATATTAATATTTTTGAAAACAAGCTCAAGAGTACTCAATGCCAGGACTGAAACTTTACTTTCATTTTCAACATTTAGAAATCTATCATCATTCTCAAACTTTCTACCAATTTGAAGTCCATGCAATGAATTGCATATGTGAATTGGACTTTCGATATTTAATACCCAGATAGATATATCATAAATGAAGAAATTGCAAGATGTTATCATATAACAATCTGGACTAGCAATCACTTATTGATTTCTCCTGTTCAGCTTATTTGGATCAAGAGGGCCATTTCTCTTTGGGTCTGCCTGATTAGAGTCGACACTAGATCTCTCGTTCTTAGGTCCTAAATGCTTGCTACTGTCCAATAATGAATGGAGCAGACTTACACAAGCCATTCTATTTATCTAAAAGAAAAATATGAAATCTTATTAGTACTCAAATTATTTAATTCTAAAGACTTGGACTTTAGTTTAAAGTTTCTTCCACTATTTTTAAATGAATTGATAGCCTCTACCTCTAATTTGAGAAATTACATTAACTCCTTAGTGGGTACTAAAATCTACAAAGACTATAGATGGGCCCGAGGAAAGCTTTGACCAATCCGTGTGCATCTACAAGTAGGGTCATAATCAATTATTTCTTTAAATAATTTTTAGTGTTTAGATTTTACCCTAGAAACCAATCAATAGGCTATGGCCTCTACTGAAAAGGTATGGTTAGGTCCAACCATTAATATGATTGAGTTCGGTGCATCAAACCAATGATAACTAAATTCAAGAAAAGCTCTGGCTAATCTGATCATCATTAAGAGAGTGCGACCTAATCATCATATGATAGATAATAATTTCAATATTTAGATGAACATCAGGTGTAAGGCACCCCAATATTTAGATGAACATCAGGTGTAAGGCACCTCCAATATCCACCTAGAAAATTGGACTCACTACTATTCACCTTAATGGAAGGCTATGACTCAGTTAGCCCCATAACTTAGTCATTTTAAGGACCTAATAATTTAGAGAATTTAGATTACTTATGATTTAAGGATAAAAAAGACATGGATCAAATTACTCCTACTGACTTTACCAAGTCAAATCCTTCCACTAACTTCACCAAGTCAATTGGTTAGGACTATGATCAATTTTGGTTCATGGGCACCTAATTCAGTCTTACTAATTGAAATCAGTCAAACTGATTCCTAGTGACATGGGTCAGCTCGAATTACTAAGTGAACTAATCAAATTCTAATCGACTATGTTGGCCAGGTAAGTAAAATAAATAGAAGAGATATGCCATTAACTTGTCAAAGATTGAATCAGTGCGAGTGGCTCCTAATTAAAAACCACTAATTTTGACTGCCAAACTTACCTTAGACACCAATCGATTAATTAGGTTCAATCTGATCGATCTAGTAATTATGTGCTCAACCGCATAATCATGAATTAAGTTTATCTTGGTCTTTGTTAAAGATATAAACTCATCCAACTACAACTATTGAAGTTGATTCTAGAGAGTCCTTGACCTAATCTAAGTTAATACTTGGTTAGATTTGATCAATTACTCTAAATTAGTCTATTCTTTAACTAACCTTAAGTCTAATACAATTAATGGAACTAATTCATCTAACCCAATAACCCATATTTTATGATTAATGATTTAGGATCTTTAATTCACAATTATAGGCCCTAATTCAACATACTTAATTCTTAATTAAGTTTTTGGGCTAAGGGTTGGGGTTCGGCATTTCAAAAATATTTTTTAAAATTTTGAAAGGTTCAATACAACTTAGCACTGTTCACCAAATGGATCGACCTATTTCAAAAATTGGGTTGGCTCATTTCACAAACAGTACTAGTTGTAGGTTTTAATCTAGATCTATGTATAATACATAAAAAATCATGAATCAAATTAGATCTAATCTAAACTTTATTCATGATTAAAAATTAGATTAAAATCATATAATCAAATTATAAAAATTATTAGATCAAATCTAAAATTTTATGATTTAATGATCTAGATCAGCACACATACATTGTAGGGGTAAACCCTATAGAAGGAGAACCTACAGTCCGTGTGATTATGTTATTTTATTTTTAAATCTAAAAAATTAAATTATTATTTAGATCTAATTTAAAAATAATCTAAATAAGCATATAGATCACATTAAATAACCTTGATGCTCTGATACCATTACTAAAAAACATGTAGGGTATCTAGCTCTACTTTCAATTTTTTTAAAAAAATTAATTATAGTAGAAATAAAATTAATCTAATTAATTTACAAAAGCTATAGATCTGATCTACAAACTCTACAATATCAGGATCTAATATGATATATATATATATATGCATGCAATTAAATCTAAAAATAAGAATAATGAAAAGTAAAATATTTTTACTATACTACGTGTTTAGAACACATTACCTTACGTGGGTAGATGATCTCCATAATCGAGTCACCATCGATATGAACACTAGGTATATATAATCATTGTGACATAGCCACATATGTATCTGGCCTCCACGGATGGTCCATATGAGGTTCTGATCCCGATCGATCCTTCCGAGTGCTAGCTCGATGAAGAATGCTCCTAACGGCTAGATTTAATCGAACAGTTTCGATCTCCCTCCATCGAAACTTTGAACACTTTAGATCAGCAGCAAGGGTAGAAGAGAGGATGAGGAAGCACTCCACAAAATCTCATAATGATCTGATGCTCAGATCTTACGAAATCAAAATAGGAACCCTAGATCATGAACTAGGGTTGCGCAGCACTCAAACCCTAGCACCAAGTTTTCTACCTCAATTTTTCTCCTCATTTTTTTTTAAATTTTTTGTAGGATGTGGAAGGGCACATGCACTAGAGAAGAGGAGTATCAAAAAAAAAACTCACCAATAAAAAAATTTCAAAAATTTTATAGAGGGCACAGAAGTCAAGGTGGCATGTGGAAGAGTTGGGATGAAGTGGTTTGCTATTTGAATTCAAATCCCATTTGAATTCAAATTGCAACCAGATTAAGCCCATCCATTTGAGGCATGAGAAAGGAGGGTGCAAGCCTTCTTTTGCATGGAAAATAATTCATAAGAACATCTTTCTCATGGAGAAAAAAATGGCGCAAAGAGGGTGAGGTGGCACATGGAAGACTAGGTCAAACTAGTCTTAAAATCTCTCATCTATTTGAATGAACCAAATCCAAATTGGTTAGGCCCAATTAGATCAGATTAAACTCAATTAATTTAGACTTAATTAGGCTTGTTTAAATTCTAATCAAATCAAAAATTAATTAAGCCTAATCCCTGATCAAATTAGGGATCAAACTTTCTCGATGATTAGGTCATCACATAACTTAATCAGATCAAACCCAATTGAATCCAATTCAATTGGACTTGATCCAAAAATAATTACTTAATCTAATTAAGTTAATTAGTAATCAAATCAATAATTAAATCTCTTATAAATACATAGTCCAAATTTGGTGGGTATCCAGACAATAGAGTCCTATCAAAATGAAACTCTTGATTGAAGAGTTCCAAATCAGTGGGACTCTTGATTTCAATGTTCGAAATGAGTGAAACTTATGATCACAGAGTCTAGACTCTCAATTATAGAATTTCAGATAAGTAGGACTCAAAGTCCTAGAGTAGTAGGACTCTTGGTCGAAGAGTCCCAATCTAGTGGGACTCTTGACCACAGAGTCCCAATCCATTAAGACTCCTGATCATAGAGTCTCAAACAATCAAGACTTAATGTAGTAAGACTCTTAGTCAAGAGTCTCAGTCCAGTGGAACTCTTCACCAGCCATTAGATCAGGTAGGAACTTCTAGTGTGTGTGATCCCATAGGTTCAAACTTAAGCTGGTAGTATAGGAACCACTTCTGTACTAATTGAAGTGACTATCTAGTAATGGTACCCGATGTTCGGATAGATCGAATAGTCATTATCACAATATTCAGAACCTACTTGAATATGGTTACTGCATAATTCATCTGTTTGACCTTTGTGTATAGGATGACTCAGAGTTAAGCTGTCAATTCTGATAAGTACATTTAAATCATATTTCAAAGCAATTAGTCCCGTGACCTCTCACTAGGACTATCCTGGTCAAGGATTTGCTAAATTGAAATTTAATTGAACACAACTCCTGAAATCAAGAGTGGTTAATTCCATCTTGATGCATGCACCGACTTCTCAAGTATTTGATTGTACCCAGAAACCTTTCATCATTGAATTAAAAATTCAGGTAGTCTGGCACCAAAGCACAGTGAGTTGCTTGGAAGTCACCATGGTGATCTCAGGTCGAAGGGACATTTATACCCATATTCCATTAGAATAAATTTTGATAATAGAAAAGCTCCAGAGTTGGTCATGTTCAGTACAAATATACCTCTACATCTTACCTACATATCATACCAGTATCTCCACACTCTTTGGTTAAGAGGACAACCAATCCATATGGCACACAACGATCTATACTCGATAAATGTTGTCATCTTTGGTAACAATGTATCATTTGATCGTGAACAAGTTTAAGAACTAAACGATAAATCCTTCTTTATCGAGTCTAGATAGTCTTAAGAACTTCATCACATAATAGTTCATTACAAGAAGATGCACAAGAGTGATGAAATGCTAAAATAATAATTTTATTCATTTAAAATTTAAGTATAAATTACATTCAGCTCAACCATCTACAATATAGATGATTGGTTTTAGGATACATTTCCCAACATAGATACCCTTTGAGTCTGTTTGTGTGTGGTTGATGTAACAAATAGAATTTACAAGAGGCTACAACCTTCTACTCAGGTATAAGATTTGATCTCATATGTTTTCTCTTTCAAAATTTATATGCACGATATCATATCATAGGTCCTGATAAAGGATTTTATAGATTAGATCTAATGCATGTTAAGGTTAAAGAATTTAGTCCAAAGTCTTTCACTATGTTATTTTTCAAAAATAATTTGAAAATCATGCATGAAAATCCCATGCTTCTCCAACACAAGGAGCCCACAGTAAAGTCCACAGCAAGGAGAAGTCCAGAAAGGCATCCAAGGCCTGTTGGAGGGCCTAGTCTATAGCAAGCCATGGCTTAGCCCGTAGAAGGGGGCTAGACTGTAGCTGGATGTGGCCCAGCCAGGCATGTGGCCTAGCGAACCAGTGTGGATGCATGCGGCAAGCCCAGGCATGCATGTGGCCCAAGCTGGTGCATGGCCCAGGCACCCACGTGGCCCAGCATGTGAGTGGCGCATAACCCACATGCAAGTGCAGCCCAGACCATGCGGCTCATGGTGGTTCACTGCTAGATCATCACTTCCATGCATTCCATGCAAGCGCATGGACCGCTTAACGGCTCACCATGAGAAAACATGGCTTATGAGGGATTCTGGTGCACGACGTGCAATGGTTGGCCTAGTTTACCATAGACTCAATCTATGGGCGGTACATGAGTGTAGGTCGAGCACAATCCGATGGCCAAAAATGCTTGCAATCTTGATGAGCTTCATCTGGATTCGATCGGACGGCTAGGGGCTAGTTTGACTTATATTCGGAGTCTGGTCTTCATTTTGGACTCAAATTGGACCAGATTTGAGGCCTACAAAAGGCCCTATGGGCAACAAGTAGGCATCATGGTAGCTATGGTTTGGTAGCAGCAGCAGACCCTGAGAGGTGCTAGTAGAGAGTAAAAGTAGGAGACTTCAAGCAGCCTGTCAGGCAGCGGACAGCAATCATTTCAGGAGGTCTCCTAGAGAGAGAACTTTAAGAAGGGTGCACTGCTATAGGAAAGGACTATGACAGCAATTTTGAATAGCTACCATAGCGTAAAAATTGCTGCCACAGTCTATGATAGCGGTTATTTAATCGCTGCTATTATTATCGTCACCATAGGTCTATGACAATGATTTCTACAGCGGTTACCATAACTGCTGCCATATGCTAGGTATAGCAGCTGTTATTCAACTGCA
The DNA here is from genome assembly GCA_006176705.1 of Cocos nucifera. Lineage (NCBI taxonomy): Eukaryota > Viridiplantae > Streptophyta > Magnoliopsida > Arecales > Arecaceae > Cocos > Cocos nucifera. The sequence continues at coordinate 15 of QRFJ01002213.1, read as the reverse complement.
GCTATAAGTAAATCT